>JAJQQW010000009.1:39633116-40065616 GCA_025583905.1 Ia io | reverse complement strand
ATTATATAAGGGGCTATTAATTTCTAAAAATAAATATTTTCAGAAAGATAGAAAGGAAGGAAGCAAAGAAGCAAAGAAGTAAGGAAGGGAGAAAGCTATCCTTAGGATATTAGGAATTTGCACATATTTGTATGAGAATAGTCCAAAGTGCAAAAGGATAGACCAGAGGCCTTAGAAACTTGTTTATCTAAGGGAAGATAAAGCAGATAAGGAAGAAGGGGTATCAATTTAAATAAAAATCACAATTATGTATAATTACAATACAGTTATCATGTTACTTGTTCATGAGCAATGTTTTTTTGGAATTTGTTTTCAGGGTTACCTGAGGATGTAGTTGAGAAATCAAAATAGTCTTTACTTTTAATTGATTTCCATACTCTCAAATCCACTGGGTTAAAAATGTAACTAGGAACATGGCCTAGGTAAAGCCACTTCCTTCTTCCTAAACTCTCACTAGAAAATTGCCAGAAGTCAAACATTTTGTGTGTTCAAGGCAAGGGAAGTGAGTAAAAGCAGGACCACAATCTGGGGAAGCAGACATAATCCAAACAAGTTAAATCTTTCTATCCAAGGAAATTTGCATTTTAAATGAAGCCACTCAAGAATGCAAGAAGATAAATCATCCTGATGGCAAGGCCTTAGGTCTAGAGATATACAGGGTGGGTTTACAATTGTGAATATGTATTAATGAGTTCCTGCTGTTAAGATCACCAACGTTTCCTTGTTTCTTATCCTTCTCATGTCTGCCTTTTAGGCTCTACCTTTTTACTATGTCAGCCACTTTTATCCCTTCAAGAAATTAATTTTTCTCTTGCACTTAATTAAATAGTGTCAGTTTATATTGGTTATAACAATAATCCTACTGGATAAAGTAGGGCAGGATTCAAGCATTCTTGATTTATTGGGCTAAATGCAATGTTGAATGATTCTGTGCCATACTTAATTCCATAAAAATTGGGGTAGCTAGTCAAATTATCCCTGATTCCTAACATATTAAAGGTAGAGCTTTCATTTATTTTTCCCTTGAGATGGTAGGAGTGCTTCAGATCTGCCTTTCTCATATTTCAATGATGGGATTTTCTTCTCAGGCAGAAATTCCTGTTATACACTATTTCCTGAAAGGTACATTAAGTCAGAAAGTTAGTTGTTTCTTGAAAATTTGATATAGTTGCTTATGACCTAACTGTTACGAAGCTTATGAGAAGTGTCTGTGTGTATGTGTGTGTGTGTGTGTGTGTGTGTGTGTGTGTGTGTGTGTGTGTGAGAGAGAGAGAGAGAGAGAGAGAGAGAGAGAGAGAGA
The DNA here is from genome assembly GCA_025583905.1 of Ia io. Lineage (NCBI taxonomy): Eukaryota > Metazoa > Chordata > Mammalia > Chiroptera > Vespertilionidae > Ia > Ia io. The sequence goes on along the minus strand of JAJQQW010000009.1, from coordinate 40,064,316 downwards.
CAAAGACAGAGAGAGAGGGGTTGATTTACATTTTATCTGGGAATGTGATTGGGATTATTAATGAAAGAAGTTTTTAGGAATGAAATAGGCAGGTTTAGGAAATTTTAGGAATTAAAGGATCCATGGAAAAAAGCACAGGGCTACAGAGTTGCAAAAGGTACATTTTCATAAGATAAGGTTGCTGGGAGTAGCCAAAGGTACATTTCCATAAGATAAGGGAGCTGAGAGCTGCAGAAAGTATACATTTACAGAATAAAAGGAAGGAATCCCTCATTCAGAGAGGGGAGAAGAAAGCCCAGAGGGAATAGGGAAATAATAAGGGAGAAGAAGGAGGGAACCTCAGGTAAGTAATTCACTTGAGGTTTGAGCTCTGGAGTTGCTACTGTAACCAATCTAATGGGGGATAGTGACCAATCAGAGGGGATAGGAAGGCACAAAGATCTTCAGCCTTTATAAGCAGAAGGAAAAGATGAGGAGGAAACTGGTCTTACAGAACTTGTTATCTAAATGCAGAGGCCATGGAACTGTGAACAATGCACTGCCCTGAGGGGGAGGGTTGTTATGCTGGTTCCAGGATGGACCATTGCATGTGGCCTGACACCTGGGGGCCTTCCTGCAGGGCCATGAAGGGGTCAGGGGGCATATCTGTAAGACAAAGACCCCAGCGGGATATACATAGACAGGCTCTCTGCAAGTTTCTTCACTCTGATTTGGAAATTATTCCCTAAATCCACTAATGGTAATAAACAGGGTCCCTCCCTTTCCCTAGGAATCGTACTTAGTATTTCTTTGGTCTTGTGTAACATGTAGTTCCCTCTGACTGGGAAGCTAACCGTGTTTTGTCTTTGTTTAGCCTCTGGTGAGTGGACAGGGTTTGGGGCCCGGGGGCTCGGGATAGGCCTCCGGGAGGTGCTCACTGCTGATTTTAGCAGAATTGAACGGGGCGGGGTGGGGATGAGGGGGGTGGGGGGTGAATGGGGGGAGCTCTAGGAGCTCCCAGACCTTAGCCCAGGACCCAGCCAGCATCTGGAGAAAGTGGACAGACACCTCTGGACCTGTCCACAGAATCTGTAAGGTAGGGTCCTAGTCAGTCAGGCCCACCCCAAGTGAGTGGAAGGGGGAGCTTAATCACCTCCCCGGAAGTCATAGGACTTCGTCAGGTAAATTAGGAGTCAGGACACCGGAGGTGAGTGAATTAAGATTTGACTAAGGAATTATGGGTTCACTCTTCTGTTTGTTTGTGTGTGGGACTAGCCAATTTGCTACCAAGAAGGGGGGCTGGATGCAGCCTTAACTCCTCCGGTAGGTTCTCACCGAGATGTAGGTCGAGAATTCTGGTCTGGGCCGTGGGTGCCGGGAGTGCCCCCATGCCTATCTGGGGAGTTGGGCATTATCTGCTCAGCTCCAATCTGGGCTAGTCTGAGAGAGTGTGAGTACGGATGTTTGTCTGTCTTGGCATAATTATCTGCTGATTAACTGGTTGGTGTGAAAGCGAAAGCTATTTTGATTTTCTGTTCGCTCATCTGGTTAAAATGTTTGATTTGCTGAAGGCTGAACCTGTGATGGTCTGCAAAAGTCTCAAGCAGTGCTGTTGAGTTAGTTTTCTCAGAGACGTTTGCTCTCTATCACGGGAGGAATCAGCCCACTTAGTAAAAATTCCTGTCTATGTTTGTGTACTAGGGACTTTGGTTTGCTCTATGATTTTGCTGTGTTAGGTTGAGATTTTGGAATTCTGGGGTAGATTTAAAGGTATTTGTGGCTTTTCTTGTCTGACTGGGACTTTCAGGGGCAGGGCTCACAGCTCCGCAGGGCGGTTACGGGCTTTGCCCCCTGCCTGTGCTGAATTAAGGATCTTTTTCTTCAGGAGACCCTCCAGGCTTTTAGTAAAATTTCCCTGCACCCTTGTCATCCTCTGCCTTCTTTTCCAGGCCAACTAAGTCATTTTCCTCAACTGGTTAGACCCCAGCCTCCGGGATAGAGGGCTACTACAGTGATGGCCTGTAGTTTTCTTTGAAAGTTTCTATTTCTCCCCTCTGTAAGAATTGTTTTCCTCTAACTCACAATAGGAAATAATGCAGGCCAGTGTCATTTGGCTTGCTGGTTAAAAGAAGACAACGGGCCCTGGAATCTGTGAAAGTGGCCGGGAATGAAGCTGGTCAAATGTATTGAAAGGGTTCGGTACCTGTTGCTGCTAGCAGAGGAGGGGCTGATATCCCCTTCCAGTGTACTCCCTTGGGAGAGGCCTGATCTCTGCTCTGCCACAGGGGATGGGTACGAAGGCAGGGGCCTGGTACCCAACCCACTGCCACAGGAGCGCTTTGTAACTAGTAACTAGTAACTAGGACCCTGTAACTAGTAAACAGGGTTAACAAAAGGCAAAGGAAAGGCACTCTCCCTGGACCCGGGAGGGAGCCTTCAGGACTTTGAGATTCTCCAAGAGAGGAAAAGTCTGACTGAGGGACTGGCCGAGACCCCGTTGGGTTGGGAGGACCGGAGGCTGCATATTGAACTTGTAGACTGCAGTTTACTAGGCAGAGGTCCAAGCCCAGTGTATAGGGGTTAAGCTATCTGTGTACAACGAAGCAACTTTCTCCCATGCCAGAATACATTTTGGGGAATTGGACAGACTGTGTTTGTGGCTGGAAAGAGGAACCAGTCGCCACGCACAGCCCTGACAGTGGCCTGCAGAAAACTGTGTAATAGACTTAGAAGATGCCTGTGTCTTCATGGACATGGCTCCAGAGAGACAAGGATGTTGTGACTCTTACTATTCTAATTGCTGCAGTTTGTCTCTGTAGGGTCAAAAGCCCACCTCCTTCTGTGCCCAGGCCTCATCGTCCCTCTGACAGACAGCAAGGATCTCTTGGCTCTGAGAGAAACTTCTGACCCATCTCAGCATAGAATTACAGAAGAGAATTTCAACACCCATTTTCTCTGAAGGATTCAGAGCCAGGATCCTTGAGGTAATATATTAGGCAGTGAGACAGACATGAGCAGAACAAGGATGATCGGCCAACTGGCACTACCAGATATGTATGTGAGACAAGGGGCATAGCCAAAGGGGTCCTCGCCCAGAGTCTTGGGCCTTGGAAAAGACCAGTAGCCTACTTGTCCAAGAGACTCAACCCTGTTGCATCCGGTTAGCCTGCTTGCCTCCGGGCGGTAGCGGCACAGCTATGAGGTTGAGGCTTTGCTTGGGAGCACACCGGAGCACTGGATGTCAAATGCTCGAGTCATCCAGTTTCAGGCTCTTCTGCTACCAGCCTCCTTCCTGATGATAACCCTGAGGAACCTCTACATAACTGTTTAGAGGTCGACGACTTTGTAAAGACAGCCCACCTGGGCCTCATTGACACCCCACTGGCGTCGCCGGGTGAGGTACTATTCATGGACGGGAGCAGTTCTGTCCAGGGAGGAATCAGGTATGCGGGGGCGGTGGTGGTTGCTTTGGACCGAGCCATCTGATATCAGGTGCTCGCCCGCAGGACATCGGCACAGAAGGCCAAGTTGATTGCCCTTATTCAGGGTCTCTGGTGGGCAAGAGAAGAATCAGTGACAATTTGTGCTGATGGCAGGTATGTGATTGCAACAGCTCACGTGCGGAGTGCTGTTGCAGGGTATGGGGACTTCACAGAGGCAAGAGGGAACCGGGCCGCAGACAAAGCAGCCCGGAAGGCTGTCCTGGAAACTAGTGGGGCCCTACAGATTCTGGTGGGTAAAGGCTGAAATCCATGACTAATTTTTACTCAGGTTCTTACAGGCTTTACAGTCTACCCAGGGGACAGTCCAGAAGCACGTCCGAGATGTTCTGCCTGTGCCAGCTTCTGGTCCGGTCCATCCCTTCCAACCTGGTGACTCTGTTTGGGTAAAGACAACCCAGAGACTGACTCCTACCTGGAGGGGACAGCATACCGTCATCCTGACCACCCTCACTGCTCTCAAGGTTGCAGGACTGAACACCTGGATACCAGAAACACCCGCTGTGGATTCATTGCTCCACAAGGCTAAAAGAAGCTTGTGGGATAAGGGGGGGAGGGAGGAATGAGGAGGAAACTGGTCTTGCAGAATTTGTTATCTAAATGCAGAGGCCATGAAACTGTGAACAATGCACTGCCCTGGATGGGGTGGGGAGGATTGTTATGCTGGTGCCAGGATAGACCATTGGATGTGGCCTGACACCGGGGGGGCTTTCCTGCAGGGCCATGAAGGGGTCAGGGGGCATATCTGTAAGACAAAGACCCCAGCAGGATATATATATAGACAGGCTCTCTGCATGTTTCTTCACTCTGATTTGGAAATTATTCCCAGAGTCCACTAATGTTAATAAACGGGGTCCTTTCTTTTCTCTAGGAAGTGTGCTAGATATTTCTTTGGTCTTCTATAACAAAGGGACTCAGTGGGACACTTTCCCCCTCCCCACATGGGAGTCTGTGCTCATTTCTCAATAAATTTCCACCTTTTGCTATACCACATTTTGTCCATGGTTTCATTTTTTGACTCCACTGGACAAAGAACCTGGGAACCATCCTGCCCAAGGGAACACTGAGCGTTCCAGTCCAATTTTCCTGAATCATTAAGGCTATTTTTACTTTTCTATCTTTTATAATATTAACTTTTGTAATGAATATAGTCCTGAAAAATCATCCTAATACCTGAAAAAAATTATCCATTTGAATGAGAGAAAAAGTTAATTTGTTGTAAATTTGTTATAAGCAGGCTTTCTTGTATCAACTAGTACAAAAATGAATAGGATGGAACAATTTTCTAGTATTACTAATTCTGTTAAAAATGGTAATTTGCAGAAAGTAATTAAGAATGTCCACTTGAAAGTATTCCTAAGCCAATCCCATTGTTATTTTAATATAAATTCAGTAATACCATTGCTTGCTTATGAAAAATTAAAATATCACTGAAAATTTCAGTATTTTTTAAAGAAAATAACAAAAATGTTATAAAATTATCATAAGATTGCCTGAGTTATCTGAATTAGTGTTATATATTTAAAATACTAAATTAATATTAACATTATTTACAATATTTATAGTGGCATGTATCATATTTATAGTGTGTTTATAATTTATTTCTGCTCTGAAAATTTACTCAACACTTACTACATTACAGTTCAGGAACATTACCAAATAATTCAGTGGCTTTAGTAGTGGGAAGTAAAGATGCTAAAGAACAGGTGAGCATCTAGTACTCATCACTTTCTGTGTCCTTGCATGCTGATATAGAGTGTAGCATCAGTGTTTTATAGGTGAATAAACTAATGTTCAAAAGGTGAAGAAACTTTAAGTTTTAAAACTTGAAAGCAATAGGGCAGATATTTAGATTTAGGTCTGTTTGATTTCAACACCTATTAAACTCTATTAATAAAAAATATAGTTAAGACCAAATCCTCAATAAAAGCACAGAAGTTAATGATAACTGTCCTGAAATATCTGGGTGAAAGAGAAAAGGAGGAATGCTGTTTCATTGGTGAAAACCATCATATCTTTGTGTTTATTACATAGAAAGGTGTTTGAAGATTGAGGAGAGGGTATATGTCTAAAATGACTGAGCAGCAGAAAATAGTTTAGTCATGGTGTTAAGGCAATAGGGAGGGGGTACTGAATAATTCTGAAGAGTAAATTTATGGATTAAGAATTGTATGGAATAAAAAAGAACATAAAAAAGATATTCTGAAACAAAACATAACATACAAAAGGCTTTTAAAATACCCAAAATTTTTTATATTACTATTATAGGGAAGTTAGGAAATCGACATGGATGACAATATGATAGCAGAGATACTGCTTTGGATGTCAGAATCTCCACAGAGATTCTAGATTAATGGTCCAGATTATGGAATCATCTGCAAAATCTTGGATTCTGATGTCATGTGAGAAGATGAAATCTACATAGAGGATATTAGATAAGTTTTTTGTGAGCTTGATACGGAATATGAAAGAAAAGTTTAAAATCAAAGGTAAAGTGGTAGCCAGGAGCCATGAATAAAATGTGCAACAATATTAAGGAAATCAAGGTCTATGTTATAAAAGCAAATATATTGAGAACTTCAAGGAGCAGGTAAAAGGTTATTCAATATAAGATTTATGCCCTAGTTGGGAAAGCTTTTATACTGTACAGACTGAAAAGAGTCTTTGACTTTAGGGAAAAATGCTAACCTAGAAAGAAAACTATTTACTGAGCATCTGATATGTATCACTCACTCTCCCAGGTATTTTTTCTCATTTAATTCAAATGAAGTGCTTTTATTAGACGTGGAAATTGAGACTCAAAGTTGAGCAATTCCCCAGTGTCACAGTGTTGATAACTTCCCGAGTCAAATTTTAAACGTAAGCTAGTCTTATTTCAAAGTCCTTGTTCTTCTCATTAATCCAAGCCACCTTTTTAATTCTTACAGTAAAATTCAGAAAAACAATCTCAATACACTAGAGGTAATGAGGAACAGTTTTCATGGAAACAATATGACTAGGCTTTAATAGAATAGGCAGTCTTAAAAATCTCAAGGTGAAGGGAAAGAAAAGGAATATTTCAGGCCAATATCAGGACCTAAGGTAATGCATTTGGTGCTGTGTTGACTTTAGGATTATGGGAAAATGAGGCATTTGCTTGGGCTCAAAGATGTAAGCAATTCAAAATGAATTAAACTAGTTTTTTTGCTAAACATAATAACAGTTAATATTTATTGAACGTATACTCTGCACCAGATACTGATCAAAGAAGTTTACATGTATTATTTATTAATCTTCCAAATAATTCTACAAGTAGTTATTATTAACTCAGTTTAATAGTTGACAAAATCAGTGCAGCAAGACAAAATGATGTTCAGCAAATCATAAAGCAGCATTTGAACCCAGAATCCTGATTCCATTCAACAGAATCAACCAGCTCACTGCCTGACACTCTGTGTTACAAAGACCCTAAACTGAGGTTATCTAAAAAAGACATATTTCAGTAGAGGTAACCTCTAAATTAGAAGTGTCTATAAGAACCTCTGATCTTTGCTTTTAAGGAACATTTTAGTAAATTTGTCCCAAGGATCTAGGGCCTTGAACTACAATGAGAGGATAGAGGGCAGTTCCATCAGTTTCTTGGTGGCCTCACATTTTCCCCAGGCAACTAGGAACCTTTTCATTTAAGTGCTATATTGTGTAACCCAATAAATTGGAAATTTGGAATTTGGCATTCTACATACATTATAGTTCATCAACGCCTTCTATAAATCGTGTTCTGAGTGGTAATAAATGCCACCATTTCTGCTGTGCTATCAGGAAGTAATAAATAATATATACCCAGATGAATTGTGATTCTGCCGAATGCACAAAATGAAAGAAACATTTTCAAGATTGTTTTATCCACTTGTAATTAATAACTGTGTAGATAAATTTGCTCTTTACTTTACCTAGCTTTCTTACATGTGTAGGACTTATAAGCAGGTAGTTTATATCAGAGAACAAATGGCCTTTTAGAAACATGGAAATATATTTACTAGTATAGGTAGGGAGGAAGGAAAGTTAATTAAATGACAATCAGAAGTGTCACAGATTTCAAGGATACAGAAGTGGCCACAAGAATTATAAATCAGAAAAAATAATTTGCACTATTACTCAGATTATTTTCTTTTTAATATAACAGAGTTTAATATTTTTTAGAGTAGCAAAATATATAAATACATAGCTAAGCACTGTTCACAATTCCTCTCGAGACTTAAAATTAAAATTTGTCCCCAAGTAGATTAAGAGTTTGAAGTTGTTCTTTAAAAATTGTGTTGGTGCCCCAGTCGGTGTGGCTCAGTGGATACAGTTTCGGCCTGCAGACCAAAGGATTCCAGTCAAGGGCATGTGCTTGGGTTGCAGGCTTCTCCCCAGCCCACGTCCTGGTCTGGGCAATCAGTCAATGTGTTTTTCTCACATCAATGTTTCTCTCTGTCTTTCCCTCTCTCTTCCACTCTCCCTAAAAAATCAATGGTAAAATATTCTCAGGTGAGGATTAACAACAACAAAAAAATTGTGCCCTCAATAAAACAAACTCTCATTGTGTGGGTTATTTCTGTCATTTAATGTTCCCCATGGACATGTCTACATTTAGTCTTTTGTTCCACTTTTAGTATTTCATTGAAACCATGTTAACTTCCTTGTTTTTAATAGTACTCTTGTCCATGTATCTGTACATTTCATGTGTGAGAGATTATCATGGACTCTATAACAAAGATGTCCATGTTATGATATGAAAAATTTTGAACTTACATGCAGGTGCCTATAGTGTTTTGATAAGAAAAGTTTAGACTATACAATAGCAATGTGGTAATACAAAATTGGAAGTAGTAGCAAGACCAAAATCATTGAGTCTAATCACTTAAAAATCAAGAATATGTTTGCAGCTATGTGTATCTGGAAGAAAAAAGTGAGTAGAAAACACACTGAATATGAGAATAAAGCAAAGATAATGGGGAAAATAGTGTTTTTTTTATTTAAAAATTGTCTGTTTCTATGCAACTTCATAGGAGATAGATGACAAATGCAACATTGTAAGAGCTTTGGTTAGGAAAAGTTAGATGAAGTTATGTGTGAATGAATATACATATAGATCAAGCTTCAAAATCATCAGTTGTATCTGCATCAGAAGATAAGTAGTCCTTGGCCTATGAAGGATATAACACCAATGAAACACATCCTCCCTTTCAGTTTTTTATTATAATAAAACAAAAAGATTATAGCCTGAAAGGTACAGGAGGCTTTAAGTCATGCTCAGAGGTTGACTAGAGAAGCTCTCTTTTACACAGGCAGTTATTTATTTTTCTAGCTGAATATCCAAGCTTCAGCAGCCAGGAGTGTGAGAAGGAGAGCACAATGATTCACAGTAACAGTTTTCTCTTAGGGTTAGTTTCTGTATAAACTCAGGACCAGGGACCTGACCATCCCAATTCTCTCCTAACATTTCCTTAAAGTCATTAGACAAAGAGTCCCTCGATCGCCCTTTTCTCTAGTTTCAGAAGCTAGTCCTGTGATGTGCCATGCCTCCACCTTTCTCTGGTTTGGGCTGCTTGGTTCCTGAGTTTTGTCTTATACTACTTTTGTGTGATCCTTTGTGATTCAGCTGCTTCCATCGTTTATTTTTTCCCCCAGCAGTCATTTCACCACATAGCAGATGCTTCAAAAATTGCATTGACCACAAAATAGCCTTGTCCTCTGTTCTTTGTGTCTTACAGAGATTCTAAATCACACAGCTTTTTCTTGTTCATTCAATTCATACCTGTCCCCACTCCACCCCCCAAAAAAGTAGAGGATGAGAGGAATGGGAGGGAGGCATATCTAATGGAGCTGTGAGTGATGTGCTCTACTGGTGAGTTTCTTTTAACAGACAAGCCCTTGCTTTGGTCCTAAGCTTATAGCCACTACTTTCTTTCTTTTCTTTTTTTTCCTTAAGGTGAGCTTCTTCTCATAGCCACCTCTATTCCTTATGACAATCAGAAGTGTCACAGATTTCAGTTACTGAGTCAATAACTTTCTGTTGAGTGCTTACTATATCCTAGGCACTGTTCAGGCACAACATGCTAGACCCATCTAACAAGCTTATATTTACAGGCAATGAGACCCTGAAATCTACATCACCAACACAATTCTGTTTTTTATGTGCATATATCTTATATGTTTGGAGTCAAAAATAAAGTGAGTATATGCTATGATATAAGACGTGATGATAAATTTTATATAGGAACAAAGTATTGGAGCTTCTGTTTGTGTTGCTTTTATTTAAGTAGTAAGGAAAGTTTTACCTATAACTAATAAGGATTGGTATAGCACCTTTTCTCAGTCACAGGTCACAGCCACCCATTTTTGTTTCTTTTTGCATCTTGGTAGACAGAAGTCCAAGACTGACCCCAAGATTGCTGTCTTCTGGTGTATCTGTTTTGGATAATTCCGGCTTTTGAATGCGGGAAAAGCCTCTGTGTAGGATAGGATATCACTCATGTGCTTAGGCTACTATCATTTGACTTCAGTTAATCATAAAGGAGAGAGATTATCCAGGTAGGCCCGACCTAATAAGGCGAGCCCTTAAAACAGCCTGGTCCATTGTTGAAAAAAGAGAATCAAGATGTGACAGCACATAAGGGGGTGCCAAAGGAAAATTATTATGGTTGGCCTTTAGGAGTTGAAAGTGGTCCCTAAATGCTAATCAGCAAGAAACTAGGGGTGTCATGTTTACAAACACAAGGGACAAATATTTTATACTTTAAGGGTGCTTGCTTAAAAATATTAATGGATTAAATAAAGCTTTAACTAAAATACCCTTCACAATGTAAATCAGTAACTTGAAACTATCCTTACTAAGAAACTTTGAATTAAATATTAAATTAATACAACTGCTAGCAAAGAAGATAAGAATAAAAGAACTCAAAACTATTTGTCTTTGTTACCATGCAAATTAAAAAATAATCACAACATATTACAAAAAAGATTAATTAAAATATATATAAAATGCGTAAGGCTTTAAAAAATAGATTTATGCCCATTATATTAATTAAAAGGTTACCTTTGATAATAGTAAAATGTTCTAAAGTTGCATGTTGTGCCTTGAGATATTAGTTAATCACACTCCGGAGATATTTAAAAACTCAGTACCTAGAAATACATATGACAAATATACTTTTTTTTAATCAGAAAATGCTGTTGAAATAACCATGGAAAAATATTAATTTCTGAGGAAACATATTTCAGAAAATGTATGCATTATGAAAGATTAACTATAATTTTATAAGACATAGCTTATGATAGCTGCTAAATTATTTTTTTTATCAATGAAACACATGTAGATATATATTCTTGTCTAGCCACTGAAGGAAAGATATACCAGAACTAAATGTTCTTAGGATAATTCATTTTAAATAAAAGTAATATTATAAGTAACAGCTATGTAAATCTAAGTAAGGTTAGTGGTTACCTTGATTGGGGTATGAAGGGGACTCCGGGGCAAATATACAGGTAATGCATCAATCAGAAATTTACTCACTCTATCATTCAAAATCAAGTTGTTGCATCATAAATTTTCTTCAATTTAACAATTATTTAAAATGCACTCATTATGTGCCAGAAAAAATGTGAGCAAATGAGAAAAAAACACACACAATGTCTCTGAGCAGCTTATGTTCTAGTTTCACAGTCACAATAAAGATAAATAACATACAGTATGGTAAATAGTGAAGGGCTCTGGCAGAGGCTGACAATGCATACGTAACAACGTCTTCACATTTTTAGCCACACCATGAGATTACATTTTCCATGCTCCCAATATGGCTAGAGCCCTTGCAGTTAAATAGAGCTAAATGGCATGAATTAAATGATGATAGCAATGATGTAGTTTCAGCCAAAATGGTTAAAAGGAAACATGCCTTCTTTAGAGTCTAACTCTGTTATATTTATCTATTGCTACACAACAAATCACTTCCACATTTAATGGTGTGGAACAATTTTATTGCACTCATGAAATCTAAGGATTAGAAATGTGGACAAGGAATATCAGGGGTGGTTTGTCTGTGCTTTGCTATATCTGTGCCTTTAGGTGGCAATACTAGATGGCTGGGGATGATTCTATGGCTGGGACATAATCTTGTGAAGACTCCTTCACTTGTTTGAGTGATACCAGCTGTAATTTGGGAACTCATCTGGGATTTTGTACAGAAGATCAACACATTATTTCTTCATGGGGCCTGGGCTTCCTTACAGCACAGATATTGGAGCATCCCAAGTGAACCAGACCTAACTTAAAAAATAACATTGTAGCTGAAACCGGTTTGGCTCAATGGATAGAGCGTCGGCCTGCGGACTCAAGGGTCCCAGGTTCGATTCCGGTCAAGGGCATGTACCTTGGTTGTGGGCATATCCCCAGTAGGGGGTGTGCAAGAGGCAGCTGATCAATGTTTCTAACTCTCTATCCCTCTCTCTTCCTCTCTGTAAAAAATCAATAAAATACATTTTTAAAAAATAACATTGTGTCACTTATTTCATATTTACAAGCACACCTGAACAAAAAGGAAGAGAACATAGATCCACCTGGAGACAGGTCAATATCATTTTTCAGTAAGTGTATATGATATGGGATGAGGAAATTATTGTGGCTATTCTTTAAAAATGCTATCTGCCACATTCTCCTTCCCTGTTACCTGAATGAATACACACAAGAGCAAAATTGGAAGGGTCCCACACTATTGACTCACATTAGTCTCTGATATGCATTGGGGAAAAAACACTTCATTGAATTATAAGACTATAAACCTCTGGGTTTTAGTTTTTCTTCTGTCTTTATTACTATTACAACAGCGGGTCCATTGGGACTTATATAAGAGCTAAGAAGATATGAAAAGGAGAAAAGGAGACATAAAATGCCAGTCATCTGCAGAAGTGTAAGTTCAAACATAACTCACTGAGGTGACTTAAGTGAAGATCTTAGGAAATGAGGGAGTTAGCCTTATAGATAATCAGGTAGAAGGAAAAGCAAGAGAAAAACACACCTTAAGTGGGAATGTTGATAAACTACATAAAGGCCAGTGTGGCTGAAGCAGAGGGAGTAAAATGATGAGTCACAGAAGATGAGATAAGGGAAGTAATAAGGACAGACCACTTAGAATTTTATAGGTCATACCATTGACTTTAACCTAAGTAAGAGGGGAGACTGGTAGATAAAAGGCATGATCTCACTTATATTTTAATAAGATCATGTTGGCTGTTGTATAAAGAGACTTGCAAGGTGAAGGGGACAGAATCGGAAACACCTATTAGATGACTTTTGTGATGGTGGCCTGCATTAGTTTATTGAGAGTAGAAGTAGTTTGGAGTAGTCAAATTCTGGACATGTTGTTTTTGGACTTACTTTTTTAACAGGGGAAAGACACATAACAAAATTTACCATTTCAACCATTTTTAAGTGTAAAATTATATAGTGTTAATTAACTCAAATTATTGTACAAACAATTTCCAAAAGTATTTTCATCTTATAAACTGAAACTGTATACCCTTTAAACTTGGGTGTATTTTGAAGGTAGAGATGACAGAATTAGTTGGAATAAACTGGTATAGAATCTGAAGAAAAAAAGGAAGAGAGGGTATAAAAGATGACAAAATTTTTGGCCTAACTGGAGGAATCTCGTTGCTATAAACCGAAATGTCTAAGACCTAAGAAGGTACTGGTTTGGAATGTAAGAGAAGAGCAGAAGTTCACTTTGAACATGTTAACTTGAGGATTTCTGTTAGGCATTGAAGTGGAAGTATAAATAGCTAATTGTGTGTGTGAGAGCTTGTGATTGTATAATTACATACATATATATATATATTAGATAGATGATAGATATAGATATAGATGATGATGATAGATGATAGATAGGTAGATAGATAGATGATAGATAGATAGATAGATAGATAGATAGATAGATAGATAGATAGATGATAGATAGATAATAGATGATAGACAGGTGATAGATGGATAGACTTTGGGAGAGAGTAGTTCTGGGCTAAAGTGACACATTGAGTAGTTATAAGTAAAAATGTAATTTAAAGCCATGTTCCTGGATATGTTCAGCAAGAGTTTGAGTATAAATAGAAAAAAGAAGTGGTATAAGGACATAGCATCAGAACATTCCAATATTCAGAGGATTAAGAGATAAACAAGTACCAGTGTGTGTGTATGCGTGTGTGTGTGTGTGTGTGTGTGTGTGTGTGTGTGTGTGTGTGTGTGTGTGTGTTGGGGAGTGGATTGAAAAGGTATAGAATGTGTAGTCTCCCAGAACCTAAATGAAAAAAATATTTCAAGATGCAGAGATTAATTGATTGTGTATAATGCTGAGGATAGATCAAGTAAAATGGGTTGTAAGAAATGACCACAGGGCTTAACCATTTCAAGGTCATTGTAGACCCTAAGTAAAGCTTATTCAGTGGTTTTATGGGATAAAAAACCTGACTGAGTGGGTTAAGAGAATTCAGAGGAAGAAAGCTTGAAAACAGTAAATGTATACAATTCTTTCAGAAATCATTTCTATAAAAAGGAGAAAATAAATGCGGGGGAGGTTTGGATGGGAAAATAGGATGAAGACTCAGATGTGCATCAAGTGGTATAAAAGTTCACAACATAGTTAATTTTATAATATAAGACTTTAAAGCATAATATATTCATCACGACATTTTAAAATAAAAGAATGGCAGTACTAATGAACTATCTGTACTGTGCAGTGGTGAGTTGATGATCTTGTGGCAAAATTTATGAGTTATTGAATATATAATGAATTATGCATTTCTAAATTTACTGACCTTTTCTCTGATGACAATAACTATCAGTAATTGCTATCAGCAGATAGCAATACTTAAAGAAAATAAACACAATCTGTCCCAGGATAAAGATGTCATTTTAACAATAAATGAGAAAGTAGCTGCTTTTTAAATAGGTGCAGCTCAATAATTTCCCTCCAAGGGTGAGTGTAGGCTTTCCCTCTTTCTCGTGAGTCTCATGGATAGTGGTTGCTAACAGTTAACAGGGCTTCACTAAAGACCTGAGTCTCAAAAGGGAAAGACAATACTGTCAACAGTTATAATTGCTATTTGTGACCTACACTGAGTGGCCAGATTATTATGATCTCTGAATGCATAATAATCTGGCCACTCAGTGTATATCCTATATAATAAAAGGCTAATATGCAAATTGTCCCCTCGACCAGGAGTTCGACCAGCAGGCAGGCTGGCCAACCACACATGGCCCCTCCCCCTGTTCAGGCTTGCCGGACTCCACCCATGCACAAATTCATGCACCAGACCTACACTGAGTGGCCAGATTATTATGCGTTCAGAGATCATAATAATCTGGCCACTCAGTGTATATTTTATGCAAGAGCCAGTCTTTTACATCCTGGCTCCTAGAAACTCTGAAGCCAAGAGACCTTCCCTTGTCCCATACACTCCCCAGTGAAAAGGTCCCAGGCCTTTCCAGTTCTTGGAGTCCCACTGGAACAAAGCCACCACAGGCCCAAAGATAGACAACGTTTACTCTTCATCTATGTCTCACGTTCTCTTCTCTAAGTCTGCCTAAAGAAGAAACAAAAACATTTAAATTATTTCCAGAATAAAACAAGGTTATTGGCTGTTTCCTACATCAAAGCTATAGTCTGGGTGTCCTACATAAACCTGAAAATCTCAAGATATGGTCAGCATTGTATATGTTTTTCAAAATACCAAGTTTATTCAATCTCTTTATAAAATAAATATTAACTTGTTGAACGACTATGCCCTACCATAATTGAAAAATAAATTTTATTTAAAACAAGATTTTACTAGCAATAAATTTCAAATTTTTGGCATATCCCCTGACATCTAACATATCATTTTCTAAATCAATGTGGAACTACAGCACTAAGTTATAAAATGAAGTTCTCTAGTGTCTTTGCAATTAGGAGCACGACCTTGAAGTCAGTCAATATCTGGGATTAATTGTGGTCCCTTTACACAGAGGCTTTACCTCTCTAAGTATTAACTTTTTCACCTTTAATGTGAGTCCAAATACTGCCTATTCCATGAGCTCCTGGTAAAATAAATTAGAAATATTATTTTAGCTTTCAGAATAGGATGTCATGTAGTAAGTGATCAATAATTGGTACCAATTATAGTCAATGCTGTTAACGTTGATTATCCTCAGCTTATGCCTTTTAATGTTTTTCCCTAAAGAATTTCCACTAACGCTCAGTGGTTGAGCGTTAACCCATGCACCAAGAGTTCACTATTTCTATTATCAGTCAGGGCACATGCCCAAGTTGTGGGCTCAATCCCCAGTTGGGGGGCATGCAGGAGGCAGCTAATCTATGTTTCTATCTCTTTACCTTTTCCCTCTCCATTCCACTCTCTAAAAATCAATAACAAACATATTAAAAATTAAAGAGTTTTCACTAATGGCAGAAAAAAGCAAAATTTTTTAATGTGGATCTGCAGTCTAACTCATACCCTCTCTGCTTAGTTCCACTCACTTGCAAGCATGTCACTTGTGAAGTTTCATGTTATATATTTTACAAATTGTTAATTGCATCTCCTACATGAATATAAGTGTTTTCCAACTCACTTGCTGAATGCATTATTTCATTTCCTTCAAGTGTTTAAGTAAATATGATATTCCAGGAGGACAGACCATGCCTTCACATGTATAGTTTTACTCCCAAGGGTTTCCGTATGCCTAGTTTGAGAAGCAGGAACCTCCCTCATAGAGTGCATGCATTTCCACACATCATTAAAGCCCCACATCTGTCACAGGGTTACTTTGGTAGCCTCATATTCTGACACTTGTCATCTCCCCCCCCCTTTTTTTTTTTTTTAAAGAAATGCTTCTTTTAAAAAAATACATTTTTATTAAGTTCAGAATGGAAGGTAGAGGGAGATAGAGATAGAAACATCAATGATGACGAGAATCATTGATCGGCTGCCTCTTGCTTGCCTCCTACTGGGGATTGAGCCCACAATCCGGGCATGTGCCCTTGACCAGAACTGAATTCAGGACCCGTAAGTCCACAGGCCAATGCTCTAACTACTGAACCAAACCAGTTAGGGCTGTCACCTCCCATTTTACTATCCAGTAGTGTCAAATTGCTGCACAGCCTTAATTCTACTGTGTTTCTTGCCTTCATGCTGTTCCTGATGAAAGCATCTGTCAGTCTGAATTTGATCCTGGTCTCTCAGATGAGGTGGCTATGCTTAATTCAGAAAGCTCCCTCCCCATTTCTTTATGACTTTGTTAATATTTAACTATAGTTATTGACTATGTAGAATTATATCATTATAAAGTATATAATATGTAATTATAGAATTTACTATATAGAATTATTAAGACATAGGAAAGTACATGTTTCTTAGGGCTTCCATAATAAATTATCATGAACATGATACTTAAGATAACAGAAACATATTATCTCGTAATTCTGGAAACCAGAGTTTGGATTCTAAGTGTCAGCAGGACCAGAACACCTCTGCAGGCTCTAGAGAAGAATCCTACCAAGCCTCTAGTGGCTTCCTTGGCTGTGGCTATATAACTCTAATATCTGCTGCCATCTTCATGTTTTTCTTCTTCCCATGTGTCTCTTCTATGTGTGTCTTATAAATATACTTATCATTGAACTTAGGGCCCATTTGTGTAATCTAGAGCAGGGATGGGGAACATCTAGCCCTAGGTCTGTGTAAGGCCTGCTAAGCCATTTGGTCTGGTCCTGCCAAGGCATTAGGGTTGAGTTAATTAAATGTTTGACCAAATGAGGTAAGTTAATTTTTAAGTTGATAATTTTGTGTGGCCCAAATGATGTTATAAATATCCAAATGCCCTTGGCAGAAAAAAGGCTGCCCACCCCTTATCTAGAGTGGTCTCACCTCAATATCCCTATTTTACCTACATTTGCAGAGACCCTTTCATCCAAACAAGGTGACATTCCCAGGTTCTAGGGCTGGGACATGAACACATTGTTTTAAGGTCACGATTTAACCCACAATAGGGGAGATGGGGAATCGGCCTGTTTTAGTTAATCTGCTTCTCAGAAGGTTACAAGATATTTATTTATTTTTTATAAATTGCAAACAATGATCATGAAAAATAGTCATGGCTGAGTACTTTGTCTTGGCTGACAGCAATTATAATAAACATAAATTTTAATATAAAATATTAAAACATTTAAATGTTGAAATAATAGAAATTCACACAGCAAAAGAAGGTTTAGAAATAAATGTTTGTGAATTATAAAATACCTTAAAAAGATGAATTCAAATCAGAATAATGGTGATAAAATTTGACTTCAGAGGAAGATGTGGTTATCAAACCTGTAATACTCTTCCAGAATTGACCCTTAGGATTCATATATTGTGCAAAACTTTATCTTCTCTTCATCCCAAAATGGCATAAAGAAGTTATGAATCTTAATCCAAGGTTGCTCCATACCCTCAACAGCCACTTTTAGGGCCCATAAAAGACTCACCATCCTAAGAACCTGGTGAAGCAGTGACTGACTCCTCTGTTTAGACTGCCTTAAAACCATCTTCAGCGTGGTCCCCTGATTAGATTTCCAAATAGTATGAACAAAATAGTGAATAGAATGAAAAACCTTAAATGAGTGAGTTGTATTTTTGTAGTTTTGCTTTTTGGTTAAGAAAAAAGAGAGATCTCTAAAGAGATCTTCTAATAAGCCTTTATCCCTGCAGTTGCAAGTACTTGGGAGACTTTACATTTTAATTAGGGAAGCCTTGTTTGTTTTGACATGGAAAGCCTCAGAAAGTGTAACAAATAGAACTGGGGTGGGAGTAGGGGGCAGAGAGGGAATGTGGCAAGAAGAATGAACACAGTTTAATGAACAAGGTGGATATTCTAAAACGCAGAGCATATATGATGACCACAGGGTGGTGTGGGAGGGAAATTGGAAATGAAACAACATGCCTCACCACAGATTATTTAAAAGTCAGAACTTTAAATTACATAGTTTATATGTAGCCGATAAAAGTATTCCGCAATATATAAAATAAGAATATAGAGAACCAATGGAAACAGACTGATAGCAAATGAGAGTAATAAAAGAAAGATGTGGTTCTATTGGGGATAACTGCTCTAATTCCCTCCAGTCATTGCAGTAGTAAAGAAAAAAGAAAAAAAAGAAAAACTGACTTTCTTACCAGCATCTGAATATGCTAATTAGCAACATAATTTGGGTCTGATGTTCATGGTCCCTGTAATGACTTTACTACATTAATTCTCAGTATAGGCAAGCAGGCATGAGGTATGGAAACATCCTAAGCAATTTCTAAGGTTTTAAGATATTGAGATTGAAATGATATTGCTATTAATGAATTAAAAGAAAAACTAAGCATAAGAAAAGACCTCCAGTTAACAGACAAAATTATAAATGGAGGTAAAAGGTGAAAGGGATTGATTTTGTTTATAGACTTCACTGGTTGAGTAGTATGCAATTATGGGACCTATTTCCAGTTTGTCCTTTATAAAAAATAATTGGTGTGTTCCACATAAGTATCTGTTTCAGTAAATGGATCTCCTTGAGATTCAGAAGAAGGATAGTGTGGAATAGCAGCATAATTTAGCATGGTGAATGCTAGATGTGGACACCGTTAGAGCATTAGCCGCAGCACTGCCTATGACACAGTATACTTGGGATGACTGCTCAGCCTGGATAAGCAGTGCGGAAGGTAAATGGAGTGACAGCTTGTGGTGTCGTGGGTCCAACTGAGCTAATTAATTAGTCTGCACTGCTGCATTAGCAGTGTCTCAGTAAAGTGTTATGGCTATGGGAAGACAGAGAATGAGCTAGCTTTTGAAGGGAACACACATCTAGGCAATGATTTGCTGAGTGCATTTCAACAGGCAAAAAATAATTGAAATTTTGTTAAGAGCAAGTATAAAGGGGTCTGTCCATGTCATACTTATAGCTATTTTGCTAAAATGTATAAGTTTTTATCCACCAAATGACATAATTTATTATGAAATTCTCAAATTATTGTAAATCAATTAAAGTAATAAAGGTAATCTTCTTTATTGCATTGGTTCACAAACTTAGAGGTACATTGAATTCACCTGGGAAACATTAAAACTACATATGCTCAGGTCAGATACCAGGGATTTTTATCTAATTGGTCTGGGTTGGAGTCTGTCCATATGGATTTATTAGTATTAAATTTCTTGAGGTAATTCTAATGTGTAACCAAGGTTGAGAACCATTACCCTATTTTATTCTGTCATCTGTACCAAATGCAACCTTCACTACATGTTAAAATCACTTGGAAAGCTTTAAAAACAAATCATATTTTCATCAAATTAGAACTTAGTTTTAGAAATATTCAAAGTTACTAATTTATTTAAAAAGTACATATGACAGTTACTAATATGCACCAAACATCACATTTATAACTAAGAAAACAAATGTGAAATTGCTCCTTGTTTTCAAGAAATGTAAGAATATTGAAGTGAGTTTATGGTTTAAAAGGGATTTATTGTTTCCTAATGGATTGAGTATTATTGTTAGCTAAATTCTGCCTCTTGCCCAAGGACTGACTATTCCCATAGAAGTATTTGAGAAAGGAGGAAAACATTTTGAGAAACTATATTGAAATCAAGTGTCATTCTGGCATATTGCAAATCAAAGAAAGGCAGAATAATAAAGTATAGAGAGCATAGAGTGACTTTGCCACTCATTTGTTCTGTAAGTTTGAGAAAATTATTTGATTTTAGATTTATATATCAGGAAAATAATTTTTCCTCAAACTGTTACACAATCTAGTAGATATCAAACCAATTCAATCAAATAAGATAATGGATATCAAATGCTTTGAAATAGATCAAGAATTACAAAAGTATTTTCACAATTCATATGGAAATGGTGATAAATCAGACCAAAGTTGTATGTTTATTACAAAGAAAAATTTGTCAAAATGATATGTGTGCTGTTTAATCATGACAAAGTCATTTCAAAATACTTTCATAACTTGTAACATGTACTAAGATTAATATATATTTATATATGTATGTATGTAATACTTTCAATAATAAATAATTATTTTTAAAATAAATATATATTTAATATTAATTACATAATATCTTAAAACAATTTTCTGATGATATGACAGAACCTTAATGCAAGCATAATCAATTTCTTTTTAATTTCAATAAATTTGATAGATTAGTATTAAACTTACTATATGAAATATTTTATATCAAGAACTAGTAATAAATAAGGAAGGCACACTTTCTGCACTTCAGGTAGCATATTCTAGTTGTAGGGAGCACTACCATATCTCAATTCCTATCTATCTATCATTTATCTATATATCTAATACTACAATGTGAAATTTCAGAAGTTGATATAAATTAAAAAGCAAAGAAAAAACCAGAGGACATAAAAATCTTTCATAGGTAGTCTACACAGATTAAATGACAGTCAAATTGTTTTGAAGAATGAGTTTGGCAGACAGAAAAAAGAAGAGCTTCCCAGACAGAGAAAACACAGAGAAGAGTGACAATGCAGTGTGCCTGTCATTCACAATCTCCACCTTGAAAGTTTTTTAAATACAGATAATCTAATCTATTCTGTGTGGATTCATCCAAACATCTTTCAAATGGACTGCTAGACCCATATATGGATATGCTATCCTATTCAAGAAATTCATTGTCAAATGTTGAAGTCAATATTACATTTTAGCCAAATCCCTCATTGACTACTAATTAAACATCTCGATATACTTTGTAGGCCAAGTGTTTTGGTAACAATTTGAACTTGAGCGCAACTCTACCTATACAGAAAACATATTTTGAAAACTAATGATTTGGGAGTTGGAATGCCAGAATCTGAATGTAATGCTCTCTCAAATTATAATTTATTAACATGAAAATGAAGAGAAAAGTTTGTGAGTTTATTGATTTTGTAAATGTATAATTACAACTTTTCTATAAATGTGAGAGTATGATTTACTAAGTTTTGAGATTTATTTTTCAGAATTTATCCAAGAGGCTCAGATGCATACAAAAATCATGATCACTCCAATCCAATGGCAAGAAGTGGTTTTCTCTTGAATAGATTCCTGTTTGAGGAAGAGACAGCAGCATTTTCATCAATATGTTGTCCCTTAGATTCTGATGAGACTGTAGTTTCATACCTTACAGATTCTTTACGAAAAAAAGGACACATATGTAATACCTTAATCAATAAAGAAAAAAAAAAAAGATGAAAAAAATCTTTGAGAAGAAACAAAACAATTAAATTAGGAAAATTAAGAAAATTTTAGTTACAAGAATTTGAAAAAAATATGTAGAATTTATTGACAATAAAACTATAAAATAGTACTGACAAGGGCTTTCTGTTAAATTAATAGGGAATGAGATGATCAACTGAATAGATGTCTCATTTACAAAAGAAGAAGTGGCAACTACAGAAAGTACATCTGTTCAGTAGAAAATGAAAAAGTTAACTATAGAGATTATAGGTTACAGATTTTACTTTAATTTGCTTGTTTTAATTTAGGAAATACTTGTACATGTCTATAAAGTTGTGTAATAAAAATGAACATTTCCTCACTGTAACCTCCCCATGCTCAATATCAATCTCCTGTTACCACTTTTTCAAAATTGTTTTTTCATGTATTCTATGGAACTCCTTTAATTTCTCAGATATTTTGCTTAATTAAGCTGTGCTTTTTAATCATTTATCCAATCTAGAAATAATATAAAACTTTACACAAGAATGAATTTATTTTCATAGCTCTTTTATTCTTTTCCTCACCTCCATTCACCTCTCCATGGCAACACATTTTAAAATCTTTACTTCCTTTTTGAAAATCCCCATTACAAATGATGTGATGTGCCAATTGTACACTAGGTCCCCGTGTCAGGAGCAGTGGTTGATTAAGCTTTTGTCTTTTGTCCATTGGCTATGATGGAGGTTCCTTACTGCTTGGCTTCTGAGCTTGAATGAGCTATTTTCCTGCCTACCTAACATTGCTTTGTGCCCACATTCCAGGTTGGCTTCCTAATCCCAACACTTCTATAAGCTGCCTAATACTGTTTAAGTAAATTATGTTTTCTTTGCCTAACTATCCATGGTGGTTAATATTCAGACCATTATTTATCACTGTTATATTTTAGATATAAATAATGGTATGTTTTCTCTAAAGACATTTAAAAATTAGATTTCTTTCATTTTCAGTCTCTCATTTCATTTATCATTTAGCTGACTAAATAGACCTTATTCTCCAGAGAATATCAACCTTGGCCTTTCAAAAAATAAAGGAATTTATTAGTTGCTCAACCCTCATAATAGCTCACTGGGGATATAATAATGGAAGTCCAGGTGAGAGATTACAGAATAGAGAAACAAATGACAACTTAAAGGATGGGGAAATAAAGAGAAGGCAAAGGAAGAGAAAAAGTTCAGTCATAAAAAGTAAAAATGAACTAGGAAAATATGGCTTATGAAAGCCCAAAATACAGATAATTATAAGAATGAGTAAGAAGTCATAAATGATAATTCCCAGAATTTTTGAAAACTATAATATGCCAGAAGAAATGATAGCATGTAGTGTAACCCTATCCTTTGTTATCTTCAAGAAAGAAGTTTAAAAAGAAACGTTGGAGCAGAAGTCAGATTGCAAAAATCATAAAGCATATATTGTGTAAGGGTAGTACAGAGAATGATCTTGCTATTATAAAAATAATAAATGTGACAATGTGGTGTGGAGTCAGGCAGAGTCATATTTAATCCCAATGCTACCATTTAGTTGTGATGTTGGGCAAATCTATTAACTCCTCCAGCGGTCGCCACCGGTGGTCCGTGAGGTCTGAAAGGTTGGCGATCAACTTATCAATAAAACAAAATATTATATCAAAAAACATAGTTGTCATGCTTCCAATAAATACAAATCTCTTCTTCCCTAAATGGAGTGACTGATAGGACTGTGGACCAGGAATGATTTTGTTTTAATAGAAAAACTGGAGCATTTTATGGCCAGAATTGGGGAGGCGGTGGGCAAAAGCTATGAGAGAACAGATACAGTGAAGAGAAAAATAATAAAATAGAAGAGCAAAAGGAGTGTGGTAATTGATGGAGCAAGATGAGTCTGTGTAAAAATTTAAAATCTGTCCAAGTGAAGCTAATGGCTCTGGAAAGAATAGACTTGTTTTCCTATGATAGTGGGAAAAGAACAACAAATTTCTAAAGATATAGAATATGTGTGAGGTGACAAAAATAAATTTAATATTTTCCATCTAAAAAATTTAAGTATTGTTAATTTTCAGTATGAAAGTATAGGGTTAGAATTGGATGAATAAAATACTAAAAATGTTTGTAGTAAATGATGTAAGAAACAGGAATGAAATGGAGCAATAATGAGGGCAGAATTATCCAAACAAAATAGCACAAAGAAATAATACAATCAATTATACTGTGAATAATTTTTAAGTGGTAACTTTTAATAGTGTAGACTCATCTATATCATCATACAAATATTGGAAGTTTTAGTAAATGTTTATTGATTCCAAAACACACTTTAAACATTGATTTATTGGCTAAGTTTGAAAACTGGAAGTTGTTTTAGTTTCTGAGATGGTAAAAAAATATACAATATATATCTCATTTTTAAGTTACGAATATTTATCAATAAGTTATGTATAAGAAAGAGTAGTAGAAAATATAAAATTCAAGGGTTGTATTTCATTGCTTTATTTCCAGTCATAATATGCATTTTCAGTAAGTGGATGTCTGAAAAATATGAATATGGAAAAATAAATTCCCATTTATCTTTACCATATTAAATAACATAAGCAATATTAATCTATGTACAGGTTTATCTCTCACATATATTGTTGATAATTAGGGTGACTACAATGGAAAGAACAAGGGGGGGCCTTTTGAACACAGTGTCATATACACTTAATGAAAAAATTGAGACGGGGGCGAACGGCAGGGAGGTAGGGAGAGAGAGAGTGTGAGTGACGAACCTATAGAGGAGAGTGTAGACGTGTGTGGTGTGTGTGTGTATGAGCTAGGGTCAGTTAGATTCTGCAGGTCTTCCAAGGGGCTGCCTAACCGGGCAGTACTAGATGGCGGAGCCCCGCATACAAAGGGAACACTTCTTGGAGGCTGGTGCGGACGCGGAGACCACGTCATCTTGAGAAACAGAGCTGCCTGAGACTAGGATCCTGGCTTCAGACACAAACCAGGACCTTGCAGCCACTGGGGACAGAGAACTGCTATCACAGCTTCAGACCAACAAACAACAAGAATCCAGACTACCCGGCAGATTTCCATGAGTCAAAGAGCCTATCCCCCTCCCCGCAGGATTGTGGATAGCGCCATAGTAACTGATAGACCTGCCCCTCGCCCAAGCTGCAGAGCTTTGCGCAGGGACGCGCTCCCCTTTAGGGAATTTGGCACACGGGACAGAAACAGCTCCCCTTCGGGGAAATCTGACAGCGCGCACAGAGGGCTCCCCTTAGGGGAATTTGGCTTGCGGGTCACAGCTCCCCTTTGGGGAATCTTAGAGCACGCACAGAGGGGCTCCCCTTTGGGGAATTTGGCGCACAGGACGGACTCCACCCCCCTTTGGGGAATCTGGGAGAGTGCATGGAGGCAGCTCACCTTCAGGAATTTGAGAGTGTGCGAAGCCCTAGCTGGTTTGGCTCAGTAGGGAGAGCACACACAGGACGCAGCTCCACTTCAGGGAATTTGGCACGCTGGAAACAGCTGCTTAGGATCCCTGACTCACAGCGCATTCACACTAAGAGCCAGTGACCCCAATTGTTGGTGCATGCACACACTGGGACCTTGATTATCAACGAGAAACCGCACGAGGCTACAGAGACTCTGACACTCGATTCTTGGTGCAGACACAGGGAAACTCTGACTCCTGGTACATGCTAAGGATCTCATTTTCTGGCACATACCAACAGTGTGGTGCAGACAGGGCCCCTGATTCTAAGTGTGCACATGAGACCACACGGAACACTGGGGACACTGACCCTGGGCAAGTCTGGTTCCCACCAACCAATGGCAGCCACACGTCCTAGTGTCAGAGCACTTCAGTGAAACTAGGGTAGAGCAAAGTCCCCACAGCACACGGCCCAGGTCCAAGCAAACTGAAGCTTGAGCTTTTTGGTGATAGTCAGAATGGGGAAACAAAATAACTCACAGAGGAAAGAAAATGTGGAGTCTCCAAGAAAGGAAATTAGTGAAACTGAAGCTTACAACATGACCGAAAAAGAGTTCAGAGTAATGATCGTGGAATTTATACATCGGATGGATGAGAAAATCAACAACTTATGCAAGAATCAGGAAGAAATGAAAAGTGATATAGCTACAATCAAAAACACCATGGAAAGTTTCAACAGTAGACTACAAGAAGCAGAGGACCGAGTTAGTGAGTTAGAAGATCAGGTACAGAAACAAGCTCAATCTGAACAGCAATTGGAGAAAAAATTTAAAAAGCCGGAGGAAAGCCTAAGGGAGCTTTGGGACAACATGAAATGAAGTAACATGTGTATAATAGGGCTGCCAGAAGGACAAGAAGAGCAGCAGAGATTAGAAAATCTATTTGAAGAAATAATGACAGAAAACTTCCCGGATATGGGAAAGATAAAAGTTATGCAAGTACAGAGAGTCCCCAGCAGGATCAACCCCAAAAGACTCACACCAAGACACGTCATAATTTCAATGGCAAATATAAATGATAAAGAGAGAATTGTATAGGCGGCAAGAGAGAGACAGAGAGTTACCTACAAAGGAACACCCATCAGATTGTCAAATGATTTCTCAACAGAAACACAACAAGCTAGAAGAGAATGGAAGGAGGTATACAAAGTGTTGCAAAGCAAAGGACTGAATCCAAGAATACTATATCCAGCAAGGGTATCAATGAAAATTGAAGGGGAAATCAGGTCCTTCGAAGACAAAAAAAGGCTAAGGGAGTTTATCACCACCAAACCAGCAATGCAAGAAATGCTAATGGGAGTACTGTAAAAAGTAGAAATAAACAGGTAAGAAGAAATACAGACACAAAAATAAATATGACTACAAACAAATACCTTTCAGTAATAACTTTAAATGTAAACGGACTAAATGCTCCAATCAAAAGACATCGAGTGGCTGAATGGATAAAAAAACATGACCCATATATATGCTGTCTACAAGAGACCCACCTCAGAACAAGAGACTCACACAGATTGAAAGTGAAGGGATGGAAAAATATCTTTCAGTCAAATGGAAATGAAAAAAAAGCTGGGGTAGCAATACTTATATCTGACAAAATAGACCTCAAAGTAAATGCCATAACAAGAGTAAAGAAAGGCCACTTCATAATACTAAAGGGAGAAATCCAACAAGAAGAAATAATTCTGGTAAACATATACGCACCCAATATAGGAGCACCCAAATACATAAAAAAACTCCTGGAGGATATCAAGGGAGAGATTAATAGCAATACAATCATAGTAGGAGACTTTAATACCCCACTATCACCATTGGACAAATCCTCTAAACAAAAAATCAGCAAAGAAACATCAATCCTAAATGACTCACTAGACCAGATGGAATTAATTGACATCTTCAGAACATTTCACCCCAAAGCCACAGAATATACATTCTTCTCAAGTGCACATGGGTCATTTTCAAAGATAGACCATATGCTGGGTCACAGGCAAAGTCTCTTCAAATTCAAGAAGATAGAAATTATATCAAGCATCTTCTCAGATCACAGTGGCATAAAACTGGAAATCAACTACAAAAATACAATCCAAAGAAATCAAACACATGGAGACTAAACAGCATGCTATTAAACAAGGACTGGGTCACCAGAGAGATCGAGGAAGAAATAAAAAACATCATGGCAACAAATGACAATAAAAACACAACAATCCAAAATCTATGGGACACAGGGAAAGCAGTCTTGAGAGGGAAGTTCATAGCTCTACAAGCCTACTGCAAAAAACAAGATACAGTGGTAATAAATTACCTAACCTTACAACTCAAAGAGTTAGAAAAAGAGCAGCAAGAAAAACCCAGTGTAACCAGAAGGAAGGAAATAACAAAGATCAGAGTGGAGATAAATGATATAGAGACCAAAGAAACAATACAAAAGATCAACAAAACCAAGAGCTGGTTCTTTGAAAGGATGAACAAGATTGATGGACCTCTAGCCAGGCTCACCAAGAAGCAAAGAGAGAGGACCCAAATAAACAAAATCAGAAATGAAAGAGGTGAAATAACAACAGACCCCGCTGAGATACAAAGGATTGTTACAAAGTACTACGAACAACTCTATTCCAACAAACTGGACAACCTGGAGGAAATGGACATATTCCTAGAGAAATATAACCTTCCAAAAATCAATCAGGAAGAATCTAAACAGCTCAATAGGCCAGTAACTATGGACGAAATTGAAGTAGTCATCAAAAAGCTTCTGGCAAACAAAAGCCCAGGGCCTGACAGCTTCACAGGAGAGTTTTACCAAACACTCAAGGAAGAACTAAAACCTATCCTCCTCAGACTATTCCAAAACATTCAAGAGGAAGGAACACTTCCAAGCTCCTTCTATGAAGCCAGCATCACCCTGATACCAAAACCAGACAAAGACAACACAATGAAAGAGAATTACAGACCAATATCCCTCATGAACATAGATGCCAAAATCCTCAACAAAATTCTAGCAAATCGGCTCCAGCAGTACATCAGAAAGATCATATACCATGACCAAGTAAGATTTATCCCAGGAATGCAAGGATGGTACAATATCCACAAATCAATAAATGTGATATATCAAATAAACACATTGAGAGATAAAAATCACATAGTCATATCAATTGATGCAGAAAAAGCATTTGATAAAATCCAACACCCTTTCTTTATAAAAACTCTTAACAAGGTCAGAATAGAAGGCTCATACCTCAACATAATAAAAGCTATATATGATAAACCCACAGCAAACATCATACTCAATGGATAAAAACTAAAAACATTTCCCCTAAGAACAGGAACAAGACAGGGATGCCCACTCTCACCACTCCTGTTTGACATAATACTGGAAGTATTAGCCATTGCAATTAGACAAGAAGAAGAAATAAAAGGCATCCAAATTGGAAAAGACAAGTAAAGCTGTCTTTATTTGCAGATGACATGATATTGTACATAAAAAATCTGAAAGACTCCGTCAAAAAAGTGATAGACCTAATAAATGAATTCGGCAATGTAGCAGGATACAAAATTAATGCCAAGAAATCTATGGCATTTCTATACACCAATAGCGAACTTACAGAAAGAGAGACTAAAAAGGCAATCCCATTTACCATCGCACCAAAAAAATTAAGATACCTAGGAATAAACTTAACTAAGGAGGTAAAAGACCTATACACGGAAAACTACAGGACACTGAAAAAAGAGATAGAGGAAGACGTAAACAGATGGAAGAACATACCATGTTCATGGATTGGTAGAATCAACATCATTAAAATGTCCGTACTACCCAAAGCAATCTATAGATTCAATGCACTCCCCATTAAAATACCAATGGCATATTTCACAGACCTATAACCAACTTTCCAAAAATTCATCTGGAATAAAAAAAGACCCTGAATAGCCACAGCAATCCTGAGAAAGAAGAATAAAGTAGGAGGGATCTCAATACCAGATTTCAAGCTATATTACAAAGCCACTATTCTCAAAACAGCCTGGTACTGGCACAAGAACAGACATGTAGATCAATGGAACAGAACAGGGAATCCAGATATTGACCCAAACCACTATGCTCAATTGATATTTGACAAAGGAGGCATGAACATACAATGAAATAAAGACAGTCTCTTCAATAAATAGTGTTGGGAAAATTGGACAGATACATGCAAAAAAATGAAGCTATATCACCAACTTATGCCATACACAAAAATAAACTCAAAATGGATACAGGACTTAAACATAAGACGGGAAACCATAAAATATTAGAGGAATACACAGGCAGCAAAATCTCAGATATATGCCAAAAGAACTTCTTCACCGATACTGCCCCTAGGGCAATGGAAGCTAAAGAGAAAATAAACAAATGGGACTACTATTTTTATCAAAATAAAAAGCTTTTTTACAGCAAAAGAAACTATCAACAAAACAAGAAAGCCCACTGCATGGGAGAACATATTTGCAAATGGCATCACTGATAAAGGTTTAATCTCCAATATCTGCAGGAAGCTTATACAACTTAATAAAAGGAAGATAAATGATCCAATAAAAAAAATGGGTAATGGACCTAAATAGAATCTTTTCAAAAGAAGACAGAAGGAATGCCAAGAGACACATGAAAATATGCTCAAGGTCACTAATTATCCGAGAGATGCAAATCAAAACAACAATGCGGTACCATCTCACACCTGTCAGAATGGCTATCATCAACAAATCAACAAATGACAAGTGTTGGCGAGGTTGCAGAGAAAAAGGAACCCTCGTGCACTGCTGGTGGGAATGCAGACTCGTGCAGCCACTGTGGAGAACAGTATGAGGTTTCCTCAAAAAACTGAAAATGGAACTCCCATTTGACCCAGTATTCCCACTTCTAGGAATATATCCTAAGAAACTGGGAACACCAATAAGAAAGGATATATGCACCCCTATGTTCATAGCAGCACAATTTACAATAGCTAAGATCTGGAAACAGCCTAGGTGCCCATCAGCAGATGACTGGATCAGAAAACTATGGTACATCTACACAATGGAATATCATGCTGCCATAAAAAAGAAGGAATTCTTACCATTTGCAGCAACCTGGATGGAATTGGAGAACATTATGCTGAGTGAAATAAGCCAGTCAATGAAAGAAAAATACCACATGATCTCACTCATTTATGGATAATAAAGAACATTATAAACTTGAACAAAAAGATAGATACAGAGGCAGTAAAGCATCAAACAGTCTGTCAAATTACAGCAGGAAGGTTAAGGAGAGGTGGGGAAGATAAGAGATCAACCAAAGGACTTGTATGCATGCATATAAACATAACCAATGGACGCAAAACTCTGGGGGGTGAGGGCATATATGGGAGGGGTGTGGGGGAGGCAATGGTAAGAAATGTACACATATAATTCCTTAATAAAAAAAATTGAAAAAAAATAAAAGAAAAAATTGAGACTGTTTTAATGTCTTAAAAACTCAGTCCTAATCTCTTTCTCTGCTTGTCTGCTCTCTGCCCTTATCTTTTACCTTTTCAGAGAAGAGTATTCCTTCACACTATTTAAATTTTTGTTACTATTGAAGAGGGCCTCTCCTAATTAGGAAAATACCAGTTATTACTGGAAATAAAGTCCAGCAGAATTTTCAGTATGAATCGTTTTTTCTTTACTGTTTTGTTGTGTGTGTGTGTTTGTGTGTGTGTGTGTGTGTGTGTGTGTGTGTGTGTGTGTGTGTGTGTGTGTGTGTGTTTGTTTGTTTTGGTAAGTTTTCAAGTCTTCTGTTTTATTTGTTCCTAAGTCATGTCCTTGTAATAAGAATGAAAACAAGTTTCTTCATTACTGTCATTAAATCACTAGACGCAAAATAATATTTTCAACTACTAAGATTTAGAATGTTCATGTTATAGCATTTCATCAATCAGGTATATATAAAGACAAAACAACAGGTGGTGGAATATTCTTGCTGCATTTTATACTCTATCTTCTGATTCTTGAACCTTGAATCATGGAGTAATTCTGCTTAATTGGGGTGGGAGAGAAGATAAAAGGCAGCTAAATATACCCTTCATTACCCTGGTATTTTTAAAATTAGCAGTCTTGAAGAAGGCATTTATTATTTATTGCTCTGACATGTTTCTGCTCTATAGCTGTTCTTCAGATGTGAGGAAGAAGGGGTGCTAAATAAGGTTGCAAATCAAGGTGAACGTGAGTTGGTTTTATCTCTGCCAATTTTTTCTTAATCCTCACTGGAGGATATTTTTCCCATTGATTTTTAGAGAGAGTTTAGGGGAGAGAGAGATCAATATCTTTGTGAAAGAGACAAAGGAAGGTGATCATACTGACTTATTGTACAGTTTAAGTCATTCCCCCAACCAATGCGGGACTCTAAGCCATAACCTCCTCATAGGTTGTCCACCAGCTGCTTCTGACTGCTTCTCCCCAGGAAGGGCCCAGATCCCCACGAGTATGAATAACATTACTATTAAGAAAGCCCTTCTACATAAATGCCCTATTAGATTAAATATCCTAATAATGGGACAGGTCAAATTTGGTGTAGCTGACTTTAATCATTTTTAAAGGCATTAGAGGATTTAAAACAATCTAAAAAGATATCCTGGATCTATATGGTTCTTGGCTAAGAAAGTCATTCAGATTATATTTTAGTGCCAGAGAACAAAAGAAAGGTGATAACTATTTAAAAAAGCAATTAAAATATGTACATCTTCAGGTGAAATTGTATGGAATGATTCATGTAATACATTAAAAATATAAATGTATGGCAGTAATTTATTTTCTAATTTAGCATCTACTTTTGTTTTAAATTCCAGGGCCTCAACAGTCATTCTGTCTTTGGACTGTCAGATCATTCAGAAATGAATACAAATCATAACTGTAACTTTTTAAAAATTTATTTTAGACAGAAAGGAAGAGGAAGAGAGGGGAAGGAGAGAGACAAAGACATCGATTGGCTGCCTCCTACAGGTGCTCTGAGGATCAAACCCACAACCCGGGTATGTGCTCTGATCAGGAACTGACCTGGGGACATTTCGATGTACTGGATGATGCTCAACTGAGCCACACAGGCCAGGGCCATAACTGTAACTTTTAACTTATATCTTGGGTCTTTGGACATTTGTTACATTTACATATGTCTAAAATAATTAACAGTGCATGTCACAGTATAGCCGATAAAACACAGTATAAGTTTCTATGTAGCATTTTATAACTTTTAAATATATATTTATCTTTTTCTGATTGAGGCCATTCATTGGGCATCGGAAGGGAAAGGTTTTAAAGTCCAAACTCTGGGTGAGGAAATGTGTATAAATTGAGATATGTGCATGTTTATTTATGACAACTGAAAACAGCTAAGTCATCTGGAATGTTTTGCAGCTGTATAAGAAGCTGTGACCCGCATGGCAGTTTCTTGCCTTGAAATTGGGGGTAAATTTGTAGCTAGCAACACATAATCATACACATTCCAGGAGGTAGAGCTGTTTGTTTCCTATCCGGTCAGTTTGGATTACTTGGTCAACTCAAAAGAGTTTAAATGTGCCTTGAAGCAATATAGCAATTCAAACTTTTAACCTATGATTGAACTCCACAGGACAAAGAGAAAAAGATACATGGAGAATGTGCTTGTGGCATAATGAAAACAGGGGAAGAGAGCCACAGTGATGTACAATTCAGCTGTGATGTACAATACACAGGAAAACTTTAACCATACTGTAAATGCCTGGTAGCATTACTGTTCAGCACAATGAAACTGCTTATGCTAAGAAAAACAAACATTTCTTACTGGCCCCAAGTCCTTCCATCTCCCCAAAGCAACCCTTTTTTGGATAAGAGAAGTTGGAAGGAAGCATAACCACAGATTTAGTTCTCAGCAGATCTCTGCTCAGTCCCCTTTACACCTTGCGTAATAAAATGTTTCATAAACTCTAATCTGGGCTGAGAAAATTTATTCTTGCAAAATCTTATAATGGGGAATGCATTATTTTCCTATTGCTGCTGTAATAAATTACCATAAATCTAGTGATTTATTAATTTATTGTCTTACAGTTCTGGAGGTCACAGTATGAAATGGGTCGTATTTGCTAAAATCAAGGTGTTGGCTTGGCTGCATTCCTTCTGGAGGCTCTGGGGAAAAATAGGTTTCTTGCCTTTTTCAGCTTTCAGAGACCACCCACATTCCTTGGCAAGTGGTTCTTTCCTATCTTTAAGACATGCAAAGGCAGGTCAAATCACTCCAGTCTCTGCTTCTATTGTCACATCCCCTTTGACTCTGTCTTTCTTGCCTCCCTCTTCTCACTTAAAAGGACACTTGAGATTACATTGTGTCCAACAGGATAATCTTACCATTTCAGAATAACGTCTCCCAAATGTCTTTTACCAAGTTAAGTAAGTAAATAAGTAAAGTAAGGTAACGTATTCATAGGTTCTCCGGATGAGAACATGGACATCTTTGGGGTCCATTATTTTGCCTTTCATAGGGTGGTCCTCATTCTACCTATAAGAAAGAAACTGAGCCTCAGAGAGTTGCAGTGACTTGTCACTCAGTCTTTAATTCTTGAAGCCAGAAGTCTGTGTGACTACATCAGCAGTGTTCTTTCTATTGGACGATGTTTCATGCCTTTGTAGAATCCTTTGCCAATATGGTGTCTCTAAATTTTCTACATCATCCTTGGACAACCTTCAGAAGCTCTAGCATGCCTAGAAGCTTATAGTAAAAGAAATAGCCAAGACTAAATTTAAATATCACCTTTTCAGAGAGATTTTTTTCCAACCTCACTATCAAAAATAGCCCCATTCCACCTCGGACTATTTGCTATACTCTGTTTGGTTTTCTTCATAGCACCAGGTCTGGTTACATAATTTTCAGGGTCCAGTGAAAAATAAAAACATAAGACCCCTTTCTTAAAAACTATTAATAAATTTAATAAAGTGAGAACAGAGCATTAAATCAAGGGAATGATCTTTCTAAATGCAGCTTCCTGTGTGACTGAACAGGTTGCAAATCAAAGAAGCTGGACCTCTATAGTAGTTATTGTCATTTTAAATTGGCCTCTTAATCATTGTGTTTATTCAATCTGGCTCCCCTGTTAGAATGTACTCTCTGCATAGCTCAGATCATAAATGTCATGTTGACTGTTACATTTCACATATTTAGACTAGTCCCTGACACATGGAAAAGCAAAATTAAATATGTCCTGAACAGACAAATAAAGACAGTAAGAGAGAGAGAATCTATTTTACTCAGTCTTTTTGCTCTATTTAAGCCTTTAATGGATTAGATGAGGCCCACCCACAGTAGCGACAGCAAACAGCTTCTCTCAGTCTACCAATTCAAATGTTAATCTCACTAGAAACATCCTCAAAGAGTAACCCTAAAATATTTAAAAAAAAATATATATCTAGGCACACTGTGGCTCAGTCAAGTTGACACCCAAAATTAGCCATCACAAACTCACCCCTTGTCAATTTATCACCTTACACATATCCTTAAACCACACATATTCTTCAAATGAAGATAATAACAAGGTCAAAGCAGTGGCCATAGCCAGGATGGCTTTGGTGAATGGAAGTTAGTGTTGCTAAACCCATGCATAACCTCCATCCCTGTCACCATAGCCACTTTGATCATGAGCCCATTTGACAATACCAGAGGTGGCTGGGGAAACAAAGGTTGGCTTGTTTCCACAAAACTAGTCATGCTATCTACTTGATTATTAAAATCCTTCTTTTATGTCACCCTCTGATGAGCATTCACATGGAACATAAATATCTTCACATTATTTGACCATTCAGAGAGATCTATTCATATACCGCTTCCAAAATGTTCCTGGTCATCAATTTTCCAATCTTGGATGAGGTCTTTCACCAAAATTGGACCATGTAGGCAACTTGATCTTGGATTTCCAAATGTAAGAACTGTGAGAACTAAACTTTGTTTTTTTATAAACACCCTAAACAGACTAAGCCCAAAGAGACTAAGATATCTGGATTCACAATTCACTTCTAGAAAGAAATTTTGCCTTAGGATGAATCATACCTCAAGTGTCACTCATATTTGATTTAGATGAAACTTAGGACTTTATGCTTTAGAATTATGTTGAAATGAGTTCAGAATTTTGGAGATTTTGAGATGGAAAGAATGTATTTTATACAAGAGGGCATGTCTTTAGGAGGATGAGGGGCAGGAAGATATGGACTAAATTTTGTCTCCTCAAAATCATACATTGAGGCCCACACCCCCAATGGGATGCTGTTTGGAGATTGGGCATTTGGGAAATAATTAGGCTTACATGAGGTCATGAGGTTGGGGCTCTCATTATGGGATTAATACCCATATAAGAAGATTAAGAAAAGAAAAATGAAAAGAACCATTCATGTGTTTTCTTTTTTATGTATAACAAGAAGCCCAGTGCAAGGATTCATGCACTGGTGAGGTCCCTCGGCCTGGCCTGTGTCCTCTTGCAATCTGGACTCTCAGGGAATATTGGAAAGCCGGTTTCGGCTCGATCCCTGAAGGCCAGGCCGAGGGACCCCACCAATGCACGAATCTGTGCAACAGGCCTCCAGTATGCATGTAAGATCTTTGGTTAATCTCTTCCCGCCCTCCCCTTCCCCCTTCCCTCTGAGATTTATCAGTCTGTTTAATGTTTCCATGCTTGTGGTTTCCATTCCTACATTGAGTGTCTGCACCCTGGTGGTCAGTGCTTCTCACAGCTACTGGATGGTAGGCCAGGTGGCCAGTTGGCCCTTGGGCTTTTATACTAGTACTAGAGGTCCGGTGCACGAAATTTGTGCTTTGGGGGAAGGTGTGTGTGTCCCTCAGCCCAGCACGCACTCTCTCAAATCTGGGACCCCTCGAGGGATAACTGCCTGTTTAGGCCCAATCCCTGTGAAATTGGGCCTAAAAGGGCAGTCGGACATTGCTCTTACAATCCAGGACTGCTGGCTCCCAACCACTCGCCTGTCTGCCTGCCTGATTGCCCCTAACCACTTCTGCCTGCCAGTCTGATCATCCCTAACTACTCCCCTGCCAGCCTGATCAATGTCTAATTGCTCCTCTGCTGGCCCAATTGCCCCTAACTGTCCTCCCCTGCAGGCCTGGTCATCCCCAATTGCCCTCACCTTCAGGCCTGGTCCCCCCCAACTGCCCTCCCCTGCAGTCCTGATCACCCCCAACTTCCCTTCCCTGCAGGCCTTGTCCCTCCCAACTGCCCTCCCCTGCAGTCCTGGTCACCCCTAACTGCCCTCCTCTGCCAGTCCGGTCACCCCTAACTGCCCTTCCCTGCAGGCCTGATTGCCCACAACTGCCCTCCCCTGCCAGCCATCTTGTGGTGGCCATCTTGTGTCCACATGGGGGTGGCCATCTTTGACCACATGGGGGTGGCCATCTTGTGTGTTGGAGTGATGGTCAATTTGCATATTACCTCTTTTTTATATAGGATATATAGATGTGTGGTTTAACAATAATAATAATCCCAGTTTCTATGAAAACACATGTCTTCATGCCTTTTGAAATAAAGGTTATATAAAACATGACACCTTGGTAATATATCATTAGTAGAAATATTTAAGAAAAAGAATTCTAATTTTTGTATTAAATTAAACCTATCATTTAGCTTATATTATTTATTGATCAAACTTATTGTATTATATTTAATGGTAAGAAACCTGGAACTTTTAAAGAATACATTAATGATCTTTTCTAAGCCTACTGGTCATTATTAACTCCAGGACACCATCCACATTGGTGAAAGGAATGAGACTGTTTAATATGAAAAGGAAAAACAAGGTGGTGATGACTTGCAGAAATGTTTTTATAAAAAATTAATTAGAATTACTAATTTAGGTTCATAATATGCAAACTTAAAATTAAAGCCCAGTTTTTTAATGATAAAAATAAACTTCTAACCATTAGAAATGTCTAAAAATAGAATAGCCTACCATGTGCTATCATGAGTTTACTGTCTGAAAACATCTAAGCAATGACACTTCATTACAGATTAAAATCTGATACAATTTATAGTAGTGTGTTCAATAAGTGGTAAGATAATAAGTGGCCAAAGAAGGAATTTACAACTTTGCATTAATGAAAGAGAAACAATTTTATTGAGGAAATCAGAATTGAGCCCAATCTTATTGCAAAAAAATATTATGAGTTAGTGTTTATAGAAAATTTATCAAATGCCACTTTTGTTGAAACTCACAATAACCCTTAGAATAAAAGAAAGTAAAGGTGAGAGGAGAGAGAGAGAGAGAGAACTTATTTAGCAATTTTCCCAAGGGTACATAGATCTAGCTGAGATCTAGAGACTGGTGGTCTAACACCAGAAACCAAATCCTTAATCTCTACTCTATACTACTTGTTAGTCTATCTGTTTAAGATGTGGTGGGTGCAAAGGTATGGAAGCTTTTAGTACAATAAAATCAGACACTCAAATTTAAAAGAATTGATAAAAAATTAAAATATATGTGAGCCAGATTGCCAGTAGAGAAAAATGTCCTAGCAAATGCCAAAGTTGTTCATTACTGTTAGGAGTTAAGCTGCTGTATTTTGCACACTGTGAAATCTGGAGATTTTTCAAGAAATCATGTATACTAGTTATCCAACCAGGAGTGAACAAAGACCAACATACTAATGGAAAAACTATCTTAGACAAAGCGAAAGTGCACACCAGTGAGCTTTAAATGAAAGAATGTACAAGTCTTGCCAATCTTTCAGGTGTAAGAACAAAAAGAAACCAGTATGAACCAAAAGTCAGAGTAAATGGGAACTTTGATTTCTTTAATACTAAACTCTCCTTGTCCACTGATCCTTGGCCACTCATACTTTTGTTAGAATTAATTGTCAACTAGTTTTTCTTTATAGAAGTAACAACTCCCTTGATTTTCAGTTTGGCATTAAAAGAGATTGTGAATCAAGTTCTAGTTCTAACACTTGCTAAATATATGACTTTTGGAGAGGTTGAGAAAACTCTCTGAACCAAGTTCTAATATTAAATTCTAATCTCCAAGGTAAGAAAAGTGTATAAAGTATTCACAGGTATGATATATGTAACATGCTCAATATACTTTAAACATAATAACAATCACTCGTATTTTTTTCATTTTTCTTAAGCTCTTCAAAATTAATTAATGGTAACTGACCCATGGATAAGTTTGGTATTAAGGAAAGCATGTTTACTAAAAATAAATTCTAAGACTAGGATTCCAGCCCCAAGAGTTAAATATACTGGTCAAAATACTAGTTTTCTTAAAGGAGTAGTATTTCCACTTCAATGATACTGTTGAAAATTTAATGAATTATCTAACAGTGTCTTCCTAAAACCTTAGCATAAATAATTTTACCTTGAAACCTCTTTTTGACACAGATATAATATAGAAGATATTTTCCTGATTTTACAATTTAGCTCTTTGAAAACATTTACATCAGGGTTCTAGAAAAATCAATGAGAGACAAGAATCGGGATTCAAATCTTCAGATTTCCAGCCTGGTATCTTTCCACTTGGCTTGAACCTTGTGATTTTTTTCATGTTCAAATGTGGAAACAAGACCAGTGGGGATTCAGGTAATCTCTAAAATATTTGCATAATTGGAATAATTCCAATAAAATTCCTTAATAACATTCTCCACAAAAAATAATGTGGCACTATATGTAATAACTATCATGTCATTATTATTTTACAATGTATGAACTCAGGAACATCAGTCCAAGGTACGAGATAGTATTGCTTTGAATTTAACAGTTTAGACTCTGGGCTCAAGCTGCCCATCCTATATAATAAAGAGGTAATATGGAAATTGACCATCACTCCAACACACAAGATGGCCACCCCCATGTGGTCAAAGATGGCTGCCCCCATGTGGACACAAGATGGGCACCACAAGATGGCCAGCAGGGGAGGGCAGTTGGGGCAACCAGGCCTGCAGGGGAGGGCAGTTGGGGCAACCAGGCCTGCAGGGGAGGGCAGTTGGGGCAACCAGGCCTGCAGGGGAGGGCAGTTGGGAGGGACCAGACCTGAAGGGGAGGGCAGTTGGGAGGGACCAGACCTGAAGGGGAGGGCAGTTGGGGGCAACCAGGCCAGCAGGGGAGGGCAGTTGGAGGGGACCAGGCCTTCAGGGGAGGGCAATTGGGGGGGGACAAGGCCTGCAGGGGAGGGCAGTTGGGGGCAACCAGGCCAGCAGGGGAGGGCAGTTGGAGGGGACCAGGCCTTCAGGGGAGGGCAACTGGGGGGGGACAAGGCCTGCAGGGGAGGGCAGTTAGGGGCAACCAGGCCAACAGGGGAGGGCAGTTGGGGGTGACTAGACCAGCAGGGGAGGGCAGTTAGGGGCAACCAGCCTGCAGGGGAGGGCAGTTAGGGGCGACCAGGCTGGCAAGGGAGGGAAGTTAGGGGTGACTGGGCCAGCAGGGGAAGAAAGCTGGGGGTGACCAGTCCTGCAGGGAAGGACAGTTAGGGGCGACCAGGCCGGCATGGGAGGGCACATAGGAGTGACCAGGCTGGCAGGGGAGGGTAGTTAGGGGCAATTGGGCCAGCAAGGGAGCAGTTAGATGTCAATAAGGCTGGCAAGGGAGTGCTTAGGGGGTCATCAGGCTGGCAAGCAGAAGTCATTAGGGGCAATCAGGCAGGCAGGCAGGTGAGTAGTTGGGAGCCAGCAGTCCTGGATTGAGTCCCAACTGCCCTCCCTTGCAGACCTGGTCGCCCCCACCTGCCTTTCCCTGCAGCCCGTTTAGTCAGACGTCCTCGTAGGGTCCCAGATTGGAGAGGGTACAAAACACACACCCCCATGCACTAATTTTGTGCACTGGGCATCTAGTATTTAAATATTGAACTCTGTTGCAAGTTACTTAATCTATCTTCATCTTAGTGTCCATGTTCAAAATCAGGGCTATCTTTCTTATAGTGTTGTTTTGAGGATTTAATTAAATGGTAAATATAAAGACCCAAACTAAGTGCTTCATACATTTAGCTATTACTATTGTTAACATATTATTAAACACAATTCCTCTAAAACAATAACTAAATTATTGCTTTAAGGCATTTATTAGTTTTTATAGCTATGTTTTAAAAGTGAAATTTGCTTTCAAAAATTAAATGTAATGCCAGATTTCACGTTTTTTTATTGTCTATATTATAGTGCTGCTCCCAAACTCCCTTTGGAGTTTCATTGACGAATAGTACATGATCTCACCACAAGAGGTAGAATAAGGTTCCAAATACAGAATTTCACAGTAGATAATGTAGATGTGATTTTTGAGAAATATGTATAAGAAACAGTATTAACTTCAAGAATTCTAAAATTGTGTAAGTGTGACTAGATATTTACACATGAAAATATCTCTTCAAATTAGTGGCTGCTTTCTTAGGATAAGTACCCAAAAGTGGAATTGCTGGATCTTATACTAGTTCTACTTTTAATATTTCTGAGAAAGCTCCTTACTACTGCTTTTCATAGTGGCTAAACCAGTTTACATTTCCATCAAGAGTGGATGACAGTTTCCTTTCTCCACATCCTCACCAATGTTTATTATTTTTTTGTCTTTTTTATTACAGCCATTTTGACAGGTGAGAATGCATTTCCCAGATGTTCAGTGATGTTGAGCATTTTTTTCATGCCTTTGTTGGCAATCTGTAGGTCTTCTTTGGAAAAATGTCTATTCAAGTCCTCTGTCCACTTTAATCAGATTGTTATTGTGGTATTAAGTAATATAAGTTTTTAATACATTTTGCATATTAACCTTTTATCAGATGTATAATTTGCAAATATTATCGATCATTCACTAGGTTGCCTTTTAGTTTTGTTAAATTCCTTGCTGTAAAAAATTCAAATTACTTTTTCATACTAAACTACCTATTGCCTTAACACCTTTTATTTCTAAAGTTCATTTAAAATTTAAACTACCTGTGATTATTTATATTATTTGCATTGTTAGACATTTTTACATGGCTCAAACATTGGAAAATCTGTTGTTTGTAACTCTTAAAATTTTAGAAAGCAAATTTATTACTGAGTTTTATTTTAATACTGTGAAAACTTCACAGAGACCATACATTTATTTTGTTATATATTGTCATGATTTTTATTCACAGAGACCATACATTTAGTTTGTTATATATTGTCATGATTTTTATTCCCAGGAATATTGAATTGAGGATTTAAACTATACTGTCCTAAAATACAGTAAATGTAGACCAAGAGCTCTATTTATTTATATTTACATGTTATGATATGTAACATAAAGGTATGCATAGATATAATGTAATAATTAATATTCAGAGTTCAGATTGTCCTTAAAACACAAAACCATCTGGGAATGGGTGTGACCTTTCAGAGTTTCAATTTTAGAATAAGTAAGCTGAGGCTGTATATCAAATATTATAAATTTCAACCATTGAACAAGTTGCTGTTTTGAGAATTAGTTGTTAATAGACCAACTCCTGTTTGAGGCAAAACAAAAAACAACACCAGGGCATATAAGAAGAAACACTCAGCAAAAAATTTATTCAGTCTATCATCACAAAGTTATTTTGAGCAGGTGTGTTTATAATCATAAGAAACTGAGAAAATCAATCTTTAATGGCAAACTCCCATTTTCACCCCTGAGGTACATAGAGTTGGAATATAAAACATAGGAATTTTGGCAGGAAGAGGTCTTGTTGAAGCATCTTATGCACCTCCTGTGGACATTATCTCCCTATGATACTCCAGTCCCTTTATTTTATTATTGTTTTAAGGCACATTACAAAGACAACTAAATAGGCACTTACAGGGCTATAGAGTCTCTTTTGTGGAAGCAAAGTACATTATCAAGCAGCCACAGGTGTACACCACATGAAGTGGTAAAATGTGATTTGTAGAGATTTGATGACAAATCTGTCTCCACAAGCTCCATCCCAGGTTGTGCCCTCCATCTGTTTCACAGGTCTTCATCTGGTTGCATCTGAAGGAAGTAAAACATCTTCATCTTAATATCTAAAGTAGTAACCTAAAGTTGCAAGTCTATAAAGGCAAAAGAGATTTATCACATTTACTGGGATTAAAATATTAATAAAAGCTATTAGTTATCAAATTAGTTTTGAAATACTATCTACTTATTCTATCACTAGAGGCCTGGTGCATGAAAATTTGTGCACTTGAGGGGGTCCCTCAGCCCGGCCTGTGCATCTCTCAGTCCAGGACCCCTTAGGGGATGTCCACCTGCCAGCTTAAGCCTGCTCTCCGGGGATCAGGCCTAAGCTGCCAGTCAGACATCCCTCTGGCAGCCCGGGAACCCTCTGGGAATGTCCAACTGAGGCTTAGGTCCAATCCCCTGTGGCCACCTCTGTGAAATGGGGGCTCCGGGACCACCATGGCTGGCCTGGTGGTGCAGGCTCACTGGCCCCACCCCCTACCCACTGGTCATTCTGGCAGGTAGTTCCAGAAGGTCATTCTGCCTTCTGGTCTAATTAGCATATTAGCTCTTAATTATATAGGATAATGCAAAGCCTGTCTACCATTTCACATCAAACTAGCATCATCGGTTACAGCTAAAA
Organism: Ia io; assembly: GCA_025583905.1. Classification (NCBI taxonomy): domain Eukaryota; kingdom Metazoa; phylum Chordata; class Mammalia; order Chiroptera; family Vespertilionidae; genus Ia; species Ia io. The sequence continues at coordinate 40,021,568 of JAJQQW010000009.1, read as the reverse complement.
ATTAGTAACATCCACTCCACTTGATAAACAAGTGTATTTTTTATTCTCCATCTTGTCTCTTTGACAAAAACAACAATAATAGTAAAATTTTTTTAAGATAGTTAAGAAGATTATTTTCTTACAATACAGCATATTTTCCTGCCTTTATAATTTCATTGTGAAAATTCTAATATTATGGTAACAAATAAAGAATAAAAGTATGAATCAAAACAAAAGCATATATATATAGTCAATGAATATGATAGACAGTTTGTCTTTATGGCTTGATGTTTTGACTATATTCAATAATTGAGGTTACTATTTGAACATCTTTTATGAGCTTAACATGGAGGTGATTATAAGACTTACATTAACAAGGTGATGTCTTCTTCTTCACTAAAATGTATCTATATTTTAATAATCCTTCTTCCTCAACTTACCTATAACTTATCACACTGAGCTAAACTTTATTTTCTAAAAGTATGTGGATTAATAGTTTATCTCTGTATATGTACAGGAGGTATCTGATGAAACTTTTCTGGAGTTGGGTAAATGACAATTAGATATAAAGGGCAGCCTGGTACTTTAAAGCTGGACTTTGATTCTGGCTCAAAAATCTTAATAGCCAAAGGCTTGCATAGCACAAGAAAATGAATACAGCTAATATTTTTTAAATACTTTGGTGTTTTGTGTTTTTTTTTAACCAAAAAAAGCCTTACTTTACCTTTCTTTAAAAATTAAAAACATAATACTCTGTAAATGTTATTAATGTCCAAGGTTTACAAATTTATCTTAAAGACAAAAATTGGAATGGGATAATAGAAATAGAAAAAAAGAAAAAGAAATGTCAGGAGTAGTAGAGAATTGAGGTGCAATACAAGTGTGTTTCTCTTAATCAGGGCCAAGTCAGGAGACAGAAATTGCATTACTAATATGAACAAGGAAATTTAATATTAAGATTTATTAAGTGAAAAAAAGGTGATTTCTGAATATAATAAAGAAGATTTTAAGGGATGACAAAGTAGTAAATGTATAAAGGTTTTGCTCTTTCTATGGCTGAGAGAAAGAGAATGAGAAAAGAACTTAGAAAATTAGAACAGGGAACAGACTCAAAGTCTGAGATTTAGACCTCTTTGAAGAAGGTGGGATAAGGGACACTCTGACTGCTCTAGCAAGTAAATTTGCTAAAAGGTATGGGTTGATCCTCCAGGTGGTGGAGAAACTTGTGCAAGTGTGTGACCTGTAATTGGTTCACAACAGCAGCCCACTGGGTAGCAGAGAACCTCACCAGAGTATTCTGGCTTCTTCTGGTCCAGGAGAGAGCTTCTGCCGTGAACACTACCAGGCCTCCACATTCCAATCCACCACTGTCAGGCCCAAAACAACTCAACCCCTTCATCTTGCCTTAGTTGTGCAGTCTCCTTCTAGTACCCTATCTTAACAAAGCTTAGAATCAACATCAGTTGGCCAAGGAGTAATGTCCAGGTCTAGTTTAACAATACAAGGGATGAACAGATTGATCTGTAGTTAACAGTTAGTAAATCCATAACTGTAACATTCTATAATAATGGCTATTCACATTCCATACACACCTTTATAAGGATGTTTAAACTTCCACAAAACAACAACAAAAAATTTAATGTTCCCACCCAACAGATACAACTATTTTTTGTACAAGTGATAAAATTCTTATCCTATCCCCTCCCCCCAAATGAGGGGACATGAAATCCTTATTGTTATCCAGCTATATTAGTTAGTTACTGCTCAAATTCAGTCACCATTTTCCTGACTATAGGTTACCTGAGGGGAATAAAAAGTAAGGTCAACCTACAATGCTTGTATATAAAATAATAAGTTAAAAGAGAGAAAAAAAAGAGGTAAGATGTATACAGAAAAAAGTACATACACCTAATAAGCAAAGAAAATATATGCAGAGTTACCATAGTCTTCACTTCTTTAATCATGAGGCTATAATTTATTTTTGCAAATATATTCTTCGGTTACTTCTTCCATATAGTATTTGCTTTCAGCCAAAATAGCAGTTTGTTAGTGTTCTTTATCAGGTATAATAACTCAAACCCTTCTTTTCTAAAGGAATTGAGTCCTTAATAGTTCTTTTTTCTTTGATTGCTCTAGTTTTCCAATTGTCTTTACTGTTGTGCATAAAATTGTTAAGAAGCTGTATTCTTAAAATTGTTGAGTCCTCTGTGTTTCCAATGTGTAGAAGAAAAACAATTATCTGTTGGTAATCACTATCAATCACCTTAGCCATTAGAGTAAGTTTTTTGTGTGATAGTTCAGTGGATATGGGAGGCAGGATTTGTCAGGTAGCAAGCTTGTTTTCCAATTCAATCCATTCAATGAAAGTTGCTCTCTTATGAAGAAAGCATTCCCCACCTTGAAAACCAAGTCCATTTTACAAATATAACTCAAAGTTTCCAGACAAAAAGCAAATCATATTTCAATGACTTATTATGAATAAGAGTGAGAGAAGCCACTCCCATGATCTCTCCTTGAATTTCTGATCCCAGGATTCTGACTATGGGGGGTGAAAAGATCATATAATGTTTTTGGACTCAGAGCATAAAACTTATCCTGTAAGGGCACTCCCCATACTTCTAATATTGTTTCCCAACCAATGCCATACTTTAGTTTTCAGTAAGCCATTGCATTAGTCCAGCTAGTTCTTGCTACTGAGGTGGTTGGTAAGTCCGTTATTTCAATAAGCGTATGCTAAAATCTACCTGAGCACAGGAGCAAAAAATCTGGGCCTGTGCCTTTCTTGAACACATATTTTGGTCTTCGGACCCCCTTGATATCTCATTTTTATGGAGAACTCTTCTTGAAGACCAATGGGTTCCAATAAGAACCATAAAGTCAGTATGGATATGATTTTTCTTCTTTTAAAAAGCATTAAAATGTATCATCTTCAAAAATAATATTCTCCTGATTTGGGACCTATAGTATATAATGGCTGCAGTTCTTTCCTTTATCATAATTAATGTAAGCTTCAATTATTTTTGCACTTCATTTCATCAGCCATACTTATTGGTGTTCAGTCTTTGAATGAGATTTGTATGTGATGGATCTCATACCAAGTCATCTCTGATTGGCACAAAGAAGTATGACTTGGCTGTGTAATCAACATATTGCCAGTCCTTTTGAAGACACCATCAGATAAGGTTACTCAATTACATATGAACAGGACATTCCAATTCAATAACTAGAATTTGGTCTTGAGTATTTATAATGTAAATACTACTATGCATAATACTTTTAGCTTTCCTGCATTTTATTGGTAGATGTCAAGAATTTGTCAAGATTAATGTACTATAGGACATACACACACAGAGTTTTGTTATATTGCATGCATACCTTTTTTATTATATTCATTTCTATTTTTATTTCTGTTAGAAAATTAAACTTTTTCAGGAGTTAATGAAGTCTAGATATTCAAAAGCAAAGTTCTGGATTATGTTTTACAGATTTATTCTAAATTAGGAATGCTATTACAATTAAATATTTTAAGTCTATCCCTTCAGCAACTTGTCTAAATCTAATTATTCTAATCAATAGCAGTGACAGTAACACACAATCCTATCTAATAAAAGAGTAATATGCAAATTGACTGTCATTCCAACACCCAAGATGGCTGCCCCCATGTGGAAACAAGATGGCCACCACAAGATGGCCAGCAGGGGAAGGCAGTTGGGAGGGACTAGGCCTGCAAGGGAGGGCAGTTGGGGGCGATCAAACCTACAGGGGAGGGAAGTTATGAGTGACCAGGCCAGCAGAGGAGGGAAGTTGGAGGTGACCGGGCCTACAGGGAAAGGCAGTTGGGGGGGACCCAGGCATGCAGGGGAGGGCAGTTAGGGGCAATCAGGCTGGCAGAGGAGCAGGCAGGCATCAATCAGGCTGGCAGGCAGAAGCAGTTAGGGGCAATCAGGAAGGCAGGCAGGCTAGCAGTTGGGGGTCAGCAGTCCTGGATTGTGAGGGGGATGTCCGACTGCCCATTTAGGCCTGATCCCCATAGGATCAGGCCTAAATGGGCAGTCGGACATCCCTCGAGGGGTCCCAGATTGGAGAGGGTGCAGGCTGGGCTGAGGGACACCTGCACCCCCATGCACAAATTTCATGCACCAGGCCTCTAGTAAACTATGAGCTATCTTTCTTTTTTGCAGCATGATTAAATACATTCTTGTGTTGGTTGGTGATACCAGATTTGCACTGGTTTATATCTAAGTTTGTCTTTGGTATCTTGCTTCCCTAGATGTTAAAAAATATATATGTAACATTATCTCATTTTTTATTATGACATGATTTTTTTGTTGAATTAAGTGATTTGGTTTCTTATGCTAAAGAGACACGACGGTATCTCAGTAGGTTGACTTTGGGTTCCCAGGCATAGCTGCTGCACTGGTGAGATAATAGAGATCTGATTCATTGTGAGTTATTTAGACTTTGGATACCCATTGAACTAGTAAATCCAGTCAACAATCTCAAAAATGTTTGCCAGGGCATAATGATTACCAAGAAAAATGTAAGAAAATGTCGCTGAACTTTCACTTTAATTCCGTGCAAAGTTGACTCAGTAGCATCCTTACTTTAAGAGGATAAAAAATGAGTAGGAAAAAAAAAAAGGTACGATGTTGACCAGTTATAAATGAGCAACCTTTAAGATATTTCCTCCAGCCTAACCAGTTTGGCTCAGTGGATAGTGCTTCGGCCTGTGGTCAAGAGCATGTACCTTGGTTGTAGGCTCCTCCCTGACCCAGGCCCTGGTTAGGGTGCGTGCAGGAGGCAACCATTGATGTGTTTCTCTCACATTGATATTTCTCTCAGTCTTTCCTTCTCTCTTCTCTCTAAAACCATGGAAAAATATCTGTGGGTGAGGATTATATATATATATGTGTAGTGTGTGTATGTGTGTGCGCGCGCGAATGTATTATTTTTCTAGATAGAGCATGTTCAGAGTAGGGGTAAATGTTACTAAAATGTTTTAAATAGATTTTAAGGGAGGTATAACTTCAAAGTTTAGATTTAAGTTATTTTGGAGACCATGCTTTTGAGTTATCACCAAGTATTTATACCTGCATCAAAGAAAAATGAAAAAGAAATAGTGTATTCAATGACTAGATTAAAAAAATAAAATAAAAACAAACCTAGCCCAACCAGTGTGGCTCAGTGGTTGCACATCAACCTATGAACCAGGAGGTCACAGTTTGATTCCCAGTCAGGGCACATGCCAGGGATGGGGGTTTGATCCCTAGTGTGGGGCATGCAGGAGGCAGCCAATCAATGATTCTCTCTCATAATTGATGTTTCTATCTCTCTCTCCCTCTCCCTTCCTCTTTGAAATCAACACACACACACACACACACACACACACACCCTTGGTAACACTAAGAAACAGAGACTTAAATTCACCTAAGTATCTGTATCCTGTTAGTTAGTCTACTTTCACCAGGTTTACACTGTGATTTCTTCACTCTGTAGGAACATCATGTGGCACAACTGGTAACACTAGGTTCTTCAATTGCAGTTACCCATCTGTAAAAAAGGGCAGCAGAAGAAACACATAGAATATCCATAAAAAAGAAAAATTGCTGTATTAATTAACTATTGCCACAACAAAAACAACACACAAATAAAGGAAAGAAACAAACAAAAATCATGGCTTCATATCAAACAAATAAACATAAAAGCATGCCTTCATAGCAAACTATCTGACGAAGGTCATGCACTTAAAGGCTAGATGTGGATGGCAGACCAAGGCAGGGCTCAGATTGGCAGGCCACCTGATTTTGATATGTTCCCTTATGAACCTGAGAGTAAGCCGGGGGTCATCTCCAGGCTGGGTTCAGACAGGCAGCTCTGCTTCTCACTGCCTGTGTGCAAGTTCTGGTCTGTTACCATGTATCTTACCCTCCTTTGATCAGCCAACCAGCCAGTACACACTCTTCTCATAGCAATGGCAAAAGCACAACACGACACATAGAGGCTTCTTAAGATGTAGATTCAGAAGTGGCACACTGTCAGAGATCAGGACATGCAATTAGTCAAAGCAAGCCACATATGGCCTACCCAAGTCAAGAGGCTAAGAAGGCTATTACTCCCATGCTAAGACCATGCCAAGCATAAAGCCAAAATTTAAACTACCTGAATCAGAAAGTGATAATTAGTGACAGGTAAAATAATACCCGTTTCCAGAAAATGAATCAAGATGTTTCTCAATGATTTAAAAATATTGCTAACCATTTGTTGGCCTTTTAAAAAATGTACTCTGAACATGTAGTATATTTTGCTTTTGGTGATTAGTAGACTTAATCAAAAGCCCTAATATGAATTCAAATATTTCTTTTTTTTAAAAAAATTTCTTTATTGATTGAGGTATCACATATTTGTCCTCATCCCCCCATTCCCATCCCTCACCCCTCCCCACACATGCCCCCACCCCCCTGTTGTCCTTAACCGCTGGTTAGGCTCATATGCTTGCACACAAGTCCTTTGGTTGATCTCTCCCCTTTACCCCCACCCTTCCCTACCCTCCCCCTGAGGCCTGAGAGTCTGATCAATGCCTCCTTGTTTCTGGGTCTGTTCTTGTTCATCAGTCTATGTTGTTCATTATTTCCCCTAGATGAGTGAGATCATGTGCTATTAGAAATACACTTATAAGAACCGAAAATGAGACAAGCAATAATGGTTATGGTGACAGGCAAATGAATCAGTGTGTAGTGAGTTTCTTTCTGGGTCAACAGTTCTTTTGAGACCCAATTTCAATGTCCAACAGTTCTTTATGTGTACATATCAGCAATGACATTTCAGTTCTGGATGGTGGACAAATGGTGGTAATGCAGGTCCGACTCTGTCTGGTTTGGTCCTGGGCAACCTGCAGTGATGCACAGCTGTTAACTGCTAGTATGGGAAGGCCACATCAGCGTCTTCCGTCTCTGGACTGCTTCTCTTCTGTCTTCATGGCTGGAGTAGTCCTGTCAATTCCTCTCTGTTGCTGGAATCCACATAGTCTCAGAGGTGTTTTCTGAAAATATACAAACATATTCTCGACCAAAAGTTAATAAAGGAATATTTTCTATAAATTTGACTGGGTGTCCTTTTTCATTTTTTGCCCAAATGATTTTCCTCTGGCTTGTTTTGTCACCTTGTGTGTTTTTCATGGGTGTCTTGCTTTTAGCCTTACAATTAATTTTCTAAAGTATTAATTTTCTAGATGTAATTTACTTACAGGATATTTTTCCTTACATGATATTCCTCTACTATCCCCTCCTTTTTTGATTTAAATGTTAGGAGGCTTTTGAAAATTTTATAATGTAGTCTTGATGGCTTTTAAATTTTAATTTTTTGCACTATAATATTACTGTTTTAGGTTCATTACATGGTGCACAATTTTATCATGAGATGAAGTACCAATAAAAATTTTAGTTAACACTTTAGGAACACCTTTTTGTCCAGTACAATTAATTTTTCTAGAATATTGGCTTGTTTCAACTAGCCAATTTAAATTTGCCTGAAAACTTGACTACTGTTTTACTAGCAAATTTATTACTCTAACAACAATCTTATTTTACCCTGTAAATATTGGTGGAAGGGATTATTTGCCTTCTTGAGTAGGTCCTGAGCATACCTGGTGGTAGGCTGGATTTAGATATCGTAAACCCACTTCCCCACACCATGGGTACAAGAGAACTCAAACAATTCTTGTTGGAGTGAGATGGCAGCTGCTGTCGGCCAAGTCTCTGTCGGTCACCTGGGTCCTGATCTGAGCTGGGCATGGGAAGCACGAAGCAGCCATGGGGGCAGGAGGCCTCCCTCAGAAGGGGCTATGATTCAGGCCCCTGAAATGTTGGGGGGGGGATGAGGGTCTGTGCCCCACCTCTGTTGATCCCTAAATTCTCTCCTGATGGCCCCTCTGCGACTGTGCCTGTCTTAGGTTGTTCCTTCCTTGAGGAATCTTACCCGTCTCTGGCTAACCAGCCATCCTCCGGGGCCAAGCAGGGTGACGTGAGGTTCAGTTTTGTCTCCTTGGTAGCCTATGCCCCCGTGGCCTCAATGCCCAGCACCTGCCATGGGATCCCCTTGCCTGCTGGCGGGGCCCCAGCACTGATCACATATCTTTTGGAACCCGGGTTTCTTCTCCAGGGAGGGCTCAGTTTGCCCCACTGGGTGAGAGACAGATCCATGGCACCAGTCATCACGAGACTTCAACCTCGACATGAACAGAGAGCTCATGCAACAGTTGTGAGCAATTGAATTGTGAGAAGAGGGTCTCTCTTGGCCTAAAGGGTAAGAGGGACCAATACAGAATGCTCAGGTACCTTCCCAGGAGGCCCTCTACACAATGAAAAGGATTAAATCCTTACATGTCCTTTTTAAATTGCTGCCAGACATTCAAAGAATTAGTTTGTACATTTGGTTGGGATAACTGTATATTATGCTGTAGTAATTCTAAAGTATCAAGAGATGTGTTAAGTTTGTCTCCAAGCACCAAACAGATGACTTTTTTTTTTTTTTTTTTATCCCCAAGGGTGCGAGGAACTATTACAAGTACTGGGGGTGATCCAAATCTAGGAAAAACTTTAATGATAGTGTAGAATAATATCATGCAAGGATATTCTTTGTTCTAGTCCATGGGAATTCCCTTTCAAACTGGTTGTCGATTTCTTTTTATATAGACAAGGTCTTAGTTACATTTTCTGCACCTCTACCGGGGGGCACATAGTGATAGTAGTGACACCCTTTCTTTGGTGTCCACACAAGCCATAAACCTCTCTTTAATTGTACACACAAAGGGGCATTGTTTTGATTTCTTGTCATACAAAAGGGAAGATGTGTGGAGACCCCTGTGTATTTATACTTTCTTGCCCCACCCATGGACCTCCTGGATGTCCAGGGTGTTTGGTATTATTGGTAACTACATTAGTCAGGGGATCAGCCCATGTAAGGGGTCTTACCCATGAAGGGTCAGGAGCATAAGACCAAAATACTTACCCTCTTGTCCCAGGTAAAATTACTGTACATCTGATGATTGCTAGCATGGCTAGAAAGGCGTTCTTGGGTTTCTGGTTATCTCACAATTTCTTCCCTGAGGTTTGATGTTCTGATTGATGTTTCTCTGTTTCTGGATCTATTTTTCCCCCATCAGTTTATGTTGTTCATTATATTCCACAAATGAGTGAGATCATGTGATATTTATCTTTCTCTGCCTGGCTTATTTCACTAAGCATAATATTCTCCATCTCCAGCCATATTGTTGCAAATGGTAAGAGCTCCTTCTTTTTTACCGCAGCATAGTATTCCATTGTGTAGATGTACCACAGTTTTTTAATCCACTCATCTGCTGATGGGCACTTAGGCTGTTTCCAAATCTTAGCTATGGTTAATTGTGCTGCTATGAACATAGGGGTGCATAAATCCTTTCTGATTGATGTTTCCAGTTTCTTGGGATATATTCCTAGAAGTGGGATCACTGGGTCAAATGGGAGTTCTATTTTTAGTTTTTTAAGGAAACTCCATACTGTTCTCCACAGTGGCTGCACCAGTCTGCATTCCCACCAGCAGTGCACGAGGGTTCCTTTTTCTCCACATCCTCACCAGCACTTGTCATTTGTTGACTTGTTGATAATGGCCTTTCTGACAGGTGTGAGATGGTACCACATTGTTGTTTTGATTTGCATCTCTCTAATGATTAGTGATTTAGAGCAGGTTTTCATATGTCTCTTGGCCTTCCTTCTGTCTTTTTTCAAAAAGTGTCTATTTAGATCAGTTGCCCATTTTTTGATTGGGTTGTTTATCTTCTTTTTGTTAAGCTGCATGAGTTCCCTGTAAATGTTGGAGATTAAACCCTTATCGTTGACATCATTGGCAAATATATTCTCCCATGTAGTGGGCTTTCTTGTTGTTTTATTGATGGTTTCCTTTGGTATGCAAAAGCTTTTTATTTTGATGTACTCCCATTTGTTTATTTTCTCTTTAGCTTCCATTCCCCTAGGAGCAGTATCGGCAAAGAAGTTCTTTTGGCATATGTCAGAGATTTTTCTGCCTGTAGATTCCTCTAGTATTTTTATGGTTTCCTGTCTTATGTTTAAGTCCTTGATCCATTTTGAGTTTATTTTTGTGTATGGTGTAAGTTGGTGGTCTAGTTTCATTTTTTTTCATGTATCTGTCCAATTTTCCCAACACCATTTGTTGAAGAGACTGTCTTGACTCCATTGTATGTTCATGCCTCCTTTGTCAAATATTAATTGAGCATAGTGATTTGGATCGATTTCTGGGTTCTCTATTCTATTCCATTGATCTATATGTCTGTTCTTGTGCCAATACCAGGCTGTTTTGAGAACAGTGGCTTTGTAATACAGCTTGAAAGCTGGTATGGAGATCCCACCTACTTTGTTCTTCTTTCTCAGGATTGCTGTGGCTATTCGGGGTCTTTTTTTTATTCCAGTTGAATTTTTGAAAAGTTCGTTCTAGGTCTGTGAAGTATGCCGTTGGTATTTTAATGGGAAGTGCATTGAAATTATAGATTGCTTTGGGTAGTATGGACATTTTGATGATTTTGATTCTACCAATCCATGAACATGGTATGTTCTTCCATCTGTTTACGTCTTCCTCTATCTCTTTTTTCAGTGTCCTGTAGTTTTCCGTGTATAGGTCGTTTACCTCCTTAGTTAAGTTTATTCCTAGGTATCTTAATTTTTTTGGTGTGATGGTAAATGGGATTGCTTTTTTAGTCTCTCTTTCTGTAAGTTCATTATTGGTGTATAGAAATGCCATAGATTTCTTAGCATTTATTTTGTATCCTGCTACTCTGCCAAATTCATTTATTAAGTCTAGTAATTTTTTGATGGAGTCTTTAGGGTTTTCTATGTACAGTATCATGTCATCTGCAAATAAGGACAGTTTTACTTCTTCTTTTCCAATTTGGATGCCTTTAATTTCTTCTTCTTGTCTGATTGCAATGGCTAGTATTTCCAACACTATGTTGAACAGGATTGGTGAGAGTGGGCATCCCTGTCTTGTTCCTGTTATTAGGGGAAATGGTTTTAGTTTTTGCCCATTGAGTATGATGTTGGCTGTGAGTTTGTCATATATGGCTTTTATTATGTTGAGGTATGATCCTTCTATTCCCAGCTTGCTGAGAGTTTTTATCAAGAAAGGGTGTTGGATTTTGTCAAATGCTTTTTCTGCATCAATTGATATGACTATATGGTTTTTATGTCTCAATTTGTTTATGTGATGTATCACGTTTATTGATTTGCGAATATTATACCATCCTTGCATCCCAGGGATAAATCCTACTTGGTCGTGGTGTATGATCTTTCTGATGTATTGCTGGATTCGATTTGCTAGAATTTTGTTGAGGATTTTGGCATCTATGTTCATGAGGGATATTGGCCTGTAATTCTCTTTCATTGTGTTATCTTTATCTGGTTTTGGTATTAGGGTGATGCTGGCTTCATAGGAGGAGCTTGGAAGTGTTCCTTCTTCTTGAATTTTCTGGAATAGTCTGAGGAGGATAGGTTTTAGCTCTTCCTTGAATGTTTTATAAAACTCCCCTGTGAAGCCGTCTGGCCCCGGGCTTTTGTTTGCTGGAAGCTTTTTGATAACTGCTTCAATTTCTTCCATAGTTATCAGCCTATTGAGATTTTTAGTCTCTTCCTGCTTAAGTTTTGGAAGGTTGTGTTTTTCTAGGAATGTATCCATTTCCTCCAGGTTGTCTAGTTTGTTTGAGTAAAATTGTTCATAGTATTTTTTAACAATCCTTTGTATTTCTGTGGGATCTGTTGTTATTTCACCTCTTTCATTTCTGATTTTGTTTATTTGGGTCCTCTCTCTTTGCTTCTTGGTGAGCCTGGCTAGAGGTTCATCAATCTTGTTTATCCTTTCAACGAACCAGCTCTTGGTTTTGTTGATCTTGTGTATTGTTTTTTTGGTCTCTATGTCATTCATTTCTGCTCTGATCTTTATTATTTCCTTTCTTCTGCTCACTGTGAGCTTTTCTTGTTGCACCCTTTCTAATTTTTTGAGTTGTTGAGTTAGATGATCTATTACCATTTTTTCTTGTTTTTTGAGGTAGGCTTGTAGAGCTATACATTTCCCTCTCAGGACTGCTTTCATTGTGTCCCATAGGATTTGCAATGTTGTGTTTTTATTGTCATTAGTCTCCAGGATGTTTTTAATTTCTTCTTTGATCTCATTGATAACCCAATCATTGTTTAGTAGGATACTATTCAGTTTCCAAGTGTTTGAATTTTTTGGAATGTTTTTATTGTAGTTTATTTCTAATATTATGCCATTGTGGTCTGAGAAAATGCTTGATATGATTTCAATCTTTTTGAATTTGGGGAGACTTTGCTTGTTACCCAATATATGGTCTATTTTTGAGAATGTCCCATGTGCACTTGAGAAGAACGTATATTCCATGGCTTTGGGGTGAAATACTCTGAAGATGTCAATTAGGTCCATCTGATCTAATGTGTCATTTAGAATTGCTGTTTCTTTGCTGATTTTTTGTCCAGAGGATTTATCCATTGGTGTCAGTGGTGTATTGAAGTCCCCTACTATGATTGTATTGATGTCGATCTCTCCCTTGATATCTTCCAGCAGATTTTTTATGTATTTGGGCGCTCCTGCGTTGGGTGCATATACGTTTACCAGAGTTATATCTTCTTGCTGGATTGCTCCCTTTAGTATTATGTAGTGGCCTTCCTTATCTCTTATTAAAACCTTTACTTTGAGGTCTATTTTATCTGATATAAGTATCGCAACCCCAGCTTTTTTCTCATTTCCATTTGCCTGAAAAATGTTTTTCCATCCCTTCACTCTCAGTCTGTGTGAGTCTTTTGCTCTAAGGTGGGTCTCTTGTAGACAGCAAATATATGGGTCATGTTTTCTTATCCATTCAGCTACCCTATGTCTTTTGATTGGTGCATTTAATCCATTGACGTTTACTGTTATTATTGATAAGTACCTGTTTGTTGACATATTTTTCCTTAGTGTTTGTGTTTCTTCTTGCCTTTGTCTTTCTTCTTTTTACAGCAGCCCCTTTAGCATTTCTTGCATTGCTGGTTTGGTAGTGATGAACTCTCTTAGCCCTTTTTTGTCTGTGAAGCTTCTGATTCCACCTTCAATTTTGAATGATAGCCTTGCTGGGTATAGTATTCTTGGATTCAGTCCCTTGTTTTGCATCACTTTGTATATTTCATTCCATTCCCTTCTGGCCTGGTGTGTTTCTGTTGAGAAATCAGTTGATATTCTGACAGGAGATCCCTTGTAGGTAACTTTCTGTTTCTCTCTGGCAGCCTTTAAGATTCTTGCTTTGTCGTTGGTGTTCGTCAATTTAATTATGATGTGTCTTGGTGTCGGTCTTTTGGGATTCAACTTGTTTGGGACTCTGTGTACTTCTTGGACTTGGATAGTTTTTTTATTGCCAATATCAGGGAAGTTTTCTGTCATTATTTCTTCTAACAGGTTTTCTATTCCTTGCTTCTTTTCCTCTCCTTCTTTTATCCCTATTATTCGAAGGTTGTTTCGTTTTGTGTTGTCCCGAAGCTCCCTTAGGCTCTCCTCTTGTTTTTTAAGTCTTCTTTCCAGTTGCTGCTGTGTTTGTGTGTTTTTTCCTACCTTGTCTTCTAATTCGCTGATGCGGTCCTCAGCCTCTTCTACTCTACTCTTTAAGCCTTCCATTGTGTTCTTTATTGCAGCTATGTCGTTCTTCATCTCCTCTTGGTTTCTTTTCATGTTGGTGACATTTCCATTCAGCTCCTTATAGTTCTCATTGAGTTGTGTGTATTTGTCATCCATCCGTTTAAACATCCTTATAACGAATACTCTGAATTCTTTTCTGTTAAGCTGCTAGCCTCAAGTTCATTTAACTCCCTTTCTGGTGATTCCTCTTTTTCCTTCCTTTGGGAATTTCCTTTATTTCTCCCCATGTTTTCCTGTAATGTTTTAATTGTAGATCGCTTGCTTTGCTACCCAGGTTCTTTTGGGGATGGTGCTACTGGTGTAATCTCTCAGTTCTCCTGGGCTTGGTAATCTAGTGTAGCTCCCTACTTGAGCTACTTGGGTTCTCTTGATGTAGGCCTGCAAGCTTGAGAGGCACAACTGTGGTGTCTAAAAGTCAGCAGCTATGGAGTGTCCCAGTTTTTGCTGTCTTGCACCCTTAGTTGAAATCGCACGTGTCCAGTGGGGACTCACAGTGGCACCCAGGAACCGTCTGTTGGGAGAGCTCCCAGTGGCTCCCACTAGCACCCTGTGTGTAGGTAGGCTCAGGGTGCCTGCCTGTTGTAAATTTGCTTCTGTGGAGGTGTGTTTGCAGGGGCACAGCTCTGACGCACTTTGAGAGACTCTGGCACTGAAGTTAAACAGCTAGGGTGTATGTGGGAAGTTATTCAGGAGAAAGGAGTTCAGGTTTCTGCTGTGGGGCAGCGCGTCCTTGGCTGTACAGAATCACACCCAGCAGGGGCTCAAAGCAGCTCCCCAGAGGACCCTGTGGATATATGGGTTCAGGGTGCCTTCCCTTGCTGTGGCTGTGAGTTTGCCTGCCCTTGAGTGTGTGCAAACCGGTGGCGCACCCACAGGCGTAAAGCTCTGATGCACCCTGGCCCTGAAGTTGCACTGCAGGGGTGTCCGTGGGCAGTTATTTAGGAAGAGGCAGTTCAGAGATTCTACTGCAGGACTGTGCACTGTTGACTGTGCAGATTCACCCCCTCGGGGGCTCTCAGTGGTTCCCAAGCACTGCTTGGGTAGTGGAGTGCCTGGGTGCCTATGGGCTAGGGACGCAGCGAATCCTGAGTTCCGGCACTGGGGAGGGGGAGGTTGTACTTACTGCTTTCAGCGGCGCACTTTTGGAGGTGGAGGTCTCAGGGTTCGCGCATCTGTAGCTGGGGTGGCAGGTCTTCTACCAGAGTGGCTGTAGTGACCTGGTTTGCTTCCGAGCTTCCGAGACCAGACTGGGTGGTGGTAAGGTTAGGATTCTAGTCTCTAGCAGTTCCGTTCTTAAAGATGGCGGGGTCTCTGTGCCACTGGTGTCCTCCCTGGAGTGTTTTCAGTGTCCACGGGGTTTTGCCAACCAAGACTGCCTGGATTGGAAGCCCCCTGGACGAACTGCAGGGTCTAACTGTCCCTATTTCACTCACACACACACCCACACACGTCCACACACACCTCTATCACTCTTTCACTCAATCACACACTCACCCTCCCTACCTTCCTGCCGGTCGCCATCTTCCCAGTTGAGAATTCAAATATTTCAATAATTCACAAATGATGTTGCCCTTCTTCTGCTTCAAAAACTGCTCTTTCAAAGGAGAGCTAATGACAAGTCACAGAGCATATCAAGTTTAGCTCCTGCTGTTTTTCATTCATGACTTGTGTGGAACTCAAAATAGTGAATTCACTGCTATTGAGGCATAGCGTTTGTATCACCAACAGCATTGAATTTGGCATTTAGTCATATCACTGTTAGCTTCAATGTACAGAATTTCCAGTGTGGCAGATCAATGCTTCTCCCTCTATCTTCTCATTCCCTTTCACATAACCACTAAGAAATGAATGTTATCTCATAGGCTCTTCAATCTGTGTCTGATATGCACTGGAGTAATAAAAAACCTTCAGAGAAGTTGTTATTCTTTTTCTATTTATAAATTACTTTTCAGACCTAGGTTCAACACTTGTATTGAAAAAGGCTGTGGATTTTAAGAATGTGTTATTAAAGAGGGAAACACGTCCAAACTAAGGTGAACATATTCTATGTTTGAAAATAAGGTTTTATACATTTTTTCCCTTATGAAAACAACTTATGGTATCAATGTAGGATAAAGAACTCTCATTTATCAATTGGTAAGTATATCCTCTTGCTAACATGACACTAGTCAGCCACTCTTTTTCTTAAGTTTACAAAAACCTATTACCTGAAAACTCATCATTTGTTGCTAACAACATAAGTTGTTAACAATCACTTCCTATATAATAAAAGCCTAATATGCTGTGTCCAGTCATCTGTTCAACCAATCAAAGCGTAATATGCTAATGATATAAGGCCACTCAACAGCTCGCTATGATGTGCACTGACCACCAGGGGGCAGAAGCTCCAACTGGTAGGTTAGCTTGCTGCTGGGGTCTGGCTGATCAGGACCAAGTGAGATGGGCCAGACACACCCTGGATCCTTCCTGCAATCCCTCCCCAGCTGGCCAACCTCCCACCTCCCTTCCTGACCCTGATCATGCACCTGTGGGGTCCCTCAGCCTGGCCTGTACCTTCTCGCAATCTGGGACCCCTCCAGGGATGTTGGAGAGCTGATTTTGCACAATCCAGCAGGCTAGGCTGAGGGACCCAACTGGTACCCGATTTCGTGCACTGGGCCTCTAGTTATTAAATAAAGTTAATGTTTCTGATCAAATTATAGATCAACTAAACAGAGACAAGCAAGAAAGACCTCCACAGAAAATATTTATCTCTTTCCTTCAGTGGATAGGCATAGAATCTGGCAATGTGGCATTGTTTGCCTGTCTTTATGCTTGTTTTATGTTATACAACTGTGTACTCATGAATCCATATTCTGTCATTAAATCTGGTAACAAAAATCCAACTTCACCAAGTTGAGAAACTGAGGCATTTGAATGGTTTTTCTTCATTCATTCAATATAACTATGTTGCTCTTTGCTAGAGCCACAGTGATGATAACATGGATAGAAGAAACAAGAGGAAAGACTTCAAAGGAGAGGAGGAAAGAGACAAGAGAAGCAGTAGGGTAGAGGTACAATTAATATTGGTAAAATGACTAAAGGGCTATTTTTCCCTTTTAATTGTCTGTGTCAAATTTGTCCTGGCCTAACTATTAGAAGAAAAGCAAAATGTTAATAATATCAGTTTTTTATCCCATCCCATCAACAGCAAAGTCTCACAGGGTTTTCTCTAGTAACCCCTGCTTCTAGGAATATCCAAATTCCATGCTATGTATTTAGGTTATATATACAGAAAGTGTATGAGATTAAGTCTGACTCAACAGATAAAAAATATTGATATTATCAGGCTAGTATTTCCACACAATTATATGCTGTCCAGGTACTTTATGCTAGCTCAACTGATTTATTTATTTTTAAAGTGTTTTTTTAAATATTTTTATTGATTTTTTACAGAGAGGAAGGGAGAAGGATAGTTAGAAACATTGATAAGAGAGAAACATCGATCAGCTGCCTCCTGCACACCCCCTACTGCGGATGTATCTGCAACCAAGGTACATGTCCTTGAGCGGAATCAAACCTGGGACCCTTCAGTCTGCAGGCTGATGCTCTATCCATTGAGCAAACTGGTTCAGGCTCAACTGATTTATTGCAACTCCATCTACTTCTACCAAAATTTCAGTAGTGGAGTACTCAATATCATATTTACATTGTATGTCATTAAAAAACATGTACTACAAATTGGGGAAATATCTTCTGGAATAATGTATGGTACTATTATGAAAAACAAAAGAAAATATGAATATATCATCCATATTAGCAGATAATGATGATCAAGAGTTGAACCTGGATTTTATTTTAACTCTAAGATCCTTTCAAGAAACACACACACACACACACACACACACACACACACACACACGTTGACTTTTTATCCTTTTGGACTTTCTACTGAGGTTAAAGTATTTGGTTCCAAATAGATAGTTTTCTATTACATACCATTGATTGCTTATATGTGAGGAGATTTGCTTTAATTCCACATCTTTATCTTCATATCTATCAATAGTGAACTGGTTAATGTTTCTAAGATGTTCATTTATTACATTATAGTCAGTCCGTTTCACACTAACAGCAATACCGCTCAATTTATCACTGTCTCTTCACGCAGTGTTCTATAGATGTGTTGACCTGAAAGGGAACATGTAAAACACTGTGGTTGCAAGAAATGCAAGGTCATAATCAATATAATGACATGAACTTTGTCCTGGATTTCATTTACAATTTGCCTTCTGTTGTCAAGTCCCATATCTGGTAAAATATCTAGAAAGAATCATGTGGCAACAAAACCGTTATTATTTGAGGGGAGATATTTCCCTAAGTCATAACAGTAGTTTAAATATCTGCACAGTCTCTCAGGGGATGCTCACCATCATTGCAGCATTGTCTTTATTTCACCATAATAATTTTATTCTGTCATTGAATGCAGTTCTATAATTTAAACCTTAAATGATCCTATTTGTGAGCCCAGATCTTTTCAATTTAAACTACTCTATCTGAGCAAAGGAGGGGCTAACTGCTTAGGTAGACAACATTGTTTTAAGCCTGTTAGATTTGAGTATAGTGTTTTATAACCAAAGTCAACCAGAATAAAACATAAAGGCATGATTATTTTAAATCTAAATTATTTTTAATGAAACAACCTCTACCAAATATATTATTAGACTTATAATGATTCATTAATCATAAAACTACTAAGAAATAATTCCTTGAAGAAAAATAAGAAAAAAACATAATCAAGAAAACAAATGAACAAAAAAATGTGATTCAGACTATAAAGGTGATTAGAAAAAATATTTTTAGTAAGAAGCTATTAATTACAACTGATAACTTTAAGTTTAAAGGGAATTGAAAATATACCTGTAAAATTTGAAGTAAATGGTAAAAAGTATTTCCTAAAATAGTGAGGAATCAAGTAAAACAGTTTTATCAACCATTTAAAACTAGAGGCCTGGTGTATGAAAGTCCATGCACTGGCCGGGGGATCCCTCAGCCTGGCCTGCCCCCTCTCACAGTCTGGGAGCCCTCAGGGGCGGGAGGCAACCCGGTGATCAGGGGAAGGCAATGCCCCATCACACCTCTGCTGCTGCCACTGCTGGCAGAGCAAGCCTCGGCTGGCCCTGGTTACCTGAGCCTTGGGCGGCTCTGGGTGGCTGGGCAGTCACCATTCGAGGCTTGCTTGCACCTCGGGCTGGCCCTGGGCAGCTGAGCAGCTGCCATCTGAGACTTGCCTGTGCCTCGGCCGGCCCTGGGTGGCTGGGGGGCTGAGGGAACTCCAGAGGCAGGCGCATGGCAAGCCTGGGCCCACCGCATGCCTGTCGCACTGGCGGAGCTGAGGGGACTGGGTTGCCACCATCTTGTGGCTGTGGGCATGGCAGTCAATTAGCATATTCCCTCCTTATTGGCTGTGGGTGCCGCCATCTTTGCAAAGGCATGAAGTTCAAATAGCATATTCACTCTTTATTAGATAAGATTGCAGGTTATTTTAATAAAATTTTGGAAGTGATGGAGAAAGTAACTACCATAAACACATTTTAGGGATAGTGGTTAGCTTGGGGTAAAGAAGGGAAACAAATATACATATGCAGAAAAATATAAATTTAAATATATTAGTTTCCATTGTCCTAGGAGCTGTATCAGTAAAGATATTGCTAGGAGATATGTCTGATATTTTGCTGCCCATGGATTCTTCTAAGGTTTTTATGTTTTCCCATCTTACATTTAAGTATTTTATCCATTTTGAGTTTATTTTGTGTATGGTGTAAGTTGCTGGTCTAATTTCATTTTTTTTTTTGCATTTATCTGTCCAATTTTCCCAACACCATTTATTTTTTTAAATATATATTTTATTTATTTTTTTACAGAGAGGAAGGGAGAAGGATAGAGAGCTAGAAACATGGATGAGAGAGAAACATCGATCAGCTGCCTCCTGCATACCCTCTACTGGGGATGTGCCTGCAACCAAGGTACATGCCCTTGACTGGAATTGAACCTGGGACCCTTCAGTCTGCAGGCTGACGCTCTATCCACTGAGCCAAACCAGTCAGGGACCAACACCATTTATTGAAGAGACTGTCTTGACTCCATTATGTGCTCTTGCCTCCTTTGTCAAATATTAATTGAGCATAATGGCTTTGGTCGATTTCAGTGTCCTCTGTTCTGTTCTATGGTCTATATGTCTGTTCTTGTGCCAGATTACAGTTGTTTTAAATTCCCAGTTTGATCATCCCAATACCCCTGCCATGTGTGGTTTGTTTTATCATATTTGTTCTGTTTTTTCCAAATTGTGTTCTTTGCCTTTGGGCATTGTTACCAGATTGTTTCCTGCTGAGGGCAGGCCCTCTCTCCCCCAGCATGGGGCCTTTCACATGTCAGGCAAAAGTCAGGAAAAATCCCAAGGACAAATGAGAGTGAGAACAAAGCATTTTTATTCAGGTAGATAAAAAGAATGCTTCTGTGAAAGAAGCTAAAAGTACATGTCTAAGTGGCCGCAGGCTAACTCCCAAGTGAGTTGCACACATGGTCAGTTAGTTCTTAGGATTTTATGGGTTAGTTTTTGAATTTTGTGGCACCAAATTCTGTGTCCACCTCCTGGTATGGAGGGGAACTTGTTCCTAATATGACCTGCATTCCAGAAGGGCCATGGTGTTTGTCCCCCTTGCCTCTGCCCCCTTTTATGTATGGTGTTAATCAATTCTCATTATGATGGTAGAATAAGCTCTGGTCACTTTTTTCTGCATCTTAGAATGATCTGGTTCTAGCCAGTCTTTGTTGTTGTTGAACTCTGTGACCACCACAGAGTTTTCCTGCCTTTGATCATGCTCAGAAGTGGGGGCTCTGGTGAGAGGATGTCAGCTCTTACTACCTCACTCCACTTGTCAGGGGTAGGGGGGTTTCCCTAACTTTTTTCTATCCTGCCTCAGTATGCCTTGTAATTTTTTTCTTGATAGTTAAATATGATGTACTGAGTATTAAATTTTGCAGTCAATAGGTCTTTAGTAACTCAGTGGTAGGATGTTAGGAGAGATAAATAGTTCTATAGCTCTATGATTAAGTCTCAGTCTTTTACTGAGCCTAACTTATAGATTGTAAATTTCACAAGTGCTTCTCAGATATTTCCACCCCTCTTAGGGCAGAATGGCTAGAGTAGGCTGCAGTTGGGTATTTTCCTTCCCACAGGTAAGTTTGGAACTGACAATACCCCAGCAGAATTATTAATGCTCAGACTTGTTATGCTTAGCTTCTAGCAATTTGCCAATTACAATTCAGGTTTTTCTATTCCTACAAATGTTTCTACTTCTGTGTCTCTGCCCCAGGAATTTCTGGATTCCAGTATTCTCCTGTTGGTCTCTCCAATCTTGCTGCCCACAGCTTGTCCTGGGTCTTCCCACTATTATGGATGTAAGAAAAATTGTTGAATTTTAAGTTTGTTTCAAATTTTTGCTGGTGATTTCTTTACTCTGTTGCAAATTTATGTGGCACATTTAGTAATTTATTCTATTATTAAATTTCAGCTATGCACTTGGGAAAAAGGGCAGCAGAAGAAGCACATGAGAATACTCACGAAAAAGAGTGCTGTATTAACTATTGCCACAACAAAAGCAGCACACAGACAAAATAAACAAGCAAAAAACTCAAATATACAAACAAAGTGAAGAAACAAACAAAAACATGGCTTTAGGAGGAAGTCACAATTTCCACACTTCCTTTATATGCAGAAACTGCCTTTTATAAAATTAATTTTTAGTTGTATTGATGAGGAAAATACAACATTTGTGTGTGTGTCTGTGTGTGTGTGTGTGTGTGTGTGTGTGTGTGTGTGTGGTGGGGGGTGCTAGCAGCCTGACTCTGTTATGCACATTCTTGTTAGCCTATAATCTAGTCACTACCTCTTCCTTAATTATCTGATCTTGCAAGACCTATTTACCTAAATATTCCCATTTTACAGAGGTTATAAACCATGAACAATACACAATCCCCAGAGGGGGTTATCAGTGTTGGTGCCAGGCCTGGCCTTTAGGTGTGGTCTTATGGCCCCCATCCCAACACACCGGGCTTTTTGCAAAGCCCGCGAAAGGTCTGGAAGTCTGATCTTTATTTGGGGAACAAAGAAACCAAAGGGTATAAAGAGAAAGCTTCCTCCATATTGGCTTAGTCGGGATTTGGAGAACTGACCCCCTGAATCACTGTACTAGTACATGTGAAATATCTGAAAATAAATGTGTTTTTTTTTCCTCTGGCTACTCCTGCGTATTTTTTGGTCACCTGGTAAATTCTGTAACAGTGTGCTATATATTTTGGATAATTGAGTCTCCTTAAAGAGTATTGTGTTTTTGCTCAGAGGAAGTTAGTGTACTAATGCATCCAATTTATTATTACAAAAAATATTTGTTTTTAAGTTATCTTAAGTGAGATATAAAGTATACAAAGCTAGACTAGCCCATCTCATAAAGCATGTAGCAGATTGGGCCAGATGTGCAATACATTTTTTTTTTTTTTTTTTTTTTACTCAAGTTATTTAGAACTCCTATGTCTCTCAAACTTTTATGACCTTTGGAGTCTCCATTCAACTCAGAGATTTTCACCTGCAGCAATTTTCTGCCAGCCCTGTAGAGTCTAGGCCAGGGTAGGCTTGGCTTAGTATTTGTCCTTACAAATTTCTGGAATATTTTCTTTAAGAAGCTTCCTTGTCTTTGATACTCTTTCTTTCAAATTGCTACTGCCACAGCAGGCACACACTCCAGTTTCTGTCTCCCTTGCTCCTGAGAATCCTATGCTTTTAACTTCAACCTTCTTTACCTCAGTCTAATGGGCTCACAGGCAGAAGTCAAGGTAACTCTAAATCTCATCTGGCATGTTTTCTCTGTATATGGAATCACAGCCTTGTACTGACAGTTGCACAATGTCTGAAAACTGGTGCCTCATATTTTATCTGGTATTAGAATTTTCTGTGAAAGTGACTTTTTTCATACTTACCATATCATGGTTAGAAGAATAATTATACTAACTCATTGATGCAAAACTTATTTCTAATATTTATTATTAAAATTGTCTAAAATAAAATATGATTTAAAGCATAATGCAATATAGCTAAAATTCTATTTTGTTATGAAGCATCTACAACTACATCAAAATTACAGCAAGTCTTTTTATCCAGAGCAAAATATCACTTCCAAAGGACCAATAAACAACAAAACAGGTCAATTTGAAAACTCTTTCTAGCAATATTTGTTTCAAGGTTTTACTGATATTATTTCTCAAGAAATCAATCTCTGTTAAAAGAGTTCATTTTTCATTGATTGATTTTTTTGAAACCCCTCTATTTAAGGGGAAAAAAAGGGTATTTCCAAAGAGAATTGTTGAAGTTTATATTAATGCAGACACCTTCACGTTCATATAGTCCCTTCATTTTATCAGAGAAATCTCTTGTTATGGTTAAATTATTGGTGCCAAGACCAATTTAAAAAGCTATTCCTGAAATGAATGGATTGGTATGCAATAACCTTCTAGGTGAGATCATTTCAATATTTTAAACCACATAGAGGAGATCATAAAAACTCAAACTTGAAACAGGATTAATATTTATCCTCTAATTTCCTTAAATCTTGGTGAGTCCATGCCAACTCCCAACCAAAATATAAATAGGCAGGACAAAAATATCAGTAATATTCCTGGTTATTTATTTTTAAATCTCTACACAAGCAGGGATATAAATAAGATTTTCACTATTAATAATATAAAGCATTATATTAAGGTTAAACTAAGAATACATAAGCTGAATCTACTAACTGTGTAACCCTGCAATTTTTGAATTATTTGAAAATGTGCTTTGTTACAAAGAAATATACCATCTTCTACATATTTAGAAAGCCCTGGTTGAATACGTAGGGGAGAAAAATAATTTTCCCTCAAAACTTCTGAGTTCTAGACTAAGATCCTTTGAAATAAAACACAGATTGACAACAGAAAAACAAAAGTTTATTAAAATGTGTACCTCATGTATACATGGAAGACACCCAGACAAAATGAGCAGCTCTCAAGCCACAACTTTAAACCACCCTCAGCTAAAAACAAAGAGGTGGGTGTGAGGGGTGGGGAAAGCAAGGCCAACAAGGTAAGGTTTATTACATAGATTTAAGTCTGTGCCTTCCCCATTGATAAGAATTTCTGGTGATTTAGAATCATCCTTCCTGGTACAGAGAGGGAGACACCATTAAAAATGGAGATTTTCTTTATAATATAAATGTACCTTATAAAAGGGTAATTTCTACCCTATTTTTAGAACTTCTCCTGAGTCTGCTACTTCTCAAATGATCAGTTCAAAATAGTCCTTATGCCAATGCATATATTTTGGGGTGGCATATTCTACCACCATTCAAATAGAACAAAAACAAAATAATTTCATTCCTAAGTGCCTTAACTATCATATTCCATTAACATTACTAAGAAAAAGAGGAAATTTAGACTATTATGGGTCACACAATACTAAATACTTTAATGGGTAAGCTCTATTTCTGCCTATGCTTAGTATAAATAAAGGGAAGATATCCTACTTCTCAATAGGTCCATTCCTTTCTTTCTCATTATCCTTCAGCTTTTTAATTAAGAAATTATTTATTTGACATGTGTTATTTACTTATAAGAATTATAAGGCATTACAGCTGCACAGACACAAGCCAATGTATGCATGGTGAAATTTCTTTGAAAAAAAGGTTTCCTTCTATGTTTAAACTTGCATTTAACTCGTGACTATTTGATAAAGTATTTAGGTGATTCTTTTTTATTTTTTTTTTTTTTGTCAAGACTTGATTTAGAAATATATTGGATCACATTCTATGGCAATGGTGCTCAAGAAGTAAGTTGTTTATAATGTGTATGTAACTGTTATAATAGACTTGTAATAACCAGTAACATACTGTGGCTCTGGGTTGAGAAAGACCGTAATGGGGATGCCACTCTGGTCCAGCTCTGAGTCCTGATTTTATGATTGGCTAAAATATTCCTTTGAAACATTTCTGCTATCTTTTCATGAATGATTGACTCTTATGTCAATGTAAGAAGTGTCCAAACCTGTAGAAAACGTTTATGAGTTTGCTTGTGCAATACTGATGACAATTACCAGGAAGCAAGATCTTAAACGCTCAGCCAATAACAGTTTTGCAGTTTCCTTTATGCATCTGGAATTCAGGAGGGAATGTAAGGAAGGTTACATGAAGGTGGGAGAAAGCAAGAGATTGAATTACAAGGTCTTTAACAAGATATGTGCTCTCTTGAGGGTGGTTTCTTCTGAGAGGTTTAAAAAAGAGTATTATGCTGGCATGTAAAAGGTGTGTTAACCTGGATGTACAAGAGCAATAAACAGGGCTTTTTAAGGCAAAGATAAACCTTTTATTAAAGAAGTTATATGCCTGGGGCCTGACCACCCACCATAATCTGCCCGGTTAGGAATTTATGATGAGATTACCCTATGAGGTTACTCTGGGTTAGATTTACTACAGTGCCCCTTTTTTATCCACACTGAACACATACAAGACTCAATTTAAGGCTTTAAATTAAAGGACAATGACTAAAAGTCTCACTTTTCCTTTAATAAATTTTCCAAAAATTCCTACTACATTCTTTATACCTTAGTTTTCTCCAATCCTAGAAATGTTCTTTGTTTGTTTGTTTGTTTTTTGTTAATCCTTACCTGAAGACATTTTTTTCCCATTGCTTTTCAGAGAGATGAAAGGAGGGAGGAAGAGAGAAAGAGAAACATCCATGTGAGAGAGACACATCGATTAGTTGCTGCCTGCATATGCCCCAACCTAGGGCAGGGAGCGAACCACAACCTAGACACCTAGCATTGACTGGGGATCGAACCCGTGACCACTAAACCACAATGGACAGGGTCAGAAATGTTCTTGATCATTGAAATACACCCAGTACACTGGAGAGAATCAACAGGAATGTGTAATAGAATTGCCTTCTAGTTTTTCCTGCTCATAATCATGACTGAAGGCTGATGAAAATAGGAGAGGCTAGTAAACTCTTCCTATGTCAAGGAAAGCATGCTTGCCAGGAATAAAAAGGGAGCTTTTCAGGATTACCCTCCAAACGGAAACATAAAAATGGAGAAAGAATTCCAAAAGAGGGCAAAGAAAAGACAGAAATCATAAATGATGAAAATTATTACCAGGATTTTATAAAATACAATTAAAAGGCACTATGGTCCCCACTCCTGCATGAAACTTTCTCTAAGTTACAATAAGTAGCTCTTTCTGAATTATCACAGCACATTTCTCTTTCTTTCACTAGTCCTCGTTGGGCTCATGGTATGCTTATTTTCAGGTTCCTTACCGCATTAGAATGTAATTTTTTTTTTGTTTTAGTGCTGTGTTCATATAATTAATCTTTGTACCTCCCTTCATATCACATGTGATAGATTTCAATACATCTTATCTGGTTTCAGGGAGCTGACCTGTCTCTCCTTGGTAAGTTCCCTTGCCTTGGATGAGTGACACTGCATTTGCTTTTATTTTCCCTTTCCACTCAACCTAGCCTTTTTCTAATTTCCTCTTTCAATCCCTTTCTCTTCACCTGCCTTAAGTGTATGATTCCAAAAAGCTATTCCTCTATCTCTCTTTGCTTCCCTTAAAGAACACATTCCTACCAAAATCAAATTTAGTTACATTTCTTTGATTATAGGTGTTTTGATAATGGCATTCAACTTTATTTTTTTCCCCAACCACTTAGTGGCACTTCAATCAAGAATTTTATTTGTTTGCATTATTTTATGTGCTATTCTCTTACCTATCTTATAAACAGAGCAATCCAAAACAAATTCCTCATTTCCAGATGAGTGACCATTCTACCCCAGGTGCTACCTGTTCCCAGTTCCTGCTTAGTTCATAGTACATTATTCACTGTCAAACTCACACTCACTCACAAAGTTATTCCCTTAGTAAATGCGTTGTTCCAAACACGAACCAGAATCACAAATGCATGTAAGAATAAAAAGGTACTGTATATCAAGATAAAACCACAATATTTAATTATAATATAGTAAATGCTAAAGTAGACAGGTGGATGAAGAGTTATTGTAGTAAAGCAAAGCCATAGTGAGTCTGAATAAGTTAGTGTATAGTGAGAACAGAGTTCCTTTAATCCTACTGTGTCAGGCAAACTATCTCCTGAGCCACACAATCCCTAACTTCGATCTAAGAAACACACCCCACTTATTAACATAAATATTGATAACTGATAGACTATTTAGTGTTCGCTAAATGGCAGTGCTCCCATAACTGCTTTACAAGTAATCTCGTTTAAAATTCAAAACAGCCTATGTTTTAAGTGCCATCATTGCTATTCTATAGATGAGGGTTTGGGGATTAGAAATACTAAGTAACAGGTTCCCGGATCTCAGGTTTTCTTGAGCTAAAGTAAAGAAAAAATCCAAATTTGTCTGACATCAAACCTTTGATCCATATGCAAATTTGGCTCTCTGGGTAAAAAAACCTACCTTATTGAGTTTCACAGGTTATTTTTTGTTAAAGATGAAATTACAAATACATGTCAAAGCAAAATCCTTTTATAGTTTAACTTATAATAAGTGAAAAGGATTAACCATGTATAAATTAAATAAAAATAAGGAATATTCACATCACTTGTATAAAAATACATGAAAATGCTATCTCAATTCAGTTCAAAATATTAAATAAGTAAATGTCTGGAACTGTACTGTTAAATATTTATAATTTTTTAAATGTTTTATATTAAGAAGCCACTATAAGTAATTGCTGACGATTAATGAAAAATTGTTTGTACCACCCAAACTGTAAGATATATTGCAGTCAATACAAATGTTTCTCCACTTTATACTTTTAATATTTAATAAGCAATGTCAGTAAAAAAATAAGGAAATAAGCAAGAAATTGTTTAGAAAATAGAGACAACATCAATAGTCACTTTTTAAAGTCCATAAAGGGGATAATTAGAATGAAAATTTCCATTTTTCCCATAGGGAAAGGAAAACTTCACTGATCATGACCATAGAAATAGTAAAAGAAACATTACTTGGTGAGAAATACCAGTGATCCATTATGTTTAGTAAATAATTGCTAACTATAAAATATAACTTGTATGGTATAGAATATTATGATAGTTTAGTATGGATTGTCAAAGCTTAACCCCTAAGTAATCAATGGACTAAGGTTGTGTTAGATATACAAACTCAAGATTATATAAAAACTAGAGGCCTGGTGCACAAAATTCGTGCACTGGGGTGGTGTCCCTCAGCCCAGCCTGCACCCTCTCCAATCTTGGACCCCTCGGGGGATGCCCGACTGCTGGTTTAGGCCCAATCCCAAACCAGCAGTTGGACATCCCTCTCACAATCCAGGACTGCTGGCTCCTAACCACTTGCCTGTCTGCCAGCATGATCGCCCCCTAACCACTCCACTGCCAACCTGATTGATGCCTAACTGCTCCTCTGCTGGCCTGTTAGCCCCCAACTGCCCTCCCCTGCCGGTCATCTTGTGGTGGCCATCTTGTAATGGCTATCTTGTGAAGAAATGGGGGCAGACATCTTGTGACAATGTGAGGGTGGCCATCTTGTGGCAGCCATCTTGTGATGATGTGAGATGCAAGGGCCACCTAGGCTTTTATTAGTATAGATTATTAAATTGATAAAGTAAATATAATACAATCTTAAGTGAGAACATTCAAATCAACTAAACTAACTTCAGTATTGATTTTATGTGTAACTGTTGGAAAATGCACAAATGACTAAATTTGACATAGGATTAACAAAAACACAAAATTACACTTCAAACTAAAACAAAAGACTATATTTGAGCTATGGCAGGTTTTGTGCAAAGTAGCTAAATATAAAAATATAATATTTGTATTGCTCTCTTCCATAGAGACTCCATATTTTCCAAATATTTACCTAGGAAAAAATAGCATATGTACACATATGTTTTTTCTACAATTGATCAAAGGTATCAAAGATCATGTGATCAGAAATCACATTTAATTGATAAAATTATAAGTAATGAGACTTGATATTCTCTTTCATTAGAAGATTTTAAAATATTAAAAATAGCTTGAGATTCTCTTCACTACAATATCAGTTTCTAAAAGGACATGCTTTGTGATGAGACTAGTTGAGTCCATAGCTTTTCAAGTTGTAGCATTGAAAAAACACACAAAGATTTTAAATAAGTTTTCAAGTTCATGTGTTAAATTTCTCACTGTACTTGTATCACAGTTTAAACTTTTTGACTCTTAGTGATTGATTTTTCCATTACACATAGCACTCTTTCTTTTAAGACCTGAGAATCTGAAGGCTTAGGAAGGCATATTTATATATATCTGAGACAAACTCGCTAAGTTTTTTCCCTCATAAAAGCCATTTATAATTTGTATTGTGAGAATATTACTTTAAATAAAATAATATAAGAATTTGAATATTGTCTCTATTCAAATGCAATGAAATATATCTGTACTTGATCTCTTCTGGTGCTCTCTTTGTAAAACATACCAATCGATTCATCCATGAAATACAATTGACCTTTAATAGATTATTATTTCCTATTTAAAATAAGTGCTCTAATATGTGTCTTTGCTGATAATTATTTCAAAGTGTAATAATAGTAAACAAAATTTAAGTGACATTGAATATTTAATAAAGAAAACATATTCTGGTTTGTAGTTACTACTTTAAGAAATATTATTATGCCTAATTTAATGAATATGCATATGGTGCTATTGTGTGTGCATGTTGCTGTTTTTACAGTATTTTGAATGTGAGGTTATGAATAGCTATCAAGCTTCCTTTTGAATTTTTTCTTTCATTGTGTCCTTTCCATTGAGAGTGAGTACTGGTGACTTTGTGGATATTGGCATAACTTGCAAAAACAAATTCTAGCATGGAGGAATTCGCCCTTTGACCTTCAGCTTCTCTTACCCCTGCTGTGATATGCAGGTCTTGCTCTAAAAAGTTCATAACTGCATTTTGATTTTGATTGGAAAATATATTCATCAAAAGTATAACAGTTCATAAAGCAATCATCTTACTGAAGAAGACAAATTTACTTCCTATGGCAGGTTGTAAAAGGGAGTTTCCCTCATATGCAAAATGCCAGCAAACATACAGACAAATCTTCACCTATATTTCTTCTTACTATTATGTTTATTTTCTTTTGTATTTTCAGAATTTATTTTATTTTCTCTTTCCTCCCTTCTCTTTTAGGTCTCTTATGTTTTGTTTTGTTTTTATAAGCCTTAGATATTAATCACCATAGTAACACATTTTTTAATATTTCTTGCTCTTTTTATATTTTAACAATTAGAAACAAGAAGAAAAACAAAAGATAACTGTAAGTAGGCCTTCAAAGTAGTAAAAATAATAACAAATAAATCTTCCAAATATAGCCTTGGCTTCATATTTTCATGTCCTTATGGCTAAACATGCCCATTCACTTCTAAAGGTCATTACATACACCAATCTGAGGTACAATGAAATCTCACAATGTCTACCACTCTCCTATAATAACTTCAAGGATTTTGGAAGAGATCATAAAATAACTCTAGCTGAATCATTCTAGGAAGGTAATTGGTTTATTTTCTAAATTTGAAACAAAACTTCATCAAAAGTAATACCAAACTCAAATCATTGGTCAAAATACAGCGATCTTTATAGAAAATAAAAAATTAGGAAGAACTGTACAGATAATAAATTTACAAATGGTGTTTATTTAACTAAAAAGCATATTTAATGAATAATATACACAAATGTATTAGACTAGAGGCCCAGTGCACAAATTCATGCACTGGTGGGGGACGTGGCCTGCAGGGATTGGCCCACTATGGGAGCGCTGTTCATCCTGGTCAGTCAAGCAGTGCTCCCACTGTGGGAGTGCACTGACCACCAGGGGGCAGCTCCTGCATTGAGCGTCTGCCCCCTGGTGGTCAGTGCACATCATAGCAACTGGTCAATCAGTTGTTCTGGTTGTTCTGCTGTTCGGTCACTGGGCTTTTATATCCTATATAATAAAAGGCTAATATCCAAATAGACTGAATGGCAGAACACCTGAACAATCGGTCTCTATGATGTGTGCTGACCACCATGGGGCATGCTCAGAACATGGCGGGCATCAGCAGCAGGTGGCAGAGCTTGGAACATGGTGGGCAGTGGCCACGGGGGGATGGTGGAGCAGGTGAGCAGGGTTGTCAGACCAAGGAGGGACATCGGTCTCTGTCATCAGGATGAGCCTCTGGTGGTTACTGAAAATTCTTTGCTCCCATGTGCCGTGATCCCACCCGGTGCTTGCACCTGCTGCCGACCCCGCTGACTTGGCACCATCAGCAAGTGTGAGTGGTGGCTGCCAGCCCTGATCGCCCCTAAGGGCTCCTCTAACCTTCCCCTGCTCCTGAGGGGTGATCAGGGCTGGCAGCTGCTGCTCGCACCTGCTGACGGCACTGGCTCCACTTGCACCTGTTGCTGGCACTTCGCACTGTCAGAGTGTGCAAGCGGGGCTAATGGCAGACAGAGGACCAAAGGCCATGGCAGGAGGGGCTGGGCAGGGATGCGGAGGATGGGCTGAGATCTGCCCCTGTGCCCACCACAGCCTTGCGGCCTATAGTTCCTTTCAAGGTTCACGAATTTGTGCACTGGGCCCCTAGTATATAGGTATTAGGAAAGTTGTGTTAAACTTATCAACCTTTTCAAAATTTAGCTTTAGTTGGTTTCTGTTTTGTTTTTAATATTTATGGATTTAGATGTGTGCATGATAAGGATAAAATTGTTTTCCTATGTTGTCTAAACTCTTCCACTAATGCTTTCATTGTATACCATAATGATAAAAGCAATTTCACAACAAACAACAAAAGCTTGAAAATGATTAGGACTGTAGGTAACTTGTCATATACTGTCAATTTTCCATCAGATAGACTTGAACATAATAAACATGTATGCTAAATAATAAAATGCCTGAAATTTTGATTGATGATAGAAACCATAGCAAATCAGAATAACAATAGAAATTTATATATACATATATATACATATTTGTTTATATATGCATATGTATTTGTATATATATGTATGCTTCTAAAAATCTGCATTAAATCTGAGTATTAGAAGCTCAATTGTCTGCAAACAAAAAGTTTAGAATTATAGATCATTTATCTTTTTCTGTCTTGAAAAATCCTAAAACTTTTAAGACCATTCAAATATTGTTAATTGATGATAAAATTCTGATGATTCCCTCTTATCTCCACTCTCATAAATTATCAGTTTTTCCTTTATATATTCTGCATGTATATTATAATTATTTATTTGAGTGTATATACCTTTGAAAGCAACATGGATTGCTCAGTCCTCAGACAATAATGATATTCCAGTTATATGCCTTTTATGTAGAAGCTGAAAATAAATATTAGCTATTTAGTGACTGAGAAAATAAAGTATGACTATATAACAAACTAGAGGCTTGGTGCACAAAAATTCGTGCACTTGGGAGGGGCGTCCCTCAGCCTGGCCTGAACCCTCTTACAATCCAGGAACCCTCAGGTAGGGTCCCTAGGTCTTGCCTGAGATCAGGGCCTATCAGGGCTTTCCTTCCTCCTGCTGCAGGTATCTGGCCCCACCCTCCACCACTGCCATTGCTTGACATCTGTGCAGCACTCCCCTGCCACCAGTGGCCTCCCTCTGCAGGCAACAGGCTGGGGTGCAATGGCTTGGCTGGCCTAGGCCTCTACCTGCGGGGTGATCACTGGCCGGCTGCACACCTGCCACAGAGTCGTCTCTGGTGACCTGGGACTCCCTCTTTCTTTGTTGGGGGGCTGTTTGCCTACCTGATCACCCCTAACCACTCTGCCTGCCTGTCTGCCTGATTGCCCCTAACAGCTTGCTTGGGGGCGGGGCCAGCCCAGTGAGGGGCCATCAGCCTACGTGATCACCCCTAACCTTTGGCCTGCCTAACTAATCACCCCTAACCACTTTGCCTGTCTGCCTGATTGCCCCTAAATGCTTGCTTGGGGGTGGGGCCAGCCCGACAAGGGGCTGTGGTGGTTCTGGTCTCTGGTCATTCCAGTCATTTTGCTTATGGTGGCTGGCCTTTTATTATATAGGATAATACTGCTGATGAGAAAGTTGTGCTCAGCCTCCAAGTTTCCTAAAATCTAGCGTAGTGAAGTTTCCCTTTGCATCAGGGTGATTCAAATGAATGAAGAATAAAAATTCACTTTGATAGGGCAAGTCTTCAAGAAATTATGTGGCTTTAGAAATCATTATTTTACACTGGTGAAATTTTATAAATAAGAAATTTTATCTGTATTAATATAATTATAACTTAATTTTCACATTTTTTTGCTAATTTGTTTCTTCTTTTCTTACATATTTTAATATGTTCTAGTGTCTCACTTTTCAATCATGTTTATTACTATCTTGGAACTTTCATTTCTGTAATCTTAGCACTTTCAAATTCCTTTTACCTATCATTAACTTTTGAACAATAGAAATTATTTATTTGGACAAAAGAATGTATAGTCCTGGCCGGTGTACTTGTGGTTAGAGCGTTGACCTGCGAACCATATGGCCTTGGGTTAGATTCCTGGACAAGGGCAAATACCTGGGTTACAAGTTCGATCCCAGCTCCCAGTTAGTGGGAGTGTGGGAGGCAATCAATT
This sequence comes from Ia io, assembly GCA_025583905.1. Taxonomy (NCBI): domain Eukaryota; kingdom Metazoa; phylum Chordata; class Mammalia; order Chiroptera; family Vespertilionidae; genus Ia; species Ia io. Next base: position 39,988,157 of record JAJQQW010000009.1, on the reverse strand, counting down.
GGTATGTCTCTCTCACATCATTGCTTCTCTCTCCTCCCTCTTTTCTCTCTCTCTCTCTCTCCCCTTTCCCCTCCGTTTTATTCTCTAAAAATTAATTGAAAAAAATTCTCACTCCACCAGTGAGAATTAAATAATAAATAATAGTAAAAGTAACATTTATATGTTATAGCAATGACTTACAGAACATATTACAAGTTTGTCCACCGATCAACTTTAGGAATACAATATTACAGTTTTGATAAACTCATAGAAAAGCTTCTCAGATTCCATTTCTTTCATAGACTCAAAAACTTACTAAAGCCCTTGGCAGATGGCTCATTTAGTTTGAGTGTCATTCTGTGCACTAAAAAAAGGTTGTGGGCTCATTCCCAGTCAGGGCACATGCCTGGGTTGTCTCTTCAATTCCTCCTGTTGGCATGTGCACAGGGCACATGCCTGGTTGTGTGTTCAATTCCTCCTGTTGCCTTGTGCACAGGGGGCAGCTTATCGATTCTTCTCTCTTATCAATGTCTTTCTTTCTCTCTCTTTCAATATCAGCAAACATACCCTCCAGGGGTGATTTAAAATTACCATTAATTTAGGATCTAATGGAAGATTTTGTCTCTAGCTTAGTATTTATATTCTTATGTAAGCAAATTTGCTTTAGTTGAGTCTTAAACTTTGTAGATTTAAAACATGTATATCTAAGCAAATTTTAATCTTTTTCATAATTTATTGTTTTAATAAGTTCTCTGCTTTCTGTGTTCTCTTTAATTCTTACTTTATAAATTTTCATACTCATACTTAGTGGCTCACCTTTTGAAGTGAGAATTCTTTGGATATTATTTTTATTAGTTTACTGAAACATTTTACTTAAAAATTGCACCTTGATGTCATCAATTAATATTATATTTGCCTCCCTTCTGCCAGTCATGATCCCATATCCATTTCACTGAATTTTCTAAGCGTTCCTGCATGCACTGCTATGTTTTTCTCATGTAATCATTATGAAAACCATGCACTCATCTCCATAAAAGTTTTACTGTCAGTGTTTTCTCCTGAGATTATCACTCTCTTTTCTACATTTTAAATGTTTGCATAACATTTCAATATACGTAATAAGAAATTAACTAATCAAAATTGAAAATCCAGATGATAACAAAGCATTTCACGTGTGTAATATATAAACTGTGTATCACATATATTCATGCTCATAGATTGTACCAGGAAAGCTACTGTGTAGGGATTTCACAACAAGGATAATAAAGATGCTGTGAGTATTCAGGAACTTTTCAAAACCTCTGAATTTCACCAGGGAACTCTGACAACTAAGCACGTGTTGTGTGCTTACTAGGACCTACTAGGACCTAGGTACAACACTCCTGCTGTGAGCAAATAGAAAACTTAGGATTTGGGTTTCAATAACAGTCTCCTTGATTTCACAGTACAAAAATACACACCATCTCCAAAGAAAACCACCACATATGGTCTTCATTTAATTTGTGCACTAAGACATCCAAGGTCAACATATAAACACCAGCAATCATCGGATGTCATTAAAAGGTGTACTTTCAGAAGCATTAGAAATTAAAAAATAATGTTTTGGCTTCACTCAAAAAGAAATAAAGCAAGAACTGACTCAATGTTCCCATTTATTTAAACACTCTTCATTTGATTTTCTAAGATCAAATGATTAATATTTAGCTTAATGCTAAAAATATTTAAAATTAATTAAGAAATAAATACTTTCACCTTATAATTAGTGAATAAAATTAAATCCAAGTGCAATGCTTTATTTTGGCTTTTGATGATTCTAGTAATACAGCTTTATTTTTCTTTCCCACCTTCTCTGCCATTGCTGTACAGTATTAAACTCTGAATTCAGTCGAGCAGAATTCCACATAGACATTCTAAACTAAGAACTGGCACACTGTAGTCCACTGGCCCAATCTGGCCCAGGTATTATCTGCTTACAGTCCTCCAGCAATGAGAACATTTTATATGCTTGGGGGGAATACAAAAAAGGAAAATATATTGACAGAAGCTATATGTGGCAGGGTATAGACTTAAATATTTATTTCCTGGCTCTTTGCCTGACATGCATTCTTTATATGTTTTTGATTCTCCTTTCTAAGAAACTGTGGTTCTCTCCAGCATCTGCCAAGTTCTAATCCCAGTCTTCCTTTAAGACCAATCTCCATTCTTCATCTTCAATAATGAATAAAGTATAAACTGCATATATTTGATTCTATTTCTCTAGTTGCTGGTACTCTAAAATAGCACTTTAGTATTATGTTCACTATTTCAGATATAATAGTCTTGACTCCCCAAATAAATTGTAAGGTCCTCACGGGCTAAGACTTTGCCTTCAGCTATGCAAACAGCAAGAATTTCTTGAACACCTATTTGTGAGTATTCACTTACTGCCTTTTAAAACCAGGCCTTTGCAATCAGCATATAAGCTTATTTTATGAATGTTTAAACCTCTGTCTTTGCTACATAAGGACTAAAACATCCTCTTTCTAGTCTAGATATACCCCAAAATACTAAATATATATCAAGAAAATATTAAATCCATCATCTCTCTCTGAGGAAGATATTAAGCATAAATTAATGTTTACACAGAAGATATCAACTCAAGGTTTTAACTCAGAAGATAGTTTTTTTTTTTTTTAATTTGTATTAATAGAGATAAGTCAGGGCATTGATAATAGAAATAAATAATCCCCATTTCATTCCCAATAGTTTGTGTTGCATTGAGCTTTTTTAAAAATTTCAAGTCATATCTTCTTTATAACATTGTGTGGATGGTGATATGAAATAAGATTACATTCCTTACTTGCATTTCATCTATCATGTCAAGAGATACGTGAAGCAAGCAAAAAGGCTTGAAATACCTTTTTTTAACATTTAAATATTTGCTATTCATTGTTGAAAGGCAACATAGCATTAAATATTTAAGAGTAAAGGTTTTGAAGCTAACCAGCCTGGCTCCAAATCCTGTTTCTTTACTTAGAGGCTATCTAGGCCCGGGAATTATTCACTGTATCTGGGCATCAGTTTCTTCTGTATATTGAGGAGAATGTTAAAACCTAAATTACAAGATGGTTATAGGATTAAATAAATTAACATATGTATAATTCTTAAAATAGTCTGTCATAGATTAAGTGTTTAAAAGATAAAACAATAGTCAAATGTAGCATATATATTCAAAATAATATTTCCCTAGTGCTTTATTGTATAACATAAACAGTATTTTTAAAAATCCAAATAATTAATTCACCCATTTGGCATAGCAAGAAATTGGCAAAACAATCCTATTATAACTTCTGGGTTTGTTTTTTTACCATGTAAGGTAAACATTTTGCTGAAAATTACTCTTACAAGCTAAATTATTTTTACTTTTATAAAACTTGAGTAATAAAGGGCAAAAAGGAGAAATGATCAAGTAGATGTTTATTAATTTTATTGGATAGATAGACCATTTAAGATCTTGGGTGTTAATTCAGATACTACCCCCTTCATTAACATTAACTAGTTGCATATATTTTAGCAAATCAATTAATCTTCCATGAGTTGTTTCCCATCTGATTATGGAGAATATAAACTACCCAGGATGGGGGATAAAAACAAACAAACAAACAAAAACATTGACATACAAACCAGAAGAAGTGAATTATAAGTTTTGTCCATGCAGAATTTATACAGTGAGAAGTGTGAGACTAAGCTTAAAGAGTCTGTGAAGAAGTTTCTCAGAGGTAGGCCTAAAAGTGGAGATAAAGGAATTAAGCATAATTGCCATCAGTTTTTCTCACAAAAATCTAAGAGAATTTAAGAACATTTTCCTCATAGTTAGGCAGTATGTATCATGCAAGAAAGGTAGTGAAAGCACAGTTATATAGTAACCCCAGGAAGGCCACCACCAGGAAAAACGAAATCAGAGGTTCTTCGAAAAGGAACTACTTGAAATGAATATTGCTGGTCACTTCCAAGAAGTAGAGCTTAAAATAGAAGATGAAAAACTAAACACGAAAATAAGTGAAACTCAAGGTCATGTCCATTTTCTGAGATAAATGAATATTAATGCTAAGATTATTCAATCCTTTGTTAATTTATTCATGCATACATTTCTATAACAAAAAATTGAATTGCAATTTATTTTTATACCTAGTCTTTTTGTGTTTTCAGATAGGTCTTTTTTTGTTTGTTTGCAAGCTATTATTGGTTTGGAAACACTATATATCACTGAAATCTCTACCAATAAAAAATTGTCTTTAATATTGCTTCTGCTTTTAGAATTAGTTCAATTTTTTTCTAAAGTCTCTTGTTTGGATTCTTTATCTTGATTCTCCTGCTTTCATCATGTATAGGAATGAAATACTCTTAATAGAATAGGCAGGCAGTGAAAAAGTATCTGCAGTTATCAACTAGCAGAATTTCTGATAGACAGGTAGGTTAGAGGAACAATATTTGCAGAAGTAAAGAGAGATTTATTTTGAAGATGAAGCAGTTTAAAATATTTTTCTACTTGGAAAGACTATCTTTTTAGCTTTTCTTTAACCTCTTTGAGAATTGTTTTTTATTTTTCTCTGCTACCCCCTCATGATCCAGAAGGACAGGTATTTGCTTTCCTTAGTGAATTGCCTATTTCAATTAGCCTGAGAACACAAATCATTGCTGATGTGGATTCTCCTTAGAAAGAGAAAGGGAGAGTTTTGACTGATTTTAAAACTTTTTAGGGCTGATCTAGAACTGCTGCAATCAACACCAGTTTCTTAGGATGTAGCTTCATCTGTTTCTTCAAAATAAATCTAATACTTTTTTTTTCTATGGTTAAGGAGTTCCTCAGATTTTATGATGGCTGGCTTTTATTTCCTCAGGCCTTTTATGTTTTCATATGATTGTTAGAGTTTGGGTAGGTGAAGAGATGATTAAATTCATGGTTGGCCATCTTGAACTAAAAGTACAAGTCTTAAATCGAGACTAGACTGGCAGTAATTGTGTAAATTGTTAGAAAAGCTAATATTAGAGGCTGATAAATCAAAAGACTATTGTGTCAATCTACTTATGGGACAATAATTACCAGAACTAAGGCAAGACTATTAGGAATAGAAGTGAATAGCTGCATTTGGAAGATCACTGGAAGAAAACCACTAGGATCAGATGATTATTTTGAAGAAAAATATTAAGGGAAAGAGAAAATCAGGATTTACTTTCCAAGTTACCTGCAGTGGTTATCTATAAAGGAAATAATTTAGACATAGAATACAGAATTAGAATAAAACATGAGTAGGATAACTTGCTTGTAGAGAAAAATATGAGTTAATTTTTGGAATTTCTTCATTTCTGTGTGATTTTAGACATATTGATGTTGCTGTCCAGAAGGTAGTTGAATATGTAATAAACTCTGATACAGTGATTATAAGAGATGTGAGTTTTAGCAAACACACACACACACACACACACACATACACAAAACACACAAAAAAGTAAATACACATACATAAGGATCCTATGCAGGCTAGGGAATTGGGCATGATTTCTATGAGTCATTTTCAGCTCATCCACATTGGGATTATTAGCTAGAATTCTAAAGAATTATTCTGGGACTTTGTTGTATATAAATTGATAGCACTAAAAGAGGTAGCAGAATACTTACTGAGAGGAAAGCTGAAAGTGATTTCTTGACTTCAGACATCATAAAATAATTGTGCCTGTTTAAACTTTATGCAAATGACAACATACACTTTTTATTCTATTATTTCTGGTTTCTTTCACTCAAGAATACATTTGTGAAATGTATCCATGTGGTTATACGTGATTGTAATTTATTCATTTCAATATTAAACAATGTATGAATAAAACAATCCATTGTTTTGTTTGTGCACTTTGGGGTAACATTCCAGTTTTAAAATATCATGAATAGTGGTATAAAAATTGTACATGTTGTGTGTAAATATCTGTGCACATTTCTTCTGAATATTAATCTGAATGGGGAATTGCTAAGCCATGGGATAAGTTCATATTCAGTTTTAGTTGTTACTTCCAAAGAATTTTCTGATTTGGCTGTAATTTACTAAAATCAGCAATGTATGAGATATTCAATTGTTTCATATCATCATCAATTCAGAGCACCATTTCATCAACGGTGATTCTTCCCCATTACAAAGACAAGACAATTTTGAATACTCTTCCCAATGAGATTGCTGTGATAGGAACATGCACTATCTCCGGGATCTTGAAAGCTTCAAATACTGTTCCTTCTATTCTTTGGGGGTGGTTCTTTACCTCAATTCAGGACATTCCCTTATATGTATGCAGAGTGTGCTGCTGAATCCTTCAAGAAGATGATGTACAGGTCTCCATATTTCTCTGTCAGCAGTTACCTCTTCTCAGGTGCTCTGTTCTGTGAAGTCTAGCCAACTACCTGCCTTGATATCCTGGACACCCACTCTTTCATCTCTGTTTAGTTTCCAATATAATACTGGACTCATCTATTTTTCCTTGCAGTTTTTTTCAGCTTTTGCATAGCATATTTTGACATTCTGTGTCTAGGTGTCTCACATTAAGGATTGTTATCTTCTTGGAGAATTGTTCTATTTATTATTATGGAATACCCCTCTCTCTTTATCCCTGGTAACATCCATTTGTTGTGAAATTTGTTCTAAAATTAACATAGCAGCTTTTGCCTTCTTTTGATTCGTTTTAGGGTGGTGAATCTTTTTCTATCAGATTGCTTTTCATCTATGTGTCTAACTTGTTTAAAGTAGGTTCCTTGTACACAACATGCAGTTGAGGATTAATCTTTTGCCTGCTCTGACAATCTGTCTCTGAATTAATATATTTAGACCATTGACATTTAAAATGATATACCTACCATATTTGTTAATGTTTTTCCCTCATTTATTTCCTTTGTTCTTGGCTCCTATTTAGTCTCACTTTGCTTCCTTGCTTTTTAGGTTTTAATTATACATTTTACATGGTCCAATCATCTCTCTTATTTCAGCATATCCACTACACAAGTACACTCTTTTCTTCAAAAAAATTTTAGTGGTTTCCCTAGGGTTTTCAATATACATTTCCAACTAATACAAGTCTGCTTTTAAATAAGTCTGCTTTACGGGTAGTGCACATACATTATAATAACAATATATTCCTATTTCTTCCCTTCTATTTCTTATATCATTGCTATCATTCACTTAACTTACATATAAGCATATGCATATATATATATATGCAATAACTTATATATAAAATAGAATTATTGTTATTTGCTTTTACTATTTTGAACAAAAAAAGTCTGTCTTTTACATCAAGTAGGATTAATACAAATATAATTTTTAATTTTACCTAATTTTCCAATGCTCTGGCTTTCTAACCTATAGCCTGAAGTTTTGTGCTGGTCTCAGTTTATATAGAAATGCTCAGGAGCACTCTCTTGGGCCTGGGTTAGACTTTCACCAATGTTGTGACTGACCCAGTCCTTTTGTTTTTTATTATGACTGCAAGACAACTTCAGCAATAACTGTCAGGAAACTTAGAAAGAGACAAGTTGTATTACTGACAAGTCTTTGATGGTATATAGCATGACTGGGGCCACACAGCAAGGTAGCTGGTAGAGAAAAGAGAAAGATCTTAGACCTGGGGTTCTGCGCTAATTGGGGTGAGGGTGGGGTGTCCAGGTATTCACAGGTCAACTTGCTCTTTGTGAATTTAAACCGTAAGAGTGGGAATTAAAGCACAAGAAAGAAAGGGGGGGAAAAGCAACCAAAAGGTTAGTTATCTAAATCAAGCAAAAATCTTTAAATTAAGAAACTTCAAGGGAGGTAGCCTGGCTCTTCATTTAATCACCTGATGATGTCTGGATTAAAGCTTAAGTCAGGCTCTTGTAAGAAAAACCTATTATCAATGCTTATACAACACTTGATGTTCAGTGTCTTAAAAACTACTGTAGCACATAGTTTGTCCAACTTCTAAGTTTCAAGCAGCAGAGTAAACCAAGATCCATTTTGCCAGAAGGAAAACATTGATATATTGCATATTCATTATTAATCATTTCAATGTGTTATAATAATACTTTAATTTTAAATATTTTTAATTACAGTTAACATATAACATCATATTAGTTTCATTTATAAAACCCAGTTATTAGACATTATATAACTTACTAAATGATCATCTGTTAATCTAGTATGCATTTGTCACTGTACATACTATAAAAATAAAGAGGTAATATGCAAATTGACCATCACTCCAACACACAAGATGGCCACCCCCATGTGTTCAAAGATGGCCGCCCCCAAGTGGACACAAGACGGCCAGCAGGAGAGGGCAGTTGGGAGGGACCAGGCCTGTAGGGAGGGCAGTTGGAGGAGATCAGGCCTGTAGGGGAGGACAATTAGGGGCGACCAGGCCGGCAGGGGAGGACAGTTAGGGGCAATCAGGCCAGCAGGGGAGCAGTTAGGCATCGATCAGGCTGGCAGGGGAGTGTTTAGGGAATGATCAAGCTGGCAGGCAGAAGCGGTTAGGGACAATCAGGTAGGCAGGCAGGCCAGTGGTTGGGAGCCAGAAGTTCTGGATTGTGAGAGTGTTGCTGGTGGGATCGGGCCTAAATGGGCAGTCAGATATCCCTTGGGGGTCCCAGATTGGACAGAGTGCAGGCTGGGCTGAGGGACACCCCCGCCCCCATGTATGAATTTCATGCACCAGGACTCCAGTAGTTCTTATAATATTATTGACTACTAGTGGCCCTGTGCACGAAATTTGTGCACATTAAAAGGGGATTAATTAGAGGAAATATTTTAATATTGCTATTTGCCATTTCTCTATAATAGAAGTGTCAAAGATGAAAGAAAATTAATAAAATGTATATGAAAATCTTCCTCCTGTCAGAGTCTGGGGTGCACCACAGGACCCAGAGTCAAGTCCCTGCCCACCTGCAGCATCTCAAAATCGCCTGAGACCCAGACCCAGCCGGCCCCACCCCTGGCTGGCCCCACCCTTGTCAAGCATCGCCGGGTGGGGGCACAGCCTCAGGTCCCCTGGCCTGGAGCCAGGCGGGGGGTGCAGCCTCAGGTTCCCCAGTGCAAGCTGGGTGGGGGGCATGGGCTGAGGTCCCTTGGCCTGGCGCCTGGGTGGGCTGCGTGGCCTGAGGTCCACTGTCAAGCCCCATCAGGTGGAGGGTATGGCTTGAGGTCCCCTGTCAAGCCCTGCCAGATGGGGCCACAGCCTGAGGTACCCCGGGCGGTGCCAGGGTTGTGGGGTATGGCCTGAGGTCCCCCGGCCTGGGCCTGGGTGAGGGGGTGTGCCTTGAGGTCCCCCATAAAGCCCTGCCAGGTGGGGGACATGGCCTGAGGTCCCCTGTCAAGCCCCGCAGGGTGGGGGCACAGCCTTGGGACCCCCATTAAATCCCACTGGGTGGAGGGTGCAGCCTCAGGTCCCCTGACCTGTTCCCACATGGGGGGCATAACCTCAGGTCCCCTGGTGCCGTGGCGGGGGGCACAACCTGAGGTCCGCTGTCAAGCCCCACTGGGTGAGGGGCATAGCTTCAGGTCTCCTGTCCTGGCCCAGCGCCACATAGCCTCAGGTCCCTGTTGATTGCTCATTAAGGCTCATTACGAGAACTCAGCCTCCACTGTGGGTGCAGCCATCTTGTGTCACGGAAACACCGCCTCCACTGTGGGCACTGCCATCTTTGTGATGGTCAATTTGCATATTCCCTCTTTATTAGATAGGACATTTCCTATTCTGTATTTTACAACCCTATGATTATTCTGTAATGACCAATTTATATTTCTTAACCCCTTCACTTTTTTAACTCATCAAGTCAAACCCTTTCCATCAGGCAACCACCAAAATCTTCTCTGTATCTATGAGTCTACTACTGCTCTGCTTGTTCATTTATTTTGTTTTTCAGATTTCACATATAAGTGAAACAATATGGCATTTGTCTTCCTCTGTCTGACTTATTTCACTCTGCACAGTGCCCGCTACATCCATCCATCTTGTTGCAAGTGGCAAGATTTTGTAGTTTTTATGGCTGAGTCATATTCTGTTGTATGTATGCATAATTTCTTCTTTATCCATTCATCTATTGATGGACACTATATCATGGCTATTGTAAATAATATTACAATGAACATATGGATGCACATGTCTTTTCAATTTAATGATTTGGATATCTTTGGATAAATACCTAGAAGTAGAATTACTGGGTCCTTCTTTTTTTCTTGTTATATTGTCTTTGTTTTGAAGTCTATTTTCTCTGGTAAAAGTATTGCCACCTAGATCTTTTTCCATCTCTTTACTTTCAGTCTCTGTGTGTTTTTCCTACCTGAAGTGAGTCTCCTATAGACAGCATATGTTTTGTTATCCATTCAGCTTTTGCATGCCTTTTGATTGAAGCATTTAATCAGTTTGAATTTAAAGTAATTATTGAGAGATATGTATTTATTGCAATTTGGTTATTCATATTTTTTTATCCTTTTTTCACCTTTTCTTCTTAAAGATGACCCTTTAACATTTCATGTAATCCTAGTTTGGTGCTAAGGGACTCCTTGATCCTTTTCTTGTCTGGGAAGCTCTTTATCTGTCCTTTGACTCTAGATGATAGCTTTCTTGGGTAGAATAATTTTTGTTGTGGGTCCTTGCTTTCCATCACTTTGAATATTTCTTGCCAATACCTTCTGGTCTATAATGTTTCTGTTGAGATACCAGCTGATCGTCTTCTGGGAGATCCCTTATAGATAATACTTTTAAGTTATACTCTTTGTCTTTAACCTTTGCTATTTTAATTATGATGTATCCTGGTGAGGGCCTCTTTGGGTTTATCTTGTTTGGGACTTTCTGTGCTTCCTGAATTTGTACCTCTATTTCCTTTACCAAGGTAGGGAAATTTTCCATCATCATTTTTTCACATAGGTTTTCAATTCTTTGTTCTCTCTCTTTTCTTTCTGGCACACCCATGATACAAAAGTGGGTAGGCTTTAAGTTGTCCCAGAGGCTCCTTATACTACCCCCTCCCTTTTTTTTATTGTTTCGATTGAGTGTTTTCTGCTTCCTTGTCTTCCAAATCTGATTTGATCCTCTGCTTCATCTTCTCTACAGTTGGTTACCTGTAATGTATTCTTCATTTCAACTAATGTATTTGTCATTTCTGACTGGTTATTGTTTAGTTCCTTTTCTCAAGTTTTGTTCTGTTCTTTCATTGGGACATGTTTCTTTGTATCATCATTTTGGCTGCCTGCATGTGTTTGTATGTATTAGGTATATCTGCTATCTGTTCCTGGCTTGGTCACATGGCCTTATGTAATAGGTGTTCTGTAGGGTCCAGTGGGACAGCCTTCTCATTCACCAGAGCTGGGCATCCCAGGTTTCAGGTCTGTGTGGACTATGTACAGCCTCCTGTCATAGTTAAGACTTGATTGCTGTTCGTACCTCAGTGGGAGGGATTAATCCCCAGGTTGCAAGAACTGGCTGCAAACACTGACTACTGTGAAGAATCAGTTGTGCAGTGTGTGACCACATAAAGTAGGACTTACTTCAGCTGGTCTCTGGTATTCACTGAGTTGGCCCCTTAAGTGTGTCCCTTTTTGAGAAAGTTCACTATCATTATAAAAATTACCATTGTATTAGTGAGGATTCTCTTAATAAACAACATATAAAACACATGTATATATGCATATATGATTTATATTGAGAAATGGTCTCATAGAATATGGTCATTGAGAAGTTCCATGATCTGCCACATTCAAACTGTTGATCCAAGAAAACTGGTGGAGTAATTCAGTCTCAGGGGATTTGATGGTGTAAATCCTAGTCCAAGGACCTGAGAAGATGTGATGAGGTGGCTCTACTCAATCAAACAGGTAGGAAGCAAAAAGAGGGAATTCTTCCTTTCTCTGCCCTTTTGTTTTATTCAGGCCTTCAATGGGTTCAATGGGGAAGTCAAACTACTGTACTGAGTTCACCAATTCAAATCCTTATTTCATCGAGGACAACCTCAATGATACACCTAGAGATTATGTGTGGCCATAAATTAAACACACAATGATGCAGTCAAATTGACATATAAAAGTAATCATTACATCATTCTTTATCTGTAGTAACATTTCTTTCATTATATTTTACTTTGTCAAATATTTTACTTGAACTAATAGTCTACTTTCTCTAGTATTGCACTGCTACTATAGTTGATTTATCTGATTACAGATTCTTTCGCCTTCTTCTTGGTTTAGCTTGGATTAATCATATGTGTTTGTGCTTTTCCACAAGATATTTTTTAATTATATATTACTTTGTTATTAGTGTTATCTTAAAATTATGACTTGAAGTATTGCTATATAACTCATACAATCTATTAATATATATATTATATTTTTCACTTTTACCACTCCCTGACAACGCTAGAACATTAGAGCCTTTAAAAATATTTACTTCCTTTCTCTTTTCTTATTATGATCATATATATTTTAAAAGATACAAGATATTAAAATAATTGTTTTAGATATTCAATATTCATTTGTATTTACTCACTCTTTACCTTTTCCACGTTAAGAGAATCTTTTCTTTCTTTTATTTTCTTTTTCTTTTTTCTTACTGGAAGAACTCCATTAACATTTCTTCAATAAAATTAGACTACAGGAAAAATTCTGTTTTTGCTTTCTAGAAGTGTTTTATTTTGTTTTGAAGGGAATATTTTGCTGGGTACGTAATTCTAAAGTGGTGCCTTGCTTAGAAAAGTTTTGTAGGTTATTAAGACTTCCTAGTTGTTTTCAGATGTAATTTTGACCTTTCCACCTCAAGCTTTCTCATCTTACTTGTAACTGGAAATGTGAGTGCATGATTTTATCTTCATTTATATGCTCAATGGAAGAAAATGCAGTCTTTTATTTTTGCAATTTAATCAACCAACACCCTTTTTATAATTATTTTCATCTGAAAGCAAAATTATCACTCTTACTTTTCAGACACACTATTACATTATTAGTACTAAACCTGGATTTTCCAACTATAATTACTTTTCTATGTATGAATGCTAATAATTACACTTTTTACTTTATATTTGGCAAGCTTCTAAAGCACTTTATTAAATTTGTAAATTTCTCAATTTATTCCTTTGTGCCTTTTAATTTTGCATTAATATTTATACATGAATGTATGTAGCAATTATATATTTATAATTAAGACTTATTTTATCTGATATGTTTATTCTAACCATATTATTTAAATAATATAATATTCTCATTAAAATTATTTCTATGTACTTCACAATTATTTTCCTGGGGCTATGAATAAATATTTTACTCATAGGTTTTCTAAGTGGTTATTATTGAAGAATAAAAAATGTTTAAAATTTGTTTATTTATAAAACCATCAATTTTATTCAGCTTTTGCTGATTGTCTTGGGTTTTATAGGTATATAATTATTTATTTGATTTGAAATATAGTTTACATTTATTTATTTTTATATAACACTAGAGGCCTGGTGTATGAAAATTCATGCACTGGAGCGGTGGGAGGGGGGTCCCTCAGACCGGCATGCCTCCTCTCACAGTCCAGGAGCCTTCAGGGGCAGGAGGTGACCTGGCAATCAGGGGAAGGCAAGGCCCCATCACACCTCTGCTACTGCCAGCAGTGCAAGCCTTGGCTGGCCCTGGTTACCCAAGCCTCAGGCGGCCCTGGGCAGCTGGGCAGCCACCATCAAGGCTTGCCTGCACCTTGGGCCTGCCTTGGGCAGCTGGGGGCTGAGGGGACTGGGTGCTGCCATCTTGTGGCTCTGGGTGCTGCTATCTTTGAGGGTGTGACAGTCAATTAGCATATTCCCTCCTTATTGGCTGTGGGTGCCGCCATCTTTGTGACAGTGTGAGGGTCAATTAACATAATCCCTCTTTATTAGATAGGATGATTAAGCATACAACTATTCATGCCAGGTATTCAAATATATAAAAAATAATAACTTTATTATTTTAAGTTTTTTGAACCTCCTCTTCACTTCTATTATGAGCTTCCATTCCTCTAAGATATCAAAACTGAAATCAAAGCAATGTTGGGCTCCATCAATGTTAGTGTGTTCTAGACTTAAATATAATATCAAAATTTCATTAAGATGTAGGTTGAGGAACACTGGAGTTTACAACCTTGCTAGATGTGTTTATACATTGACATCACTTAGAAAGTGAAACCTCAGCCTGTGTTTGTTTTATAGTACAATGCATATTGCTGCTGAGTTAGCCTGGTTCCCACCAGCAATTTCTGTAGATCCAGAAAACATTCTGATTTTTCAATGCTACTCTTTTTCAGTGCTACTCATATTGAAATAATCAGTTCTTCACCAATACTGGGGTCAGAAAATTCAGTGAACTTAAGGTTCCTTTATATTAGAAACTACTTATTTCATAAAATGTTGATATAATCATCAGTGCAGCCCAGAAATAATGCAAAATTATCCTTGCCTCTGAGATTCCAAAAAATTATCTTAGAGTTTTGACTCTTCTACCACTAACACGTTCTGTTTCTCTGAGACCTAATATATTCCCCTCCACAGAAGAAGAAACCACTATATATTCTTTAAAATATATGTAATTTTGTTGATTTCAGAGAGGAAGAGAGAGGGAGAGAGAGATAGAAACATAATTGAAGAGAGGGGATCATTGATCGGTTGCCTCCTGCACACCCTACACTGGGGGAAAATCCCACAACTTGGTCATGTGCCCTGACCTGGAATTGAACCATGACCTCCAGGTTAATAGGTTGATGCTCAACCACTGAGCCATTCCAGCTAAGCTAGGTGTGTTTTTAGAAGTGGCATAGAAGAATTATGATTATCACCATTATCATCACCATCATTATTTATTGAGCACTTACTTTGCTCTAGAATTTTTAAGTACTATGCAAGTATAAATATAAAATCTGAGAATTAATTATTATAATTAAATTTTACATATTTAATGTATGCTAATAATTAATAGGCTAATACATTTGTTGATGAAATATATTTATATGTTTTTCCTATTGCCTTATGATCTACATTTTTCTGCCTGGTCATTGAGAGGTATGCTTTCTATTAGTTCAATCTCTTTGTATTTGAAAACCCTGCCTTTACCTAGAGTATTTATATAATTAGACTATTCTAATTCTTCTCTTCATAAAAAGCAATTTAGAAGAATTTGACTTTAGTTACTTTAATAACTACAGCTTTCAATTAGTTTTTGTTAATAGAAGCTATTTGGATCCAAGTATTTTTTACGGTGTATTTAATTTTTGGCAATTAAAGTTTGTCCTTTTATATGAAATAAATTTTTAGATTTTTTTGACATGCCATTTCACTGTTTTGTAAAAGCGTTATTATTTTTTGACCATACTATTTTATTCTTGAAATTGTAATTTAGTCTAAGAGTCAGGTGAAGCACTATTTCAAATAAGTTTGTTATGCAAAAAATTAATTTTTGTAACGTTTTCTGAAAAACTATACTTTAGTTATTTTTAAATTTTGAGTTAGAAACTTTCAAACTGACAACAGTCTTGTGACTTTGAGTATTTACTACTACAGGGGGGACATTTTTGTATTTATTATATCTTTTGTAATTTTTATTTATTTTTTTCTCCCAAATATGAGCATAATTTTTAACCTTGCATTCTGAGTTAAAGAGCCAGTTTTGGTCATCACATGCCAGTGGCCACGTGCACCTGTACAGTGACAGCCACCTTTTCACCTGGGAAACCCTCAGAATACAGCCTGCTAAAGCAGGGCCACAGCTTCCCTAGCTACTTTACCAGGAGCAAGGGTCCTGGAACCAACTGCTCAGAGGTCAGTGGATTGGGGGCCACTAAACACATTTGCCTTATCGCCTGTGGCTTGCACCTAGCCTGCTCCTGCTTGGACACCTAAAGTGCTACTTTGGGGAAGAAGTTTCGTGTGCTCTGGAGCCCTGCTTGCCACTGTGTAATGACAGGTGGTAAGGATGACGTGGTCATTGTGTGCTTCTTCACCGAAGGGCAGGTGGTAACCTGTGGCTGTCCCCATTCATTATTGGTTGGCCTGGGTAATACCAGTCTAGGCAGCAGTGGTGGCAAGGTCACCCAGGACTAACCCAGAGGCCTGAGCCTCCGCAGCCCACTGTCTCCAGCCTAGGTGCTGCTGCTAGAGCTCCTAAAGTGTACCAAGCTGGCCCAGGGGCAGCCATGTTCTCCTCATCCTAGAGGATTTCATTGCTACCACCTGTGGGAGGGCCTCACCCGCAGCTGGACCTGGTGGGGCAAGGCCTTCACAGATGAGGAGACAAGGCCCAGGCAGAAGGCACCCTGCAAGTTGGTGGTACAGGGTATCTCCTCACAACCAGGTAACTCCCCAAGTGGCACAGGTGTGAAATGAATATCGGGATTCCCCACCCCATGCCTCAGCCTCCTAGCCCTAATCCTCCCTGCTGACCACACTGATCAATTTATGAACAAAACTAACCATGACCCATGAACTCCTAGGGACCCTACTCTGGGGAGCAGGCAGAGGATTCCCCAGACAGGCCCTGACAGACATTAGGACTATGCACCGGAAATGTGGCCTCAGCTTGTCCCCATAGAACAACTGCCAAGAACAATGACCCTTTACTCCCCCTGCATCAGTGCTACGTCCTTCCTCGGCCCCAGCATATGACTGGTCACTTCTGAGGGGCGAAGATCCCCCAAAGCCCCAGCTCTCTGCCATGTGCACCTCTCTGTTCAGTGGCCAGAGCAGGAGTGGTCTACACTTGTTACTACTGTCTGCTTTCAAAGAGCAGAGAATTATGGAAAGTCTGGACCCTCCCTGTTCTCTACAACTTTTACTTATAGTAAAGTTCCATGCTTTTTGAAATTGTATTCTTGCTACAAATTTCCTCTGACTCTTCAGAAGTGCCCTTTCCTTATGCTTCAGTTTCTCACACATGCTTACCTTTTTAGGCACTTGCCAACAGATTGACTGATGTAGCTTCAGAAGAGCTCAGATTCTGATTGGCTGCTGATAATATCTACTTTGCAGCTAAATAGAAGCTGGATGTGAACAGGTCATATGCATATTTATATTTGGGAGCCATCCACATAGACTAGCTCCATAGTGCTGGGGACAGGTCTCCTAACACACCCCTAATATTCCTAATACCACTGGCTTATATTAAAAACTAAAAATAAACACAACAAAAACAAAACAAAAAAAAACAACAACAAACTATAGTATTCTAGAACTCTTCCAATAAATATTTTCCCTCTTGACTACAACTGTTATTTACAGCAAAAAAAAAAAATAATAATAATAATTATATTCATCCTGAACTTTGCCCTACTCATAATCTGACATACAATAGATTGTCAGTACCCCTGTGATATCTCTGCACCTCTCACTCCTATCAATATATAACTCCCAAATCAATTTTTCCCTCAATAAGTATAGTTGCCCACCCCCAACCCTGCCAGGTCTTCTCCTTGCTTCTTATCCCTTTCTGTACTTTGTTCTCTATATGAAGGGCAGGGTATATTTCCCTAAATTTAAATCTATGTATGTCATTAATTTGCTGATTATCCTTCCTAGGCCCATCTAGTAACCTAGTAAACTAATAAAAAATAAGGCACAGGAAATAAAAAATGATAATTAACCTAGTCTCATCTTTTCTTCCCAAGTATTTACATGAAAGATTTACTTATCTCTTAACATTTACACTATTTACACTGCAGTGATAGTGCCAAGAAGTGGGTAGGCTTGGAGTATTAAGGCCTATAATCTCCATTAATCCTTCAATTACAATCCCCCAAAATATACAAGCTATGTAAATAAGAGTAATTGCTTTGCTCAAGTAACTACAAAACAAATCTTATAATCCCCTACTTCAAATCAGACTGACAACCTGAGATAACTCACAACATGGGATTGTTAAATTCCACAAAATTGGAGCTCATAGCCAGTACCAATGTTTACTAATAATGTCAGAATTTCAAAAATAACAGTAAATGTGCAACAGATGAAGAAATATGGAGAAGTGCAAACTCCCCACAGAGCTCCCAGGTTTGTCTCTTGCTGTGTTAGAATGTACTCTAGTGTGGTTTTAACATCTGTGGTCCCAAAGTGATGCATCTAGATCACCATTCACACAAAATGGTGCTCGTTTGTAATATCTACAAGTTATTCCCTCATAATTACAGTTTATAATACACTAGAGGCCCAGTGCATGGATTCGTGCACATTTAAAGGAAATTAATTAGAGGAAATATTTTAGAGGCTGGGGAGGCACCGCGGGAGATTGGATGGCCAGGGAGGGACCGTAGGAGGGCACTAGGGCAAGTCCGGCCCATCTTGCCCAGTCCCAATCTGCCAGACCAGCAATAAACTAACCTACCAGTTGGAGCATCTTCCCCCTGGTGGTCAGTGTGCATCATAGTGACTGGGCGAACGATCAGACACTTAGCATATTAGGCTTTTATTATATAGGACTAGAGGCCCAGTGCACAAATTCGTACACGGGTGGGGTGTCTCGTCCTGGCCGGCGATCGAGGCCTATCAAGGGCCAGCTGGCCAGGGGGAGGGACCCCGGGAGGTTGACCAGCCGGCCGGGGAAAGGGGGAGTGTAGGAGGTTGGCCGGCAGGGGTGGGGGGGTGGAGGGGCCACAGGAGGTTGGCCAGCTGGGGGGAGGTTGGCTGTGGGAGCACATTGACCACCAGGGGGCAGGTCCTGCATTGAGCAGGACCTGGTGGTCAGTGCGTGTCATAGTGACTGGTCAACCAGTTATTCTGGTCATTTGGTCATAATGGTTGCTTAGGCTTTTATATACATAGATTTTTCAAGGAGCTTCATAATAGATCTTAAAGCACTATGTTTATTTTCCACAGGAAATCCTGAACAGGCTAGGCAGATCTTGAAAAAGGATTTTGAATGTAAGGATTCTCCCACTACCAAATTACAGCATTTGGGCTATAATTAGCATGCTTGCAAAGGGATTGGACCAGTTCAGCTTTCTTTTTCCTTCTCTGCAGCATACCCACAGTTAAAGAGAGACAATGCAGTCCTGTTTTCCCCATTTTCTTTTCCACACAACAGTTTCCTGATATAGAGATATGTCATAGCATTTGTGGTTGTTTACACCTGATTGTTTACCTATCTATATCACTCCCATTGGTATGATACATGAAATTCTACAGTATATAATTTTGTATAGGTAGATGCTTTATAAATGTATAATTGGTTGATCATCTATAATAATAAAAGCATAATATGCTAATTAGACCAGACAGCTGAACAACCTTCCAGACATCCTTCCGGATGACCTTCTGGACAAAGCTGGGGCTAAGAGGGCTGAGGCAAGCCACCATGGCTGAGGGTTGAGCCTCTTGCACGAATTTCATGCATCAGGCCTCTAGTCTCTATTATAAAACTTAGCTAGTAAGAGGATAAGTCTAGACCATGGTATTTCTGATTTTAAAGGAGAAATCTGCTCTAATTTCAACACTACTTTGCATTTATTCAGCATAGAGTAAAAGTGATAATAAAAATTATTAATTTCATTGATCATTTGATTGTCAATTATATTCATACTAGAGGCCCAGTGCATGATTTAATCATGCACCTGTAGGCTGTCTGTCCGCTGGTTGGGACCAGTGTGGCCGGCAGCTCTGAAGACCCTGGGCCCCTAGGGCGAGGCAGGGCGGGGGCGTGGTCCTCCGGCAGCGGACCCCAGGCCGGGGTCTTGCCTTCACCTCCCGCCCAGGAAGAATGGGGCCGCCGCCACCCCCTCTGCCTTCCGGCTCCCTCATAAGCCCTCCCTCGGCCGGCCCGGGCTGCGTGGAAACCCGCATCCTCTGTGGACACTGCCGCGCGCTCCTGCGGCCCAACTGTCGCCAGACTCCTCCCCCGGGAGCCGCGCTGCCCGCCTGCTCGCACGGCCTCATCAGCAGGGGCCTCCAAATGCCCGGCTCGCTGCCCCAGAGGCCCCTTCTGTGCCGCAGCACAGCCATGGCTCAGCATCCTGCTGGCCCAATCACCACCCCGGCCACCCCGAGTCCCGCCCCCTGTGCCTCCTGCTGACCCAATCGTGGGCGTAGCGGAGTGATGGTAATTTACATATTACCTTTTTATTATGTAGGATATTATACAATGGGGGCACCTAAATTAGAGAGGGCAGCTACCTCTAAAACCTTGCATTTATATGAAATTTTTTTAAAATCTGAATTTTAAAATTGGTGTATTTTCTTTGTTGTAATACCTAGTGGCCTTATGTACTAATGTTCTTATGTAGTGGGCTTGTGCTCCTAATTTATCATGTGAATTGGGCAGGAATAGCATTTCTGTACTAATGATAATATCTATGGAGATTTTGTCATTTTCCATCAATTGAACTACCAGCTGTCAAAGTGTGTATACATTTTTTGGGATATCCTGTATATTCAAATTTGTAACATAATGACTATGGTAGATAATTGGGGGTTTTTGTTTTGTTTTTGTCTTTTTTAACAACTTGTGCTAACAAATGAATATTTGGTCATCTAGAATTCAGACTTATTTCTAGCTTATCGATAAGCGAACTAGAGAATATTCCAATGATAGTATTTTTGTCATCATGGTCTACTATTTCTCTAAGTAAGTTTTTGTTGAAGTCTTATTTTCCTTACATTTGAATATTTCCAGAACCTTAATAAGTGTACAACATGGGAAGGCATATCTGAGAAATACAGAGGATTGGATATGTTGACTCCAACTTTTTTTTTTATCTGCATTTATTAAATATCACATTCCTTTCTCTTATATTAAGTCTTTTAATATTTTAGTACCAGTAATCCACTGAGACATCTTTCACACTAAGTTATCTATAACACCTTTGAACACATGCCCTTTAAGATTACTTTCCTCTCTACATACAACAATAAAAATTAATATTTTTATAGTGATGAGACTTTTACTTCTACATGTTGGTATATACTTTTATATTCATTATCCATGAAACCAGAGTGAGTTTTAAACTAGATAAAACATGTTATTCACTTATTAATTAAAATATATATTTATATTTTAGCTTTTATTAATTTTAGCTTTTTTTATTTTCTATGTTCATATTGCAGAATATATACCCAATCACATTCTATTCAGTTATCTTATGATTACTAAATACTTATAAATGCCCATTTAGTTTATTTCATCACTTAATATATATTACAATGGGATCACAACAGGTCTCCATGGTGTTCTCAGTTTATAATTTTTTTTTAATCCCCACTCAAAGATATATATATATATATATATACACACACACACACACACACACACACACACACACACACACACACACACACATATATATATATATATATAATTTTCCCCATTGATTTTAAGAAAGAGTGGAAGGGAGGGAGGGAGAGTGAGAGAGAGAAAGAGATAGGTAGATAGATGATAGATAGATAGATGATAGATAGATAGATAGATAGATAGATAGATAGATAGATAGATGATAGATAGATAGATTAGTTGCCTCCTGCATGTGTCCAGACCAGGGTTAGGGATCAAACCTACAACCCAGTTATGTTCCCTTGACCATGAATCGAACCTGCAACCCTTTGATACATGGGCCAATGCTCTAACCAATGAGAAACATGGGCCAGGGCAGATTATAATAATTTTTAATGTAATTTTGTGATTCCTAAATTTGACAGAATGCTTCTTACAGTATCATAGCCACACTAAACTGTAGAAAGCCTGATATAGCTGTTTCCATAGAATCTGTCTCATATACACCAATCCTTACTGAGACATAATGCCCATAATAAACTAGGGATTATAGTTGGTGATTGCTCACTGACATGAATGAGACTGTGCTACCAGAAGCCATTTTGGTTTTCTTGCTTTCTTTTGTGTGGACAGAAAAATCTAATTTAAAATCTAGAAGTAAATGAGTCCTTGTCATTTTATTTCCTGATTCATCATCTTATATTAGATAGACTTGGAGTTATATTCAAAATGATATTTTGTAACCCAATGAAGCACAGCATAATTTGTCATATCATAACATAATAACATATGATGTATTGGAAATCATTTAAAGTAATCACTCCATTTCAGGTTGGATACCTACTATTGATTCATGTGGATTTTACCCTGAATTAATTTTGGTAAGAGTGAAATAATGCTATTAAAATGAAAATTCTTTTCACATCTTTATAGTTGATTGAATATTTTCATATATTTACTATAGCTTTATTAGTCCCCTGAATGGATATAAGTACCCACATTAATAGAAGTATTTTGTATACATTTTCTGCCATCTTTTCTTCTTATTTGCTGTACCTCCTTCTTAATTTTCATTTTTCTATAATCATTTAAATGAACCCAGCAAAAATATAGTAAAGAGAACAATGGAGATATGGACCCTATATAAATATTATTTTGGGATACGTATTTTTTAACTGTTGCAATATTATTAGATTTAAGATGGCATGAAGGAGCATATTACATCCAAAGTAATGGCAAACTTATGGTAAAATAATAAATACCTTTAAAAAGTAAGAAATAGTGGGATATAATTCTCCTGGCTGAATTTAAATAAATTCACTTACTATAAACAATTTAAAAATACGTAAGATGTTAATTTCTTTAATTAAATAACTGAGAATTAGCAACTGTTTTAGACCTGGTATTTTCCATGTGAAATAAAAGTACAAAAGAGTGAATAAAGGTTAGTGATATCCCTCAAAGGTTATTATTTTTTTTAGTTTGAGTTTAGAATTTGTTTTGATTTTTTCTTTTTGTTAATTTTTTTTTCTAGGTAAAGGTAAAAGGGAGCAGACTATTGAAGGCAGAATATGAAATAGTTCCAAATGAAGATAGATATTACTTGAATTCTGGAACAACAATGAAAAGTAGCAGATCTATGTCAATACCGTTCTTATTCTCACTTTCTGTTGTGGTTTTTCTTTATCTTTATAGATAAATAGGCATAAAAAATAAGCATTTAACTTAAAGTAGAACTGTGACTACTTGGGAGTATATACCTAGAATATAAAAGTTTCCCATTTCTTCTAAAATAAAAACTATGAGTTTTTTGTTTGTTTTATTTTATTTTTTTTACATAAAAACAGACACTGGTCTTTATACATTATTCCTTATACAAGCAAATGGTACTATCTAAATCAATAGATACATAGTCTGAAATGAGTTTAACTTACCCTGAGTTATATCATTATTATCAACTATCTATGGGCCCACCATAGGTCAGCTTTTTAGCATAAACTATCAAGTGTGGTGGTGGTGAGGGCAATAGTGAATAACATAAACTCTTATCATTTTGGAAATTCCAAGGGTTTAGAGGTTCCCTCCCAGAAACAAGGAAGAGAGGCCAGCTTAATTTTCTTATTATACAACAAATATTTTGTAGCTTTCACAAATTGAGAAAGTAATTTAACTTTTGTCCCTCGGTTTCATCATTTTTAATATGCAAATATTGGTACTTATGTCAAAGAATTATTATGAAATTTAGATAAACAGATATGCATGATATGTAGTTAATATACGTAAAACATTTAGAATGGTACATGACACATATGAGCCCGACTAAAATGTTAATAATTCTAATAATTATTCTATTTATTACTTAGTAATAATGATTATTATATCCTGAAGTGAAGCTCTCTTTTTCTAGAGTCAAATACAAATAAGATAACATCAAAAGTTCTCCTTTAAAGCAAGTGAATTTGGTTAAATTAAATACCTTGGAAAAAATAATTTGTATAATTGGAAAAAGTAATCCACATAAGTCCTCTTAAACAGGGAGCAAATACACATGTATGTAATATGGATATATATGACTATAACAGTAAAAAGAACCCAAACCAATGTCAAAACATCCTAATAAACTATACCACAGAGGAAAGGTCTTATATCTGGAGCAGGTGTTTGGTTTTGAAGACTTTAATGCTATCATTTTACTCAAGGTTACTTGTTGTGGCTTTGTTTAGAGATAAATGGTAAGGGTATTATCAATAATTGTATTTTTTTACTGAAGTAAATAATTGTCAAAATTTTCAGTCAAGTAGAGCTCATTCAAAAGGTACTATTATTGTGATCTTTGTTTTATAAAGCAGCATTTTATTTTCTCTCAGTTTTAGATTTAATATATTTTTATATAGTTAACTTTGAAGATGTTGCATAAATATGAAAACATTTTTGTCAATGAATAACCGAATTATTATGCTGAATTAAAAATACTAAGTGTTTGTTTATATGTTAACAACAGAAAACATTCACTGTAGAACACACTTTGCCTTGCCATTCAAATATCATTAGCATGGGAGGGGGGGTGTGGTGGGCAAAGTTCAGTAGG
Source organism: Ia io (assembly GCA_025583905.1). Lineage (NCBI taxonomy): Eukaryota > Metazoa > Chordata > Mammalia > Chiroptera > Vespertilionidae > Ia > Ia io. Next base: position 39,963,851 of record JAJQQW010000009.1, on the reverse strand, counting down.
TAGGTCTAGTGAAGGGATTATTACAAAATAGGGGAATTGATTCTAGTTTTAAATTTTTAAGTTTCATGGAAGTTTTCAATCAGCTTTACCCTGGTAAAATTTCTTAACTTCATTATATTTTTCCCATTTCCCAAATTATGCTTTCCTTATTAAGTTTAAACAACTGGCTGCCTTCCTCTCCCCCTGAAATGTGAGATTCTAAAGCATTTTACAATATTTTTTCTTTATAATGGGGAAAATTTTATCAACCATGTTAACTTTGGATTATTTCTATCATCTCCAAAATTTGTAGCTTTTGAAATATTTTATCATTTCAAGTATTCAGAAAATGTTTGTTTCATTGTTATGGGAAACTAACTCTCATTAGCGTGTGAAAAAATGCTTGAGTAACACATATTGTAGCAAACTTAAGAGTTAAAAGTTAGCCCTAGCTGGTTTGGCTCAGTGGATAGAGCAATGGCCTGTGGACTGAACAGTCAAGGGCACATGCCTCAGTTGTGGACTCCACCCCCAATGGGGGGCATGCAGGAGGCAGCCAATCAATGGTTCTTTGTCATCATTGATGTCTCTATCTGTCTTTTCCTCTCCCTTCCTTTCTGAAATCAATTATATATATATAAAAATATATGAGTTAAAAGTTAGCAAGAGCAGTTTGTGGCCCACAGTTCACCAGAATGACTGTTTTGTTATTGTTGTGGTTGTTTGTTTGTTTTTAAATAAGATCTGGAGTTTTTCTTAAAATCTAAATTATCATTTTGGCTTTTATGTTATATAATTTTAATTCATTTTTGTTTTATTTTAACACTAGAGGCCCGATCCCCGAAAATTCATGCAAGAGTAGGCCTTCCTTGCCAGCACTGGCTTCCCTCCAGCCACTGGCACTCAGGGTTCTCTCCTCTGGCCTCGGGCAGGCACTGGGACCCCAGCTGGCTTCCCCTGGGCGGCCCACAGGCACCCGGGACCTGGCTTTGTCAGGAAGGATGACCGGAATGATGCCTGGAAGACATCCAGTCTAATTAGCATATTGCCCTTTTATTATTACAGATTTTAAAGAGGATACGGAAATAACCAATATATTATATGCTTTCTAATAACTCATACCATTTTATTAAAATACACATGAAAACACAAATAGTTTCAAGATATTTAACTGCCCAGGAATGTAGACATATTGGACAATTATATGACAGAAACCATAAGAAAATTTTATTCAATGAAGTTGAAGTTATTAGCTCCATCAGGGAGAAACTGATGGAACCTAAACAACATTCTGTAGAAAATGTAATCTTCCTCCTTTCATATATCATCATTTTATTAAAGAGGTGGGGCTTTTCACAAATATTCACAATTAGTTCCCAAGGTTATTAGAACATTTTCACCCTGCCCATTACTCATTAACAAATATATAAGTGTAAATCTTAGAAAGGTTACCTAGGCAAATGTGAAAATGGATGCTGAGTGAAGATGCACAGTGGGGATGTCAGGAAAAATAAAATGAATTGGATTATCAGAGAGGCATGTTTTGCCCTACATTCATTCTCTGATAATACTGAAACACTAGGCACAAGCTACTTGAAATTATAGGCCTTATAATATCATGCAAATGGAAAGTATCTACTTAAGTCATCGTACTTGCAGGAACTAATTGATTTTTAAAAAAGTAAAAACAAAAAACTTGGCTAGAGGATGTGCGCACAATTGAGCCTCTACTTGAAGATCTAAGAGAAGGATTCTAACGATAAATAGACAAACAGGAAAGAAAAAAAAAAAAAACAAATAGAAAATTCTACTTCATTCTATAGCAATAAATTGGAGATCTGAATAAATCTACTCTTATTTAAGGATTACAACACCCACAATATATTCTTAACTAAAAAGTAGGACCCAACACAACTTTCAAGCAGAGATAAAGAGCTTACCTTTCACAAATGTAAAATGTAGAAATTTGAAATAATTAGCAATTAACAATTTTAAAATGAATAATTTATAGACTAAATAATAATGAATCATATCTTGGAGCACATTTTGGAATCAAAAGCTTTATAATGGATGTAGTAGAGCACTAACAGATTTTCTCTTCCAAAGGGAGGCACTAATCTACCACCCCTCGCCCCACCCTAGCTTCTAGGAATGTCTACTGATAGCCAATAGCTAAATTGGTACCCAACCTCCTGTCCAAAGAATATTCTATTCTGAAGGATGCACCACCTCTGAGGAGGCAACAAATATCCAATGACTAATCCATGTAGGGACAAAGATTTCGTTCCACTTGCTTCAACTGTATCAACTCTGAAGGGTCTTCCCAGCATTAGAACTCCCTGTGGGATCAAATGAGGCCTTTGCAACTTGTCACTTGCTGATTTTGTTTCCTTCATTTCATTACAGATGCTGTTTCTAAGTGCTCTCCCCATTAAACTTCATGAAAACAAATCTCTCTCTCACAGTCTATTTCCACAGGAACCAGGCCTATAACCATTGTTGACAAAAGTGGTTCCAGGAAACACACTGTAAACTTTTTTTTGGGTGTTTTTTTGTTGTTTGTTTTTTGAGCTGAAATACCTCCTGGTTGCCAGCTACAGTAATGACATGATTCTTAGAAGTTTTAATTCTTATGTTGGGATGGCATACAAGTGAAAGTGAATATGTCTGGAGGTGAATTGTATCAAGACCCAGAATTATGAGATAAGTTATTATAGGGACTGTAGAATCAGTTAGTTGTTGCCAGGGGCAAAAGGTGATTTAGTGAAAGAAAACAAACACTGAGGTTGGTTTTTCATCAATTAAGGGCTAAGTGTAAAGCCAAAGGACCTCGAGGCTTGGCAACATAAAAAGAGTCTTATTTCCTATGACTTGGGGGCAGAAAAGCAGAGTACTAATGTAAAGACTTTATCATAAGGGCAGCATATCTCTACAGTTGATTGAATTATCAGGCCTGCAAGTCATGTAGAAAAAAATGCAATTGGATCATGGTATAGGTCAATAACCTAGAAAATCTTGAACAACCACTTTCCTTTAATCCTAGTTTGAGCAAGTATCCCACACCTCGCTGCTAATCTGCACAACACTGCTTCCTTAGAAAATAATAAAGTGGTATGCCTTTTATCCAAGAGTGCTCATGAATATGGGAGCAATTTCTTTGAGGCATATATATTTTTTATCAATGTGGAAAAAACTCCAGGTGCCAGCATTAGGAGAGATCAAAGAACTCAGAAATGGTCATGAAGTCAAAATAATTTTGTGTAGCATGTTAAAGCTCACCAGATACCATCCTCCCCAGAATAGGCACTAAATTATCAACTAGACAAAATGACTCAGCTAATTTATATCAGCCAGCTTCTGTCATCAGCCACCTGAATGGAACAATAGGCACATGAGTGGATTAGCAATGTAGTAGGATGGTAGCTATTCTTGGACCCAATGGGCTTCCACTCACTGGTTGCCTGTCTACTTACTGCTGCTGGTATATGTCCAATTGTCCATTAACAGACTGACATTAAACCCTTAAATTCTATCTAGGATTAATTTTGAGATACAAGATGATAACAGAGTGGGTGGAAGCTACACTCACCTCCTCCTAAGAACAAACTGGAATTACATCTAAAAATAGAACAATCAACCTGAATGATGTACTCAAATTGAAGAGAAGTTTAATAACCAAAAATTTAGAGAAGAAGCCACATCCAGATTGGTAGGAAGGGTGGAAACACAAACAGGGCTGGCCCAGCTCCCACAGGTGGTGGCTGAGATTCCGGAGGCATATCTCAGCTGTAGGGGTTTCCCCCTGAGACGAGTGGCATCTCAATCCCAAGCTGAGCTCCCCAGCCCAGAGCACAGAGCACCAGAGACGGGAAGAGGCACACACATACCACCACATAACACGTTGCTGTGAAAATCAGTGGGGATTCTATCTGCTAGGGATAGAGGAAAGCATGCTACAGACAGAGGAGCCCTCTTAAAGAGCCAACACACAAAATCTGATTCACAGCCACTCACCCTGGGATCTGGCAGAAGGAAGACAGAGCTACCTAGTCTCCTGAGGAAAGTCTGGGGTTTGTGGCTCTGGGGAAAGAGCTGAAGGGACAGCCACCAGGATTCCTGTGCTGAGTCACTCTCCCAGAATGCAGACACCATCTTTCTTGGGTGGAGTACTCCCCTCAATATGGCATAAGCCTGGGGGAAATCAGTAGACTCACTCACAGGATTCCTTGCCATCCCACACTGTGGAGCTTGCGCCCTCTGAGACTTAGCTGCCTTGGCTGGGGAGTAGAGGTCTGGGCAAATTCAGGGGGTATCAGTGACTGAGTGGTATGGCTTTGCGGCAGAGGCAATTTTTCCCAGTTTTCTGCAAACCTGACTGGCACCTCCCCATCAAGTAAAATCCACTTACTCCACTCTCCAGGCTGCTGGTGGGCCTATGCTCCCAACTCCTGGTGGCTTCACCCTGTCATCCTCTGGACAGAATTTGAGACAGATTGATTTGTGTGGCTCTGGGGCAATAACCACTCTCCCATCCTCACTAAAGCCTGGCCAGCACCCAGGAGATACACTAACCTCATCCTCACAACTTGGAAGCCTTGCCCAGCTGAGCTCCAGCTCTTAGCAAAATCTGGGACAGCATGAGTTGTGTGGCTCTAGGACAGGGCCATTTTCCCTTAGAAAAAAAATACTGATTAATTATTGTTCCTGAATTAGCTATAATTTAAATTATTCTAATAACTATTCTAATTTTTTAGAATGCTGGCTTATAGGAAAATGGTGATTAATTTACCTGTATGCCTTCCAACATAGTCCATTCAGAACAGTTATCTGGGATGTGATAGGGTGTGGTTCTTACTGTGTACATTTTGAAGAATTACTGTAATGAATTTAAACGTGTATTGTCATTCCAATTTTTATTCCCAATACACTGATAAAAATGTCACACTTGCTTTGCTACTTTCTATTTTTTTTGAAATTTATTTTAGAACATATGTGATGATGATGTGAGACTGCAATACGCTATTAAATAATGTGGAGGCAACATATTCTTATTATCCCTAAACATTGCTGAATTTAGTAAGTGGTAGAACATCTTTTTATAAAATATTGATAATTTTGTAAATGATTCTGGCTATAAAAACAAATGCAATTATGTACAAATCCAAAAACAGCAGTGAATTTTAAGATTTGAAAAAACAGTCATTATCTGTTTCTTTTTTTTTGAATATGTCCTTGCTCATATGCCAAAAAAATGAAATAAATTATTTTAAATGGGAAAAAGATGAAGCAGTCTATAAGAGAAGTGAGAAGGTTAACTGGGTGTTTCATTTATTAGAAACACTTATCACTAGTAGTGGTTCATGCAACTTTGTGAGAGCTACATATTCTGTGGGAAAAAAATAGTGTTGTTTTAGGGTATTTGAAGGAAGCAGAAGCGGAGGCTTTGTTAATCCAACAGATGGAGAAAAATGACAAATGAAGGATTGAGTCAATGATATTAACATTAAACATATCACCTGTCAATCACAAATACTTCTATGGTATAAAACACTAACACTGAGAATTGGAGCTATAGGGATATATGGACAATAAAAGACAACACAAAGAGAGTTGTAGGCTTTTGAACATGTATTTTCCAGATTTCTATGCAACACTTTGGAAATACTGTGTTCAATAGAATGATGGAGGGGACTTATTTCATTATGGTTGCTTCTCAGAATAGTTTTCAAAGAAGCAATGATCATCTTTCCAAAGTTAAATACTGATTACAAGCTGATGAAGAAATGCCTTCCCTAGGTAAGTAATGCTAGTCTCATTTGATGGGATTGCATAATGTGTCATAAGTCACTGGGCTCTTTAAGAAATTAATTAGTTTACTGTTTCTATAAATATATTCATGCTGGCAGGTATTATATTAGCCATATGTCATATCGACTGCCCTAATGCAACTGCAAAACCACCTACAAAAAAGTGTAATTATTTATTGTATTGAGAAGAGAAAAAGAAGATAATCCTGTTTCCACTTCCAATTGACTTGCAACCATATAGGTTGATACTTTAATTATTTGAAGTTTATTTAATCAAACATAAATTCTTTTAAGTATTATATTGAATTTATTCTTATAATAAATATCTATAATAAAATGTTCCTTATTTAAGGTTGGCAATGTTATAATTTCTCAACATTATATTTTGTAAGATATAACTCTAAGTTGAATTTAGATTACTTGTTTAGTTTATATTTGCAAAAATATGAACATGGCTTTTAACTATGTATGATACTAAGATCATTAACATGGTTGGTAAGATATAGTATACTCATAAAATTCTGAATTTTTAAATATATGTTACTTTGGATTTTCATTATATTTGAATTCATGGGAATCCAACTTAACAATATGTTCTCTGAAAAGTACATAGAAAGATAGAAAGACAGATGGAGGGAGGACTTAAAATAGTTATGTCAGTCCATTTTAATGAGCTTATGCCTATAGCAATAGATAGATTAATAAAACTTGAAATAGCACAGGAGGTTAAACAGTGATTGACTTGATTAAAGGTTTCCAAAATGTTGGCTAAGAAGGGAAATGCATTGTTCATATTTCCCAATAAATGTGAAATGATAGCAGTCTTGAAATTCTTGAAGAAATTAAATACTAATTGAAAGCCAATGAAAAACAATAATAAAATATTGAGAGGTTAACATATGTCTACATATTTGAGTACAAAAGGTGTCCAAATCCAAAATGTGTTTGTTCTACTGATGTTAATCAATGCCCTACATATAATGTATTTTTCCAATTTTTTATCTGTCCTTCAAGTCTAGAAAAACAGCCTCTCTGGGTAAAATAATTTTGGCATAGGTCCTTGCTTTTCATCATGTTTAATATTTCTTGCCAATTACTCCTGTCCTGCAAAGTTTGTATTGAGAAATTGCCCAACAGTCTTATGGGAGCTCATTTATAGGTAACTGTTTTTTTTCTGGCTGCTTTTAAGATTATCCCTTTGTCTTTAACCTTTGCCATTTTAATTATGATCTGTCTTGGTGTGGGCCTCTTTGGGTTCATCTTGTTTGGCACTCTCTGTACTTCCTGGACTTATATGTCTTCACCAGGTTAGGGAAGTTTTCCATTATTATTTTTTTTACATAGGTTTTCAATTAATTGTTCTCATTTTTTCTCAGATAAGAAAAAGCTAAATGAGTTCATCACCACCAAAACAGTACTATCAGAAATGTTAAAGAACCTTCTTTAAGAAGAGTAAATAAAAGATAAAAACATGAATAATGAACTGGCAACAAATACATATCTATCAACAATTAGTTTAAATGCAAGTGGATTAAATTCTCTAATCAAAAGAAACATGGAAGCTGAATGGATAACAAAATAAGACCCTTACATATGTTGTCTACAGGGGATTCATTTCAGATTGAAAGTAAAGAGATGGAAAAAGATTTCATGAAAATGGAAACAAACAACAAAACCTAGGATAGCAATACTAATACCAGACAAAATGGATTTTAAAACAAAAGATATATAACAAAGAAGGACCCAGTAATTTCACTTATAGGTATTTATCTGATGAACCCCCAAACACTAAGTGAAATCTGCAACACATGAATGGATATAAAGGGTATTATGCTGAGTGAAATAAGTCAAACAGAGGAAGACAAATGACATATGATTTCACTTATATGTGCAATCTAAAAAAATAAAATGAACAGACTCATAGATACAGAAAACATTTTGATGAATGCCAAATGGGAGGGGAGATGGGGGAATGAATAAAAGGTGAAGGAAGTAAAAAGTACAAATTGGTAGTTACAGAGTAGTCTTGGGATGTAAAGTACAGCATAGGGAATATTGTCAATAATATTGTAAAAAGTTTGTATGGTGTCAGTGGGTACAATATTTATCAGAATGATCACTTAGTAAGTTATATAATGTCTAAACACTGGGTTGTGCACCTGAAACTAATATAATATTGTATGTCAACTGCAATCCTATCTAATAATAAACAAATACGCAAATTGACCATACCTCCGACACGCCCACAAGCCATGCCCACAAGCTACACCCACCATCCAATCAGAGCGAGTATGCAAATTAACCCAAACCAACATGGCTACAGCCACAGAGAGTAAGGTTTCCTAGGTAACAGAGGAAGCCAAGCTTTCCGCCTGCCCTTGCCAGGCCTAAGCCTCCACTCAAGCTACAAAGTTTCAATTATAGAAGGTAAACAAATTCAAACAAATGACGGCAGAATGGAGCTTGAGAGAGCAGGCCAGGGTTGCCACCGGCAACAGGGGAAGCAAAGCTTTCCACACACCCTGGCTGGGCCCACCTGCTTAAGGCTACAAAGTTTCAATTATAACCCCAACACAAATGGCTACCGGCCTCAGAGGGAGCCCCAGGCTTGGCTCCGCTCCAGGCTACAAAGTTTCAATTGTAGAAGGAAAATAAATTCCAGATACCAGGGCCTCTGCTTGGGTTGCCAGGGGGCATGGCTGGCCTGCAAACCACCACAGGCCCCTCACTCAGGCCGCCCCACACCCCAAGGGAACCCCCACCTGATCCAGGACGCCCTTCAGGGCAAACCAGCTGGCCCCCACCCCTGTACCAGGCCTCTATCCTATCTAATAAAAGAGTAATATGCAGATTGATCATCACTACAACACACAATATAGCTGCCCCCATGTGGTCAAAGATCCTGCCCCCATGTGGACACAAGATGGCCACCACAAGATGGCCAGCAGGAGAGGGCAGTTGGGAGGCACCCGGCCTGCAAGGAAGGGCAGTTGGAGGTGATCAATCCTGCAGGAGAAGGCAATTAGGGGTGACCAGGCCAGCAGAGGAGGGAAGTTGGGGGCAAACAAGCTGGCAGCAGAGTGGTTAGGGGGTGATCAGGCTGGCAGGCAAAAGTGGTTAGGGGCAATCAGGAAGGCAGGCAGGTGAGCAGTTGGGAACCAGCAGTGCTGGATTGTGAGAAGGATCCCATATTGGAGAGGGTACAGGCTGGGCTGAGGGACAACCCCCCTCCATGCACGAATTTCGTGCACCGGGCCTCTAGTTGAAAAATAAAAAATAATATTATTTAGAAGTAAGTAAATAAATAAAAGTCTCCCAATTTTTATATTCTCAAAAGCAACAGACCTATATGGAAATCACATGCCAAATAATGTATAAGATCATCATTGTAAAACACTATAAATTCCATTATAATAATTTGAAGAGGACTTGGATTGAGAGAGATATCTTTAGTGTTAATGCATCCTGATTTTAAAAAATAATTAGCAAACGTCAACATAACAATTCTAAAATTCTGGTAAACATATGTAGTTTATGAATATCTAAGGCAGTTTTACAAAATACTAACAAAGAGTAACACATATTACTAAACCATATTATTTAAAATACTGAATTACCAACAGCCCTGAGACTTGTTACACGATTCTCAATATGTGGTTCCCAGAGAGCAGCAACAATGTCTTTCAGAACTTGTTATATTTGCAGAGACCCATATCTGGTGAATCAGAAACTCTGGTGTTGCATTCCAGCAATCCGTGTTCAACAAGCTGTGGTGTCTTTGTAATGTGTGAACGTGACTAGGTTGAAGTAATTTCCAGGCATGCTCTTTCCTGTCAGTGATTTCAGAGGGTCATAACAGAGATTATTACACTAGGTGTGGAAGGTGGACTTCAACTAGCAGCTGTTTTGTACTAGTAGCTCACACATCTTGCCACTGACCTACTGGATCACCTATTGACCTGAGGCAGTAACTGGATTTGAAACTGCTTTCACTTCCCTGGATCATGCTTCCACTTCTACAGCACATAGGCAAGCTATGTGTGTGTTTAGTGCCCACTCCATTATGGTGAAAGGCAACAAGAACAGACATGGGCTTCAACCTCTCCTTATGATACCCTGGTTGTACTTGGGTACCCAGTTCTTATTCTCTCCTACCTGACATACAACTGTATTCTGATTGCCTGTTTGTAGACTTCAAGCTTCAATATCAAACACATAGAAAATAGTCTTACAAGCTGCTTAACCAGCTTCAGCAATTTATAAGGTCACATTCCTGTGCTAGATACTGGAATTATAATCTTAAGTAAACTGTTCTTATTAGAATACTAGAGGCCTGGTGCACGAAAATTCGTGCACTGGGGGGCAGTTCCCTCAGCCCGGCCTGCCACCTCTCACAGTCTGGGAGCCCTCAGGGGATGTCCTACTGACAACTTAGGCCCGCTCCCACTGGGTAGCGGGCCTAAGCCACAGTCTGGCCTCCCTCTGCAGGAGGTGACCAGGAGGATCTGGGGAAGGCGCTGTCCCCATCATCCCACTGCTGCTGCCAAAGCTGGCCACCACCAGGGCTGCCGACCCTTAGCCCTCACTTCTTAGGGCTGGCTTCACCCCCTTCCCACTTGTGTGTGTGTGGGGGGTGATCTGGGACCAGGCCAGCTGGGGGAGGGGCTGTAGGAGGTTGATGTTCCTCGGTTGCACCCTGTCCAGCCTCTGCAGAGGCTCTAGGACCATAGGTCACCCCGCCTCTCCCAGCACCCTCCTCTGAGGACGGAGGGACCAGCCCAAGTCCTGGGCGCTGCTGCCTCTCCTGCGCCACTGGCCCTTGGCCCTCACAGCTGCTTGGCTTTGTCCATAAGGACATCCAGAAGACGTCCGGTCTAATTAGCATATTACCCTTTTATTAGTATAGACTAGGGGCCCTGTTGCAGGAAGATTCCTGCAAGACTTCCGGCGGGCTTCCCTCCCGCCACCACCACCCCTCCTGCCCCCCCACCTCTCATGCTGTGGTGGGCGTGGTGGGGTGGGTAGGGCGTGTCCCACCCCGCCTACGCACCCCACCATGCCCACGGCCACCTCCACCACCGCCGCCGCCTCTGCAGCTGTGTGCGCCGCCCGCACTTTCCCTCCAGCAGCCGCCTTGCTTTCCACTTTCCCTCCCTCTTCCTTCTATGCTGTTTTCTGTCTTCACTCCTCCTTCCCTCAGTGTATGCAAATTAACCTCCATCTTTGTTGGGTTAATTTGCATACTCCCTCTGATTGGCTGTGGGTGTAGCGAAGGTATGGTCAATTAGCATTTTTCTCTTTTATTAGTGTAGGTTGTGTTTCTGTGAATAGATAGCTACAATTGTGATGCCTTCTATTGGAATGAAGCATATTCTGAAAATTTGGTAAAATAGTGCATTGCTCAAAAATTGGTACAAAAAACAGATTTTAAACGTTTTGTAAGCCATTTACAACAATTTTTTTTTTTATTTTTAAATAAAAAATTATATTAGAGACCTGGCAGTTTTGCTCAGTGATTAGATCAGTTGATTCCCAGTCAAGGGGAAGTACCTTGGTTGCAGGCTCTATTCCCCACCCTGGCCAAGACATGTGTGGGAGGCAATCAATTGATGTGTCTATCTCACATTGATGTTTCTCTCTCTCTCCCTGCTCCCTCCCCTCTACTCTCTCAAAAAAAAAAAAAAAAAAATCAATGGGAAAACTATCCTCAGGAGAGGATTAAAAAATTATATTAGAATTACAAGTTCTTTTTGTTCTCAAATTCCAGTTAGGAAAAATAAAAGCCAATTTATTTTAAGTTGAATCTGAGTATTGTTCATGTAAATTTGAAAACCCACACATTCTGTGACCTATTAAACTTAATTATTACTTGCGATTATTTATGATTTAAAAATTGTTTCAGGTTAACCTCAAGACTCTTTATTTTTATTCCACTTTCCAAAAAGTACATATTTTATTGTTTTCATTCAGAATAATAGCTCGGTTATTTCCAAAATACTTTTTTTTTTTTTTAAAAGGATCCTTGATTCTGTAATTCTAGAGTTAAATGATAATTTTCTGTAAAATACCATAATTTAAAATATAATTTTATGATAGGTTGTTAAATCTATATCACCACCACTGTTTCCTTTTCCTAGTTTAATCTTTCATTCTTCATTATTATTGTTTATTGAAGTTTAAATTCTGTTATTTCACATTTATGCATGGCTTTGATGAGAAGAAAATACATGTATCTTGAATTAAAGATAGAGAACTAAAGAGAAATATGTATATATACATACATACATATGGATTTCCACAAATACAATATTACATGTGTCTATAGGCATAAACATAAAAGGAAATGATATGGTTATTGTTTCATGTGACTATGGCTCCAGCCATATGAACTATGTTCCTCACTGCTTCTCCACTGTGCTTTAAACTAATAATAGGGACCAGTTTACAGGATGGGAGTTCATTTAGTCCATTGTAATCTCACAGTTACAAGTGAGGAAAATCAAAATAATAAGGTGAATCAAGAGGAGTTGTTGATTTTTCTCTTCTTTCCTCTAGTTATTCTCAATCACAAGTTTGGTAAGCCTCCTTTTATTCTCCAACAGAACAGGTTTTCTGGGTATTCATACATAATTGGATTTTTTTTACGTCAGCATCTCCAGTGGTCTTAAAAAACATGACGTCTCTCATCAGGATGTTACTTTTGCCTCTTTACCTAATGTGTGGAAGCTCATGCAGTGTAGAGCAGTAGTTATTTTAAGCTCCTCCTGGTTTATGAATCATACATATGATCCTCAATAACTATTGCTCCCTGTCCTTCAAGCAGTGAAGTGAAGGAAATGGGTGTGTCTATCAGTGACATTATTAAGATATATATGGCTAAGTAGTTCTCCAGTTAATAAGATGGGCATGGCATAACTGCCAGCTAAAATCAAATTGAAATAACACAGTGTACCCATCCTATTTTCAAAATGCTGGCTAGGACTTGCAATGGAATTAAATCATATTAAAGGAATTTGTGCTTTGCAAGCTGAGACCAGAACTCAGACAGTCTGACTTCAGCTCTGCTTACTACTTGACCTATTGTATTACCTCTTTTACTTTGACCCAGATGAAAAGCAACAATGACCACAAACAAAACAACCAAACGACATACAAAACAAAAACAGTTTTGAGTGAAGGAAGGACAAGGGTTTTTAAATAAGTATTTATTTGTTTAAATCTATTCACTCTAAATTCACTCATTCGCAGCAACTAAAATATTTATTTGTATGTAATTATAACTGTCATCACCTTATATATTATTGGTGAGAAAGAAAGGAGGCCGCGTCTTCTCTTTAAAAGGCACACACACACATCATTCTAAGTTCCATTCTGCTCTTACTTTTCCCGTTACAATGAAGAAAACAACCTCATTCCATATGAAAAATATCAAATAAAAAAGAAGGCACAAAATTGGTTTCGGAAACCCTAGCACCGATATCCCTAGTCATTCTCTAAAAATATTTCCATATTATTAGGAGAGATGAAGTTTTGAACCCTTTTGATTGAAATGAAAAAATAAATCAAGTTATAAATATTACTAGAGGTCTGGTGCACGAAATTCGTGCACGGAGGGGGAGCGTGTCCCTCAGCCCAGCCTGCACCCTCTCCAATCTGGGACCCCTTGAGGGATGTCCGAGTGCCCGTTTAGGCCCGATCCTGGATCGGGCCTAAACGGGCAATCAGACATCCCTCTCATAATCCAGGACTGCTGGCTCCCAACTGCTCATCTGCCTGCCTTCCTGATTGCCCCTAACTGCTTCTGCCTGCCAGCCTGATCACCCCCTAGCCACTCAGCTGCCAGCCTGATTGATGCCTAACTGCTCCCCAGCCAGCCTGTTTGCCCCCAACTTCCCTCCTCTGCCAGCCTGGTCACCCCTAACTGCCCTCCCTTGCAGGCCTGGTGCCTCCCAACTGCCCTCCCCTGCTGGCCATCTTGTGGCGGCCAACTTGTCCACATGGGGCAGGATCTTTGACCACATGGGGGCAGCTATATTGTGTGTTGCAGTGATGGTCAATCTGCATATTACTCTTCTATTAGATAGGATAGAGGCCTGGTGCATGGGTGGGGGTTGACTGGTTTGCCCTGAAGGGTGGGGGTTCCCTTGGGGTGTAGGGTGGCCTGAGTGAGGGGCCTGTGGTGGTTTGCAGGCTGGCCACACCCCTGGTGACCCAAGAGGAGGCCCTGGTATCTGGAATTTATTTATCTTCTACAATTGAAACTTTGAAGCCTGGAGAAAAGCCAATCCTGCTGCTCGCTCCACGGCCAGCAGCGATTTCTGTTGGAGTTAATTCACCTTCTATAATTGAAATTTTGTAGCCTTGAGTGGGGGCTTAGGCCAGCAAAAGGGTGGCTTCTTTTTTTACCCCGGAAACCCAAGCCTCCCTCCCACTCTCGGTGGCTGTAGCCATCTTGGTTGGGTTTATTTGCATATTTGCTCCTGATTGGCTGGTGGGCATGGCTTGGCTAGTGGGCATGGCTTATGCGTAGTGAAGGTGCAGTCAATTTGCATATTACTCTATTATTAGGTAGGATTACATAGTAGTTATTTTCTCCCAATTGTATTAGCACCATTCAATATCATGATGATAACATTTATTTTCTGTTATTCATTCAATTCCTCATCTACTAAATGGCACTAATACAATTGGGAGAAAATAACTACTATGAAGGAAGTAAAGCTAGGTAATAAAGATAGAAAATAGAGGAATTTGACTTGTACAGGATGGACAGTGTAGATGTTCTTATAATCTGATATTTAAATCAAGGCCTGATGAATTAAAGAGGAAAACTAAAGTGATATTTAAGAAATGTGAATTCTAGACAAAAGGAATGTTAAGTTAAATTAAAAGTCTTTTCAGAATCAGTCCTTCCTGCTTCTTTTTTAAAAAATATATTTTATTGATTTTTTACAGAGAGGAAGGGAGAGGGATAGAGAGTTAGAAACATCGATCAGCTGCCTCCTGCACACCTCCCACTGGGGATGTGCCTGCAACCAAGGTACATGCCCTTGACAGGAATTGAACCTGGAACCTTCCAGTCCACAGGCCAACACTCTATATACTGAGCCAAACCAATTAGGGTCTGCCTCTTCTTGGTCAAATTCTGAGACTTTCTGTCTTATATTGCATGTTTTATTAAAAGATTGAAGCTCTCCAAATATTAAATGTAACTTTTCATTGGAAAGGTTGAGGAGGTTTCTGGTACAGTGGCTGGACTGAGTAAATAGATGTATAACTATTTTTTTTCCAATTCCCACTGAATTAACAGTGCTTGTTTTTTTTTTTTTTTTTTTTTTTTTTTTTAAAAAAAAAGGTATCCATAGCCTGGCTAGTGTGACTCAGTGGTTGAGCATTGACCTATGAACCAGGAGATCACTGTTCAATTCACAGTCAGGGCACATGCCCGGGTTGCCAGCAGAAGGCAGCCAATCCATGATTCTCTCTGATCATTGATTTTTCTCTCACTCTTCCTCTCTGAAATAAATAAAAATATTTTTTAAAAGAAGGTATCTATAATTGTGTGAAAAACCTGTAGAAAGAATACACAAAGGAAAGAATATTGCTCTGGCCGGTGGGGTCAGTTAGTTGGGAATGCTCCAAAAGGTTACTGGTTTGATTCCCTGTCATGGCACATGCCTGGTTGCAGGCTTTATCCCCAATAGGAGATGTGCAGGAGGCAGCTAATCAATGTTGTGCTCTTACATAGATGTTCCTCATTTCTCCCACCCTCTCTCTTCAAAAATCAATAATCTATTATATGAAAAAATAAAATAAAAGTACACTGGTGGTATATTTTGTAGTTTTAAAAAAGCAATATTGCTAACAAAAATTGTTAGAACAGTGATAAATTAGTATTCTTCATTAGAAAAAAAAAGCTCTAAATTCAGAGTGAAGAGTTAGGCTGTACATGAATGAGAATAGCAGTGGCTTTCTAAAAATGTAATATTCAACACTATTTTTTTATTATGTGCTTTCTGTAGAAATGTGTACACATACACATTTACTTTTTATGTATGTACTAGAGGCCCAGTGCATGATTGAATCATGCACGGGTAGGGTCCCCTACACGCTTTCGCTTTCGATCGCAGTGGAGCTGGGTGCCTGTCCGCTGGTGCACCAGGCCTTTCAGAAGCCTCCGGCGTGGCGGAGGCTTCCGAAAGGCTTGGTGCTGCTGGAGGCTTCTGAAAGGCCTGGTGCCAGAGCAGACAGGCACCCAGCTCCCCCGCTTTTGATGGTCCGTGGTGGGACGTGAGCTCGCTGTCCCAGAGGCCCCTTCTGTTCCGCAGCACAGCCATGGCCCAGATGCTGAGCTCGCGCCGCCGCTGGCAACGTGAGCTCAGCGTCCCGCCGGCCCAATCAGCTACCCCGGCCACCCTGAGTCCTGCCCCCTGCGCCTCCCTCTGGCCCAATCCTGGGCGTAGCGGAGTGATGATAATTTACATATTACCATTTTATTAGGTAGGATAGAGGCCTGGTACAGGGGTGGGGGCCAGCTGGTTTGCCCTGAAGGGTGTCCCTGATCAGGGTGGGGTTCCCTTGGGGCGTGGGGCGGCCTGAGCGAGAGGCCTGTGGTGGTTTGCAGGCCGGCCATGCCTCCTGGCAATGCAAGAGGAGGCCCTGGTATCCGGAATTTATTTTCCTTCTACAATTGAAATTTTGTAGCCTGGAGCGGAGCCAAGCCTGGGGCTCCCTCCACGGTGGCAGCCATTTGTGTTGGGGTTATAATTGAAACTTTGTTGCCTTAAGCGGGTGGGCCTGGCCAGGGTATGTGGAAAGCTTTGCTTCCCTGTTGCCGGTGGCAACCTTGGCCTGCTCTCTCAAGCTCCATTCTGCCGCCATTTGTTTGAATTTGTTTACCTTCTATAATTGAAACTTTGTAGCTTGAGTGGAGGCTTAGGCCTGCAATGGCTGGCGGAAAGCTTATTTCCCTCTATTGCCTGGGAAACCTTGCTCTCTGTGGCTGTAGCCATCTTGGATGGGTTAATTTGCATACTCTCTCTGATTGGATGGTGGGTGTGGCTTGTGGGTGTGTCGGAGGCATGGTCAATTTGCATATTTGTCTATTATTAGGTAGGATGTGTGTGTAAAATAAAAGCTGTTTTCTAAATAATAAAATTAAATAGTCTAATACTTTTTAAAACCATAATTCATTATCTTGCCCTTAAAAACAGGAATATGAGCTCTATTTTATAGATCATGGTATTATGGATAACAACTAAGAATGGTTAATTCAAGGTCTGTATTTTGGTGTTCAATTTATTTCTCTGCTTTCTCTCTATTTGGTGTTGCCAATTGATATGATTTCACCATGCTTACAGAGCTCCATTCCCAAAGGAAGGGACTATTTGGAAAGAAACTCAGACAATAGCAGAAGAACTCCAGGCCTGTATTTATCTACCTAGTGTAGACTTCCGCTTACAAATATAATTGGGTTGCCAAGTATCATTAAAAATTTTAGGAAAATCAACAGAAAGTCAATTCAAGAGGAAAACACATAATCGATCCCAGAATAATTAAATCAAGGAAGAGAAGATATTTTTTTAAAATTTCAAGTTACATCACTAGAATATCGGGAAAAAGTCATTCAAAGTATAAGAAAATACTTCTATAATCATGAAATACCACATAATAGAATAGTTTTAGCAATAAAAATATAATTTCTAAAATGAAAAAAAAGAAAAGTTTAAAAAAATGAAGGCAAGAAAATTATATGAGTAAGACCTCTGACTTTTACAATGATAAAGTGAAGGCATATCCATGACTTCTTAAAGAGAAGAAGGGAAAATAATTGGAAATCAGTAAAGCACCAAATAAAAAAAGACCCACAACAACACAAAACAAAGCTGAAATGTGTTCTAATTTAGAGCAACTGTTGAACTGTGAATATGAAATGTATTTATTCTGACACTTAGAACATTCTCAACACAGTATTTCAAGAATTTCTTTTTTATACTCCACACATTATTTGTTTCTGATCTAGAAATAATTTATGACATTGTTTCCAGTTACAATTAAATTATAGTTAAACCACAGGTGGTTTGCGTGTTTACTGATTATGTACGTGCACGTGACTATCGCAGCTGCGAGAATATTCTGACATAATGGGTGCAGATCAGATTCGGGAGCAGAGGAAACTGAGCAATAGAGTGGCAAGAGTGACGTTTGTCCTTTTCTGCATAAACAAGGCTTAAGATAATGTTCTTAAAATGAGAAATAAGAAAATGGAGATTTAATATACATTTTAGAATGATAAAGACAAAACATTGAGAACTAGATTGGTTTAAAAGTGTTGGGAAGAGCAATGGCCAGTGTGGCTCAGTTGGTTGGACCCATTGTTCCATGCACTGAAAGGTCATAGGTTCAATTCTTGGTCAGGGCACATACCTAGGTTGTGGGTTCAAGCCCTGATCGGGGCTTGTACTGGAGGCTACCTATCAAAGTTTCTCTGTTACATTGATGTTTCTCTCTATTTCTCTTCCTTCCTCCCTCTCTAAAATTAATAGAAAAAAAAAGGTATTGGGAAGAGAATAAAATATAAACGTAAGATCAATGAAGTAAATTCTCAAACTTCAAATAGGAGAGTTAATAAATAATATATAAAATGAATAAACCTGTAAAGTATCCACTTGAAAACCCCAAACCAGAAAAGGTTAAAAGTGTTTAACTTGTAAATTAGGACTGAGAGTTAGATGTGAGCTCATTGGGTGGTAAAATTGACTGTTTTCACAATTCATAATTTTACTCTTCTGAAACACTTTGAATATTTTGAAAATTACATTCTTGTGTAAACTTTATCATAATTTTAAAATTAAAAATGATGTGACCCATGAGTTAATAATATGGAGTGTCATGAGAGATAAAATATAATTTCCATTCCATATTGTTTTAATTTTAAGAAAGGGGGGTATTATCAAATAATATTTTTAGCATTTTAAAATATAACATTCCATATCAATATATAAATGTTTGTTCCTTCTCTGTTTCACAATTGATCTATTTCTATTACCAGTTCCAATATCAAAATACTCCTGTGTGCTTTCAACTACTACCATACTTGACATTTGATTTCTAGGATGAATAGCTTCCCAATAGAACTTTAAAGAATAGAGTGCACAAGTGAAATACAATAATGTTGCAGGAGTGAGAGAAGCAGGAAATGCTCTATGTTTAAATCCTACTGTGTGCAATTTCTTAGTAGGCAGTTAATAAAAATTTTGGAAATAGTGCTGCCGTAGGCTTAGCCTCTTTATCTTTCTTTTTTTCTTCAGTATAAATTCTACAATAAAAAAGGACTTTAGTTTCATCTTTGGGAAACTAAAGTCTAATCAAGAATCATTATCAGTCGCCTTCCTTTTCATTAGCCGTGCCAGTGTCACACAAGTAAATAGCTCTCAGTCTTACAGAGAATTGGCTTGCTGCTCCAATTACACTATCATAGATGCTTCTGGGGTTTGAAACAAAAATTTTGTTATTTAAATATTTGAAAAGCTAATCACACTTTTAGTCTAAAATAATTACTACAATTACTACAGAGTAGAGGAAAACCTAAAGTTCAGAAATCAAATTAGGATGACCCTTTGATATCAATTATATTCTGTAAAATAAAGCTCAATTTAATAATAATGGTAGATCCTTTTTATACAAAAATTCTTTGAAACTTGGAGCATGCCCTATGCAACATACACAAGGTTTGGGGTTATAAATCGTAAGGCTGTGTTCAAATGCAATCTGCATCAAAATCATGTAATGCAACTTTACACTCTTCACTTTTCTTACTATGTCCCTCAAGTTTATTTCTCTGGAAAACAAAACAAAATAAAATAAAAATTAACTAATACATATGCATGATTTGGGAAAACAATAATATAAAGTGACAAGTAATTATTTTCTGTTTTAATAATTCCCAGACCTACTCAAAAACCCTAGAGGAAATAATAATTAAAATTTCCAAGATGGAAATGTCCCCATGGAAGGTGAAATAATGCTAAGACATTTATAGCTGTGTGTGGATGCATGAAATACAGAAGTGAATTCTGATGGTCCAGACTGAGGAAGCACAGAAGAGTGTTCATTTATAAAGCCTCCTACATTTTATCTTATCTGCCAACTCCAGATTTTGTTTTTATGTATTTCAGTTTTCTTATGGTTGCTTTTATTATTATAAACTAGAGGCCTGGTGCACAAAAATTTGTGCACTGGGGGTGGGGGGGTCCTTCAGCCCAGCCTGTGCCCTCTCGCAGTCCGGCACCCCTGCTGGCTTAGGCTAGCTCCCCAAGGGATCAGGCCTAATCTGCCAGTCAGATATCCCTCTGCAGCCCGGGAGTCCTTGGAGGGATGTCTGACTTATGGCTTAGGAGGCTCACTCCCCAGGGGAAGTGGGCCGCCTAAGCCATAAGTCAAACATCCTTAGTGCTGCTGGGGAGACAGAAGAGGCTCCCACCACCACCGCTGTGCTCGCAGCTCTCAGTCCAGCTTGTAGCTGAGTGGAGCTCACCCTGTGGGAGTGCACTGACCACCAGGGGACAGCTCCTGCATTGAGCATCTTCTCCCTGGTGGTCAGTGCCTGTCATAGCAACCAGTTGGTTGTTCCCCATTAGGGTCAATTTGCATATTACCTTTTATTATATAGGATCATTTTTCCTTCCTCTTTCTACCTCCTGATTTTCACTAGTTATATTTTTTACATTATCATAATTTATAAGACTTGCATTAACTTTTTTTTTATATACATTTTATTGATTTTTTTACAGAGAGAAAGAGAGAGGGATAGAGAGTTAGAAACATCGATGAGAGAGAAACATCGATCAGCTGCCTCTTACATGGGGATGTAAAAGTAAGACTCCATTTGATTGTGTAGCATATGCTGTATTTCCCAGCCCTAGGCAAATCCCTCCAACCCATCTAGCTCACCTGCTGCTGCAGTGGAACATTTCTGTGTCTGCTGAAGGCTTCTCTCCTCAACAGCCTGCATTTCTCTGCTTCTATTTCTGAGAGCTTTCTCTTGAGACATGGAGACTCACTCTGACCAAAGATCAACCTTAGCTAAAAAAGGCGGGATCAACCTTAGCTAAAAAAGGTGGGTGTTGCCTGATAAACTATCCAAGTAATTTAGCTTAAAAAATAACAACTCTGGGATGTGCTCTACACAGTTCTTTGGAGGATCTCCAGTGGGATTAAACTTTCAGGTGCTCATAACAGTTACCTTTTTTATTTTTAATCCTCACTGAGAATATTTTTTCCATTGATTTTCAGAGAGAGTGGAAAGGAGGGGAAGGAGGGAGGGAGGGAAGGAGAGAGAGAGAGAGAAAAAAAGAGAGAGAGAGAGAGAGAGAGAGAGTCATTGATGTGAGAGACACATTGATTGGTTGCCTCCACTTGTGCCCTGACCGGGGGCCAGGGATCAAACCTGCAACCTAGGTACATGCCCTTGACTGGATGGGTGCATAAGCCAACATTCTAACTTCTGAGCCACATTGGCCAGGGCAACAGTGACTTTTTAAAAATTCTTTTTTTTTGCTATTTATTTCAGAGAGGAAGGGAGAGGGAGAGAGAGATAGAAACTTCAATGATGAGACAGAATCATTGATTGGCTGCCTCCTGCACACCCCCACTGGGGATCAAGCCTGAAACCCTGGCATGTGCCTTTGACGGGAATCGAACCCGAGACCCTTCAGTCCACAGGCCGACGTTCTATCTACTGAGCCAAACCGGCTAGGGCTACAGTGACCTTTTTATTAAATCTTCTTTGATTATCTTCTTTCACTGTCACTTTTCCAACTCTCTCATTTGCTCTTTCTTGGATCAAGTACCACATAAACTGCATTCAACCAAAGTTTTGTGTCAGGGCCTATTTTCTAAGATGCTTACCTGAGAAAGTTTTATTAAAGATTTGTCTCTAAATTAATTCTAAATATTGAAAACAAAGTACACAGGAAGAAATACAAAAATAGTATAGTTGAAATATCACTTACTGTTTATTAGTGGAATTATAGATTAAGAAATAACAGCTTTTGATTAAAATAAATGTGTTCAGAAGATGTTTTTAACAAAAAAAAATGTTATGAATCCTTTTAAAATAGCTCTCAAGTTTCCTTCAATTTTTCCAGTATCTGTGAATATTTTGTATGTCGCAAGGCCTCTTTTAAACAACATATTTAGACATCTTACTCATAGGAAAGAAACATTTCAATAATTCTTGTATAATATTTTTAAGATAAGGAGAATGAGATTTATTTCATACTTTGCCTAAGGTTATGTAGAAGGCAACTAATAAAACCAGGAATTGCTTGTTCAGGGCATTTTTATGATTTCCTTTTCTCTTTTTTTTTCTCTTCTCTTCTCTTCTCTCTCTTCTCTCTTCTCTTCTCTCTTCTCTTCTTTTCTCTTCTTTTCTTCTCTTTCTTTTCTTTCCATTTAGTTATTTTGAGGCACAAAGTTACAATAATTTAGCTCTTCAGAAGGACTATATGCAATTGTTTATGTGATCTTTAAATGTGTTCTTTAAATTACATTTGGAAACAACTATTCAGACCTGTTCCAATGAGTTTAATTCTTGATCTTTATAAGGAAAACCCCGAGATATCTTCCTGACTTAAAGTGACGGGGTGGGGGGAGAATTGGGTGTAAAACATGACAGGTAGCTACGGACATGGTTCTATTCTCACAGTTTATAGAGCCACATAACCACGTATTTGTTACCCCATTTGCGATAAACACAGAGAAAAACAGCAGGTTGTGAGCCATCTTATGACTCACTGTCCATGTATTGGTGCCAGGACAGACTCTAATCTGAACAGACTTCACCAGTGGGAGAGGTACGTGGAGGCTCACCTTAGCCACTTCTGTTTATCTGAGGAAAGGCCCAGTAGCCTGGCTTTTGTGCTTATTAATGTCACATAATTTTTATACAGCAGTAAAATGTACTTATAGAAAGATGTATAGGTTCTGTAAAAGGGAACGTTAAAATACTTTCTGGATCTATTATTTTGTAAAAGTAATAAAGAATAACTTATTTTCTTCACATCTTGTGTAAATTACAAGGCAACAGTAAATGCCATTGCATTTTTAACCACACGGGGCCTGGGAGCCCAGCACATTAACCTAGGCTTGGCCCTATATTTCACAAGGACAACAATCCATACCAAGTGACTCCCTCCTTTGAATATTAGTAGCATATGGGATCAACAGTATAGCAGTATATAAGTCGTTTTATTATAAACATATGTGTTTGTTTTATACACTTATGAGATAAAGTTTTGAGGTCAGATATTGGACTGGCTTGAATTTCTATGAGCATTAACATAGTTGACAATTCATATTATTAGCAGCAAGTCGTTAGATAGGATTTAAGACTTTTATTGTCCTGCTCTTTGGCTTTTTTTTTCCCCATGGTTGGTAATATCCCCCCCAGATTCAAAGACTTCAGTGACTTCTTCCTTTTCGAATCTGTTGAGAAGCTTTAAAAAAATGCTAGTGTCCTGGCCCTAACTTCGATTGATTAGTAAAATAGAATTTCTGGATGTATATTCTATATTTTTTTTTTCAGAGCTCCACAGCTTATTGTAATGTACAATCAGAATCAGGAACTGATGATATAGACAATGATATTAGATAATGATGTTTTTTGAGGATTTTATTGTTTGCTTTCTTCCCCTTTGAATGGTTTGTCTGAAAGATCTCTTCCACAAACAACTTCTGAATCTATCTTTCACTAATAGTGGAAAGTCTTCATATTCCCTTTTCTCTATTTCAGACAGACCTTATAAATAAATAACAGAGATATTTGATATTTTCTTTCTTTGATTTTACATTATAGATATATTGACAATTAAATCTAGGACACCACATTTACATAAATATGTTTTTATTTATTTCAGAGAGAGGAAGAGAGAGAGATAGAAACATCAATGATGAGAGGGAATCATCCATTGGCTGCCCCCTGCATGCCCCCTACTAGGGATCGAGCCCACAACCTGGGCATGTGTCTTGACTGGGAATTGAACCATGACCTCCTGGTTCATGGGTCAAAGCTCAACCACTGAGCACACCAGCTGGTCTAGGACACCCTGTTTTTATCTGAATTAATTCTGGCTTTACGGGGACATAGATATAAGAAGAAACTAAGGCTTAGGGAAAATAGATGACATCCAAATTCACAAAACTTGTAATTGGCAGAAACATAATAGAAACTAAGTGTACCTTCTTTTATTCCTATAAAATTCTTTAAACATTTATATAATCATGTAGAGAAAAATAATGTAATTAAAGTTACCATTTATTTTTTATTTTTTTAATATATTTTATTGGTTTTTCACAGAGAGGAAAGGAGAGGGATAGAGAGCTAGAAACATCGATGAGAGAGAAACATCGACCAGCTGCCTCCTGCACGCCCCCTACCGGGGATGTGCCCACAACCAATGTACATGCCCTCGACCGGAATCAAACCTGGGACCTTCCAGTCCGCAGACCTACGCTCTATCCACTGAGCCAAACCGGTTTCGGCAGTTACCATTTATTTTAATAAAACTAGTATATATGACCATATTTGATTCAATTTTAAAAGAAGTACAATATTACATATATCATTAAAAATCTTGTAAGACTCTCTCATAATTCCATTCACACCCCTTTCTTTCTCCATCACTACTGACTGGTACCAGATCTTTTAAATGTGTTATATATTATTTCAGGACGTATTACTACTAAAATAATTTGTATCCTTTGAATTCATAACTAATTTTATATTGTCTCTTTTTAAATTTGCCTCTGACATTATTTACACACTTAAGCCTATAGTATTTTAACAAATTTACCTCCAAATTAAACATCACTCACTATGTTTGCTTTTCTTTTTTATATTATCTTAATCAAAGAAGTTATCTCATGTGAAATGTTGAATTAAACTTACATCATCACTTTTCAGTATAAGCTAAATATTAAATTGCTGTTGTATTGCATCCTAACAAATCTTGATTCTCATATTTCAACTATTTCAAAAAACAGTAAAGAAGTTATTTCTTATATAAGTAATTTCATGTCTCATCTGTCATTTTCTTCTTTGTTCTGTAATGTTCTATTATTGATTCAATTAAGTTTAAAATTTAAAATGGCCTGAAACTGATATAATATTGTATGCCAGTTTTAATTTAAAAAATATTAAAAATGGCCTTTAACAATGCCTGATACTACTACTACTCTTTTATTCATCCCTTTTCTACTTCTTACCACTGCTCTGAATGCTCTTTCTGTTACATGCATGGTAACATTTTGGTTGTACTGGTTTATTCCACTCCCTATGCTTCTGTTGATATTATCGCAGCTATCTGAATTCCACTCTCATATTATCTCTGATTAAAAATATTTTCATTCACTGCTGTTATTTTAAGTAAAATGACAAACAAATAATTTGGAAACTCAGTCTGATTTTATATTTGGGAGGATATTTATCTAAATTAATCTTTCAAAGTTGCAATGGACTAAGTTAGCCAGCCTTGAGTAGCATACCACTAACTCTGAATTCTGCTTTGTTTTATGTGCTTATATTATACTGCAGGATATATTTCTTCCTCTTCAAAGAATAGATAATGTGTATAAACTTACTAATTAGCCTGAAGATGGTAATCCTTCACTAACTAAAAAAAGTCTCCTTTCAAATCCAGTACTAAATTCTACATGTACTAAATGACAAAATATTGACACATATACTCAGACCTCCAAGTACTTAACCTAGCATTCATGATATTTGATTTTTTTCTTTAGTTACGTTCAATGTAAAAGATAAGATAGATTTCAATTAAGAAAACAGGAGTAACAATCATACCCTAAGTTACTCCTACTGTCACAATTGTGTAATATTTCTGGGATGAAGAATCTGAAAAGTAAAGCATAAAGCTAAATATTATTATTAGTGAGTATAAGCTGTCATGCATTTCTGGGTTTCTCTAGGCAAATGTTGAACTATTGAATTACTTTATTCAAAAAATAGAAATATTACTTTAGCTTACAGACAATCTGAACAATAAGAACCGTATGTTTTTTTTCTAATCCTGTGATTTTTTTGTTAACTGTGGCACTTAACTTTGTAGACATCGAAAATAAAATTATTTCTAGAAAGTGAAATAAATTATATCATAGGAAAGACATTACTTTCCAGTGGTAGGATAATGTGTTGGAGCCAAGTAGGGAATGGGTATAAATGCTTGAGGGATGAGTCTTGTGTGCAGAATGAAGATCTATATGCAGTGTTGCTGATTCTAATTGAGAAGTGGTATCCAGGCATTAGAGTCTTAGTTGTCAAGGGAAAATGACTGTGTCTTATTTATTAAGCAATAAGATTACAAGAGTTAGAATTAATATCGAGGCTGTTGGCAGCACTGGGTTGGATCACATTGTTTTTCTGCTCTATTTATTTGTCAAATTAGCCAGGAGGCCACCACCAGCTCCAGGAGGTGAAATGATGTATACACTTCAAAAAGGAGACACTAGAGACCAGGAAGGTCCTGTCTTGTTTGTCCAGGCAGTATTCATGTAATTGTGTCCGGGGTCTGACCACACTAATGCACTTAATGACAGCAGGTGCTGGAGGCCCTCTGTGCTGGCCTGCTGATCAGATCAAGAAAGCTGCTGGTCAGCTTTCTGAGTGACTCAGAGACAAAATTAGGTTGTTGAAAAAATGTTTCCTTCTAATATAAAGACAGAAAGAAATCTGCTATTGTATGGAAGAAAAAAATACCAAGTATATAAAGAGGATGCCTTAAATTACATATAATTTTCAACTGATTGTTTTGTTAAGTAAATATGTTCTCTTTCTAAAAGTTTTGAAGTGTAATTAACTTGTTTACTGTTGGGTAAATTTTTGCATACTCTGTTTCCCTGATTTTTTGTTTTTTCAGTGAGATAGCATAGCAAAGTTGTGCTATAAATTCACAACCAGAGACTTATGTCACATATAGTAGCCCCTATGTCCTTATGAAAGGTGTTTAGCTTCCCTGTGTAACAGAGTCTCCATCTTTAAAGTGAGGATTATATAATTTTTGCGTTAAATAGGTCATATTAAATACTTGGCCCTAGTAAATGCTTGGTAACATTTAAGGCACAAAGTATAAGCTCAATTCACACATATGTCAATATTATTATTAGTTCAGCATTATTAGAAAAATATTATTTATCAGATTTGATTTTGCCACATGTAACTTTTTTTTAAAGGATCTGTTTGAAGAAGTTGAGTAAAAAAATAGGGGAGTGTATTCATGCAAGCAGATGGGTCCAGTGACATCTTCTGAGCTACTGGTTCAACAGGAATAGTTGCTGTTGGCTAAGAGCAGTGTCAATTCTTTGTACACTTATCTCTATGTAATTTCTATTTGCTCCACTGGTGTCACTGCCTTTCACACCTCTATATTATCTAATGACTTCAAATCTTTCAATTTTCCCTTAAAACCTACCTTGAGAAATTTAAACCATACTAAGTAGATATGACAGAGGATGGTTTAAAAATATCACCATGTTACTGGACTTTTAAGAGTGCAAATAGTGTGAAACTGAGAGGTTGCAATTAAGAAGATGAAGTCAGGTGTCAGAGGATGTCACAAATTCTGGAAGTATAGGACTGCTCTTCATCCATTCCCTGCTCCTGTCTGGCCTACCACGGCAACGTACCCACTGATTAAGCAGCTTTGTGTGAGCAGAGTAGAAGTCACTCCCAAGCTATAGTGTGTCTAGTTGGCTGACTCTCAAGAAGAATAAAGTGACAGTTATAAGGAGGGTTATTTCTTGTTTCCTTATAAGGAAATGTGGGTGTTTCCTCATGCTAAGCTACATGGGTGGAAGTTATATCCAATTGATTATTTTATTTTGTCCAGAGCACTCTGCCTTATACTTAGCAGCCATTTCAATATCTTGTTGCCATACCCTAGAAATCGCCTGTGTGAATTAGTATGGATTTTGTTAACCAACTAGAAACTACAAAATCAAGAAGAGTGTCTTGCATCTAGTTACCATTCTAAATAAATGGCACTGGACCAACACTGCCATAGAGGAAAGGACTTATTGATCAGTTCATCTAATCACCTTATCAAGTGAGTAAATTAAGCCTTAGACTTTTAGAAGTAAGATTAAGGACTTTTAAAATTTTACTTACAGCTTTGAGAAAAGTAAGCAAATCAGCAGATTAATGAATGAGTAACTGCTATGTTGCACTATCATATTCCTTTAGGAGTTTTATATTAGATCATCTCTCTTTTTTATTATTTTGTTTTAGTCAGTATATTCCTCTTCTCTAAATGAATTACATTAGAAATAAATTATCCATGGAATTGATGTGTATATGGTAGCTAATCTTTATTCAGTTAATTCAGATGACTTCTTCTCAGACATCTGATGTCAAATTAGGCCAGATGAGTAATAATTGGATCTAATTAGTTTCCCCCACAAGCTGGTAATTCCCTTACCTGGAGCCAATAGAAGACTGGTTATAGTTTAACTGCCTGTGTGAACGTATAATGTCAGCATAAAGAGCAATAATGTTCTTTTCTTTGCCACTGAAAATGAAAATGTAAATTTGTTTTTCATTATGTCCAAATAATATGAAAACAACCAACCTGGGTTTGATTCCTTGATACTAATAACAGGTGTATGTGACAGTTTTTGTATTATGTTACCCTTTTAAGGGATAGTATATAAAAATAAAATTTGGAGTATTTTATAATTAAAGATTAATTTCCCTAGACATGAAGTTTCTTTTTTTCAATATAAAAAGTAATAGAGCTTATAAGTGGTATAAATGAGACTACAGACACTTGATCACCTTCAGCATAAGGTACTAATCTATCAGGAAATAATCCCAGTTGCATTTGTTAGAGAAAAAAAAAAAAAAAAAAATAACCTGATATATTACTTTGTAAGTATTAGCAAATTTCCCCAACTGAATTATAGAAATAGTAAAGGGTATAGGATGTGGAACTTAGGGAGATGATGAGAATCTCAATAATTGAAATAAAAGGAAAACTTATCAACCAATCATATATGATTTAATCTACTGCAAATTTCATAACTATTTATTAATTTTGGCCCTGTTTAGAGCAAATGTATATTCCTGAAGAATCAGCTAGGAAAAAAATGCAGGATTGTGATGATTGGGAATCTATTTAAAGGTTATCTTGAAACAAAGGATCTTGTTTTGAAGTAGCTAGCTAGCCCAAGAGAGGTCTGCTTATTACAATATAATCTACAATTACATTGAACAGTGGTAGAAAGGACCAAATCTTGAAATATATGCTGGGTTATTAGGAGTCATTGCAAAGCTAATTTTTGGTCTCAGTATGTTTTCTCCTAGCTCAATTCTGAACAAAATCAGGATTGTCTTTATTAAGCTTTAATGATGTTGTTTTACATAAAAAAATATGATGTAAATTTGACCTTGTATAATATGTATAATTGAGCATAAGAGTGTGTATATGATATTTGCAAATATCCTAACCAAATGCATCTGCCATTCATTTAGTGCAATGACAGCAATAAAATATTTCTTTTTAAATTAGTGGGTAAGTTATAAAATTAAAGGGGAAAATATGTATCTAAATAATATACTATTTAAATTGTTTTGTTTGTTTTATATCCTGGTTTAGAAATTAGCTATAAAAGGCATTTTTTGGGGGGAATGACCAGGGGAAAGTTTTGAAGATGGATTGGAAATCATATTAGGTGATATTCAGAAGTTAAAGTTAATATTGTTCAGTGATATAGTCTCATTTTATCTATGAAGGAAAATGTTCTTATTTTTTAATGAAGTGCACTGAAGTATTTATAGGTAGAATGTCACTATGTTTCCAATTTCCTTTCTTAACAAACATAAAAAAGTAAAGTGAGTTAAAAAATTAAAATATGTTTCCTTCTAATACATATATAATCACAACATGCAAAAGCTTTTGGCTCACTGGTGAGTTCTACCAAATATTTAAAGAACTAATACCAATTCTTTTCAAACTTAAAAAAATTTTGAAAAGGAAGAAACACTTTTAAATGTATTCTCTGAGGTCAGCATTACTCTGAAATCAAAGCCAGACACAGACACTGTAACTAAATAAAATTATAGACCAATATCCATTATGAATATTAACAAAATTTTTTCAACAAAATAATAAACATAAAGCAGCATATTAAAATGATTATACACCATAACCAAGTAGGATTTATTGCTGGAATGGAATGATAGTACACATAACAAAAACTGACCAAATCAGAAGAAAGAAGGGAAAAAACACACATAATTATCTCAATTGACACACAAAAATATTTGACAAAATTCAACCCTCTTTCATGACAAAAACACTCAAGAAACTAGGAATAAAAGGAAACTACTTCAACATAATAAAGGTCATATATGAAAAACCTACAGTAAATACCATACTCAGTGATGAAAGACTGAAATCATTTCCTCTAAAGTCAGTAACAAGGATAACTACTTGTTTTGTTACAAGTGTCATTAGAAAGATGACTATGCTATTTGATATACTACTGAAAATCTAGCCAAAGCAATGAGTCAATGAAAAGAAATAAAGGCATCTGCATTTGAAAGGAAGAAGTAAAATTATATCCATTTGTGATATGATCTTATATGCAGAACACCGTAAAGATTGTGCATAGACCACACTAACTAATAGAACTAATACATGAATTGCAGAAAGAAAAACACATCATACAATTTATATGAAATCTCAAGTGACCCTGAATAGCCAAAACAATCTTTAGAAAGAAGAACAAAACTAGAGGATTCACACTTCCTGATTTCAAAAAGTATTACAATGATACAATAATCAAAGCAGTGTGGTATTGGCAGCGATGCAGACACATAGAAAAATAGGATAGAACAGGAAGCCCAGAAATAAATTCTTACATATATGACCAAATGATTTCTATAGGGTTCAAGATTATTCAATAGGGAAAGAACAGGCTCTTCAACAAAGTCTTGTCTGCAATGGTCACTAGAAGGTTAGGGTTAATGTAAGAGTTATTCCCAGAATTTACTCTATATTTCTCATTGGAAACTTTGACAAAGACCACATAAAGAATACTGTTTACTCCTCTTTACATTTTCTTTGAGGTTAAGAAGCCCTAGCAAAACCCTTTTATTCACATGTTCTTATTCTTCAAATAAGATACTCTTCGAACTCATGTACAGGTTTTGAAAAACAGCTCTCTGACATTCTGAAAATAGAAAATTGCCCTTCAATTTATAAGGCATATATTTATAAAACATTTGTCTAAATAATAAAATTTTAAAAAATTATTTCTATTGTTGAAAGTATTACAAATGTCCCCCTTTTCCCCATTGACCCTCTTCACCCCTACACCCATCCCCCCAGGCCTTCACCACACTATTGTCTGTTTCCTTGGGTTATTCATATCCTAATATATAAAAACCCAGGGTCTGTAATGGCCAAAGGCTCAATCAACCGGAAGTCAGTCCTGCAGTCAGTGTTGGGTTGCCTTGGCGACCCAGCACTGACTGCTGCTGCTGTGGGTGCAAAAACCCAGCACTGACTGCCAAGGGGCTGCAGATCAAGTCTGGAGAGAGGCCTGGAGAGAGAAGCAGGGTCTGATCTGTAGCATCCATGGCAGCTGTTGATCAGCCCTTGCCTCTCTCTTTCTCTTCAGGCCTAGCCAGCAACAATGCCTCTCTTTCTCTCCAGGCCTCTGTGGGGGCTGCTGATCAGACTTGCCTCTCTGATCAGGCCCAGAGATAGGCCCGGAGATGCTGACTGGCATAGAAACCGACCAATCAGAACCAAATCTGGGTGAAGTGTGAGGAGCAAATTGCTGCCTAGGAGGCGGGTCTTTTGACGCTGACTGGCATAGAAACCAACCAATCAGAACCTAATCTGGGTGAACTGTGAAGGCAGAACCTAAGGTGGGGGCTGAGGAGGGGTTTTAAGGGCAACAGCTGTTTGGTGTAAGGTGTAAGAAGGTGGTTCAATTTTTTAATGACCAGTTTGGCAGTATAATGCATATGGCTGGCTATCAGTCCAGATATAGGTATTATGTATTTTTGTCTGCCAAGAGCATCTCCTCCTGCTGAAAAAGGCTCCCCTCCCCCACATTTAAGCAATCCTATTCTATATCATCTATCCATACTAATAAAAGGGTAATATGCTAATTAGACTGGGTCAACTGGCCATCTTCCAGACGTCTGACTTCCAGACAAAGCCATGGTGGTGGGGGCCGAGGCAGAGAAGGCAGTTGAGGGCAAGATCAAGCCTGCAGGGGAGGGCAGTTGGGGGTGAGATCAGGCCTGCAGGGGAGGGAAGTTGGGGCAACCAGGCTTGCAGAGGCAGTTAGGGGTGATCAGGTCAGCAGGGGAGAGCAGTTAGGGGCAACCAGGCCTGCAGAGGAGGGCCTTTGGGGGCAAGATCAGGCCAGCAGTGGAGGGCAGTTAGAGGTGATCAGGCAGGCAAGTAGGCAGAGGCAGTAGGGGCAATCAGGCAGGCAGGCAGAGTGGTTAGGGACAATCAGGCAGGCAGGCATTGGCAGTTAGGGGTGATCAGGCAGGCAGGCAGGTGAGCGGTTAGGAGCCAGTGGTTCCAGATTGTGAGAGGGATGTCCAACTGCCAGTTTAGGCCTGATCCCACCAGCAGTTGGACATGCCCAAAGGGGTCCCCGATTGGAGAGTGTGCAGGCTGGGCTGAGGGAACCTCCCCCATGCATGAATATCATGCATTAGGCCACTAGTTCTTAATTATAAGACCATTTATGACTAATTATCTACCTAGACAGATCATAACTTCCCACTATCCATAGTTTACTCCAGGGTTTACTCTTCTTTGTGTATTTTATGGGGTTGGATAAATGTATAATGAAATATATCTATCATTACCTTATGGAGGACATTCATTGCCCAAAAAGTCATCTGTGCTCTGCATATTCATCACTCCCCATCCCAACCTTGGCAACCACTGATCTTTTTATTTTTCCATAATTTTACCTATTCCCCAAGGGGTTCCCAATTGGAGAGGGTGTAGGCAGGGCTGAGGGAACCCCCCAGCCCCCCACATGAATTTCTTGTACCAGACCACTAGTATGCATATAAGTTCTTTGCTTAATATCTCCTCACTCCACGCACCCTACATCCTCCTTCCCTCTGAGATTCATCAATCTGTCTCATGCTTAGTTGTCTCTGGATCTAATTTGTTCATCAGTTTATTTTGTTCTTTAGATTCCACATGTGATTGAGATAATGTGATACTTGTCTTTCTCTGCCTGGCTTATTTCGCTTAGCATCATACTCTCCAGGTCCCTCCATGAGTCTCAAAGAATAAGAGATCCATCTTTTTTTTACAGTTGCATATTATTCCATGGTACAAATATACATTTTTTATCCACTCACCTAATCCTAGAAGAAACCAAGTGCAGCAAAAGCTGAGACATCTCTCATAGTAGTAATATGTTTACCCATACATCTCCAAGGCCAAAGGAAACAAAGGAGAAAATAAAGAAATGGGGACTACGTCAAACTAAAAAGCTTCTGTACAGCAAAAGAAAACATCAACCAAATGAAAACGGAGCCCACTGTATGGGAGGACATAGTTGCCAATGATACATCTGTTAAAGGGTTAATTTCCAAAATCAATAAAGAACATATACAACTTAACGAAAGGAACGCAGACAATCAAATTTAAAAAATGGACAAAGGACCTAAATAGACATTTCTCCAAAGGAGACAGACAGATGGCCAAGACACATATGAAAACATGCTCGAAGTCACTAATCACCAGGAAGATGCAAATTAAAATGACAATGAGGTATCACCTCACATCTGTCAGAATGGCTACCATCGACAAATGAACAAATGACAAGTGCTGGTGAGGATGTGGTACACTGCTGGTGGGAAATCAGACTGGTGCAGCCATATGGAAAACACTTTAGAGTTTTCTCAAAAAAGCAAAACTGGGACTGCTGTTTTAATCACCAAACTTTTGAAAGACTAAAGCAAAAGAAGTAAAGGATTGAGTCATATAGTATATGGCATCTTCACCTTAAGGAAGAATGAAGACTTCTTTCCATGCATTGAGTATGCAAATGACCAATGGGCACATATTATAGGGGAGTGGGGCATGTGCTGGGGGCGGAAGTAGGCGGGGAGAAGTCAGTGGGGGGCGCGGGGAAGGAGACATATGTAAAACTTGCAAGAATAAAGAATTTTAAAAGAGAGATCTTCTCTTCATTTAAATTTTTGAATATGTTGTGTATATTAAATGAATCTTTCATTAGGTGGATAGTGTCAAGTGGCTAAATAAAGGTACATGAGTCACAGAATCCTCTCTAATAAAATGGTAATATGCAAATTAACATCACTCCACTACATAAGCCATGCCCACTAGCCAAGCCATGCCCACCAGCCAATCAGGGTGAGTATGCAAATTAACCCCAGCCAAGATGGCTACAGCCACAGAGAGCAAGGT
Organism: Ia io; assembly: GCA_025583905.1. Lineage (NCBI taxonomy): Eukaryota > Metazoa > Chordata > Mammalia > Chiroptera > Vespertilionidae > Ia > Ia io. The sequence goes on along the minus strand of JAJQQW010000009.1, from coordinate 39,929,569 downwards.
TTCCCAGGTAACAGAGCAAGCCAAGCTTTCCATAGCCGTTGCAGGCCTAAGCCTCCACTCAAGCTACAAAGTTTCAATTATAGAAGGTAAACAAATTCAAACAGAAATGGGGGCAGAACGGAGCTTGAGAGAGCAAGCCAGGGTTGCCGGCGGCAACAGGGGAAGCAAAGCTTTCCACACACCCTGGCGGGGCCCACCTGCTTAAGGCTACAAAGTTTCAATTGTAGAAGGTGAATTAACTGCCACAGAAATGGCTGCCGCCGTGGAGGGAGCAGCAGGCTTGGCTCCGCTCCAGGCTACAAAGTTTCAATTGTAGAAGGAAAATAAATTCTAGATACCAGGGACTCCGCTTGGGTCGCCAGGGGGTGTGGCCGGCCTGCAAACCACCACAGGCCCCTCGCTCAGGCCACCCCATGCCCCAAGGGAACCCCACCCTGATCCAGGACACCCTTCAGGGCAAACCAGCTGGCCCCCACCCATGCACCAGGCCTCTATCCTATCTAATAAAAGAGTAATATGCATATTGACCATCACTCCAACACACAATATGTCTGCCCCCATGTGGTCAAAGATCCTTCCCCCATGTGGACACAAGATGGTCACCACAAGATGGCCAGCAGGAGAGGGCAGTTGGGAGGGACCAGGACTGCAAGGGAGGACAGTTGAGAGGGACCAGGCTTGCAAGGGAGGGCAGTTGGAGGTGATCAACCCTGTAGGAGAGGGCAGTTAGGGGTGACCAGGCCGGCAGAGGAGGGAAGTTGGGGGCAAACAGGCTGGCAGGGGAGCAGTTAAGCATCAACCAGGCTGGCAGCGGAGTGGTTAGGGGGTGATCAAGCTGGCAGGCAGAAGTGGTTAGGGGCAATCAGTTGGGAGCCAGCAGTCCTGGATTGTGAGAGGGATGTCCGACTGCCCGTTTAGGCCCGATCCGGGATCGGGCTTAAACGGGCAGTCGGACATCCCTCGAGGGTTCCCAGATTGGAGAGGGTACAGGCTGGGCTGAGGGACAACCCCCCTCCGTGCACGAATTTTGTGCTCCGGGCTTCTAGTATATTATAAATTTTAAATGAGATGATGCATGTTAAACTCTGGAAAATATAATAAACAAGCTATAAAACTATTAATAATCATGGTTACAATGAGATTTGGAACAGCGAGCTAATTTGTACCATGAAAAACAACAATAAAAAATGCCTAAGATACAGACAGAATATAAGAGGGGCTAGCTCACTTAATCTCTGGATGTTTCTGAGACTTATTTGATAATTCCTATCAGTTCAATTTGCATGGAGATCTGTTATGGAGAAAGCTGGAAACATTATTCTAGGGAAGCCAATTTTAGCAGAGAATTCTAAGATTAGGCCTTCAATACAGCTTGAGGACAAAGAAAATGTGTGTAGATAGGTATGTGCCTCCCTTGAACAATATCTAAAGTCTATTTTCTACTTTATTTTGTTTTGTTTTTAATTCTTCATTGCTTAGCAAATCACTTGAAGCTTGTCTTTGAGCTATTTACAAGGTGCAGTTTTGTTTTGTTTTAATGGTTCTACAGGTGTTTATAAAGGTGTTTCAGGATGAGATTATCATTTTTGTTTTTTAAATTTATTTTTGTTCTATTGGTTCTGCCTTTTATTTATTGATGAGTTTGGTTAAACTGTCAATTTTATTTATCTTTTCTAAGAACTAGCTCTTGGCTTTATTGATCTTTTTTTATTTATTTTAATTTCTATTTTCTTTATTTCCACTCATATCTTAACAATTTCCTTCCTTCTGTTTATTTTGGATTTTGATTGTTGTTGTTGTTGTGTGTTTTTGTTTTTTTTTTTTTTTTTTTTTGCATAGAGTTAGATTGCTTATTTGGGATTTTCTTGTTTTTTTGAAGTAAGCTTTATAGTTATGAATTTCCCTCTTAGAACTGCTTTTGCAGCATCCCATACATTTTGAAAATTGTCTTTTCATTTGTTTCAATATAGTTTTTAATTTCTTTTTTGATTTCCTCTTTGTTCCATTGGTTATTTAGTAGCATGTTGTTTAGTCTCCAAATATTTTTTCTGGTTTTCTTCCTATAGTTGATTTCTAGTTTTATGCAATTGGGTTCAGAAAATATGCTTGATATGATTTCTGCCATCTCTTGCATTTATTGAGGCTTAGACTGTGGCCTGATATATTATCTAGCCTGGAAAATGTTTATTCTGCAGTTCTGGATAAAATGTCTTACAAATGTCTATTAAGTCAATCTGCTGTAATGTGACATTTAAGGCATTATTTTTTTACTACTTTTCTGTCTGGAGGATCTATCCTTTGATGTGAGTGGGGTATTACAATCCCCTACTATAATTGTGTTACATGGATCTCGCTCTTTATGTCCATTAAAATTGCTTTATATGTTTATGTGCCTCTATGTTGGGTGCATAAATATTTATGATTATTAATTTGCAGGATGCCTATTTGGTCAGGACATGACATGTTTGTATGTATTTAGGAAGTTGGTTGTTTAGCTCTGGTGTAAACAATTATTTGTTTACTTGACACTTGTCAAAAATATTTGAAGTGATCAGATGACAAAGGGAAAAGAAAGTAGTAATGGTGTTGAATTCAAAAACACGTTACGAAGAAAGGAAATTCCTAGAGTGCTATTGAATTCCACTTATGCTTTCCAAGAAAAAGACATACTGACAAGGCAATTTATTTGAAGTCCTTAATCCTTCAACATTAAGGAACACAGAATTGTTTGCTTTTTCTTTTGATTTCTAAATCAAGTACTATATTCAAAGAAATGTATAGGTCATAGAAGCAAGAAAATATGACAAAGTAAAGAATGCTTTTGAAAGTGATGTTTTGTAAGTAGGTTTCAAAATACCCAAGTGAATTAACAAGGAAATAAAAGCCTTTACTCCCAATGCTATTGTCATTTAGAAATAAAATATACACTCTGATGCGACAAGAACCTAAAGAGTTGTGTTTTTTTTTTTTTATATTAAATTCAATCAATCAACTTATAAGCACTGACATGCAGTAGATACCTAAGGGAATACAGATGATTTTAGACACAGGTTTTCACTTCTTTAACTAACTATGGCTGCCTGTGGTAAGTTAATTTAACTCTGATAATGATTGTTCTACATATGTAAAATGGGGCTAACTTTATTACCTATGTTACTTAATGTTTAATTAGGTGCCATATGAAGACTGACGTATATCAGAAATATTTGGAGCTGGTCAGTTAATGATCTCTCTCTCTCTCTCTGTCATACACACACACACACCACTCACAATTAAGAAGCTTGATTAGGAATGATGATAATCCAAAAGCCATGACATTTTTTTTTATAAAAACAGCTTTTATAATTGAGACACCAAATACAATATTTCTGTAACTCCACTGACAAAGATTAACTCATCCTTGATTGTTTTACATACATAGCCAATATATCACATAGTCGCCCCCTATTAAGCTTGTTTAAAATGTTTTTACTACATATCAAATTTATTTAAAAAGCAAAAGAACAAAACCCTCAAAACAATAAATAAAATTTCCTCATAAGATTTCAATTATGTCACTGGTTCAGAGGCTAAAAGAAAAAAAAAAGTTAGAAAAACACTGATAATAGCACAAACCCCAATTAACTTCATGCTTCTCTTTTCCACTACCAATTGTATCTGTACTTGAGTATTCTCCTTGGCGGGAATGTGGTGACTCCCAAAGCAGCATCTTCCATCTTTGAACAGCTCTGATCATTCTGTTTTTCTTCCTCATTTCCTTTCTAATCTAATTCTCAAAAATTGATTTAACAAGTATTTGTTAGTTAAATCCTATGTGTCAGGTATTATGGCAGGCTCTACAATTATCTGGAGAACATGTGGAAAACCTATGGGAGAATCTGCTGAGGAAAATACACGTGGCCATTCTATTATATGTGTGTTGAGGGTTGGAAATCCTTACACCACTTCCATTAAGCAGATGAATCAGATGAAATTGAAAGTCATTAAATAATTAATATGTTCATCAATGTTTTTTGGAATTTATTGATTCAACTGTTAAATACAGTTAATAGCAAATTGTTGTTTTCCTTGTTATTTTTATTAATAGTAACATAGATAATTTACACTGTCTTTAAAGTTGTTTATTCAGACTTCTTATTTCCAAGTTCTCATTCCACAAGGTAGTATATGACACAAAAAGCCATTATATTTCTCCACCCATACCAATCATATTATTGTTCCATATAGCTAGAAGAGAAAAACATGCAAAAATATAACCAATCATCCTTATTTCCTAACAATGTATTCAGTATTCTGATTGTGTCAAAAAAAAATAAATAAATGAAGTGCTTTAGTCATTGATTTATAACTTACGTGGCTATTTTAATTTTTTACTCTGTTTCCACATGCCACCAGATGAGCTTATTGACAACAGACATATATCAAATAAAATCTCTAGGTAAGAAGCAAGGCTATGAATTTAGGCAAGCTCTGTCCATTTGTGTACTTGAGTCTGGTTACAAACATGAATAGCAGCCCACCCAGGTGGCTCAGTTGATTGGGGCATCATCCAGTACACCAAAACGGTTACTGCTCAATTCTGGTCAGGACACATACCCCTGCTGGAACACATGTAGGCAGCAACCTATATTTCTCTCTCTCTTTCTCTCTCTGTATCATCCCTCCTCAATAAAAATATCATTGGGTGAGGATTAAAAAAGGAAAAACACATTACAAAATATGAACAACGGAGCCTGTGTAGAAAGGGCAGAGCAACCACTTACAGAATGGCACTCCTTGAACCTTCTTAATTTAACAAAAGGTAATCTATCATCCTCCCCTTAAGAATATATTTTTATGTCTGATTTAACTTATGTATCTGGCAGGCAATAATGGTAATTGCCTTCTCTTACCCAGATGTGTTGTTTTATAAATGGCTATATATTGTTTGAAACTTCTGTGTGCAGTCAATACAGCACTCTGGTGGCATACTCTAACAAATAATATGTCAAGTATATGGATATAAACACATAAATATAAGCTCAGTATAAACTGCTTACAAACAGCATAGTTCAAGGTGAGTTTGTCTGTATATATTTTCTTTTCAGATTCCAGGCCACAGTGCACAGTACAGTTAACCAATTTAATAGAGCTCCACTCAGGGCAAATATCAAAACATCAATTACGCACTGAATCCAAATACACAGCTATGAACAGTATCTCATTGGTTTGTAGAAAGATATTTTTCATAACTCCTCAGAGTTTAATCCAGGAAATTTAGGTAGTTTTACAAGGATAATCACAAAGAGATGAGACAATCAGGCAAAAAAATAAATATTTCATTAGAGAATATATTAGATAACATCATACCTCTTATCTCTAAGTACTATATTGTGCATTCCTTTAAAAACAAGGAAAATAATATTGTCTTATAAAACTGCAGTACAATGATCAAGTAAAAAATTAAATATAGATCAAATGTCATCCACAGTTCATATCTAAATTTAGTCAGTTGTCTCAATAATGTGCTTTACAGGTTTTATTCTTCCTGGTCCAGAATCTAGTGGAGGATTGTTCATTGCATTTAGTTGTAATTGATCTTTATATTTTTAATTTGGGAGTTTCTCAACCATTTTTTAAAAATCTTGCTTGATGTGGAAGTTTTTGAAGAGTAGAATGTCTTCCATTGTATTTTGTTGTATGTTTTCTCAGGATTTGATTCAAGTTATGCACTTTATGAAAGGAATAGCCTGGGCATAACATTGTATTGTTCTCAGTGTTGTGGATTTTAACTCTGATCACTTGTTAGGGAGTGTTCTTAGGTTTCTCCATCATAAATTTGGTATTTTTCCTCTTATAACTAAAAGGTATTTGGGGGTAAAGTTCTTTGAGATTATATAAATGCTTTTTTCATCAAATTATCAAGAGATAATTATCTAGTGCCATAATTTCATCTACATTTTTAACTTGCCATTCAAATGTAAGGAAGGGTTTTCCTTTCTAGTGGATTTGTTTATGTATTTACTTATTTATTTATTTATTTATTTGTTTATTTATTTATTTATTTATTTTTATTGTTGGCAATATCACAGATGTCCCCTTTTGTGTTTTTTTCCATTGACCCTCTCCATATTCTTTAATTTATTAATACCAGTATGAATTTATATTGTTCTCTTGGTTGGTGCATTATAATTTAGTATTGTCTTTATTTTATTATTCATAATTTCCCAGATTAAACATGTGCAAGCCCCTTCAAGAATGCAACTATGCCCTTTTGATATTTTCCTATCATTCTTTGAGCACTTTTAGGAGGGATTAGATTAAGATATTACAGGGCCATCTTGCATTTTCACTGCTTCAGTAAACTCTAAGGAGCATTGGTTTCTTTGATTGGTAAATTAGATTTTGGAGTAAAATTTGAGTGCTACAAGGGTTCTTTCCTATTGGTATGCCATTGCTTCAAGGTCTTCATTATGCAGAGCTAAAACTATACATATGTATAAGCTATTCTTACTATTAGGAGATTAATTTTTTTCCCTTTCCCTCTGCCTGTCCTTTTGTTCCCACTCTTTCCTCCTAATATAAACACACACACACAAACAAGCAAACAAACAAAAAAAACAAAAAACACATACTGCACTCTAGTATTCCCTCTTTCACTTTTTTTAAACTTAGTTTCCCAAAAGTGAGGGACATAGCTCCCAGATCACCAATACTGTACATTCATTTATTCATAGACTCAAGCCTCAAATGTAAGTGTAGTAGATTCAGATTTGCATAGTAGAACTAAAAGGATAGAGAAAAGCAACCCAACTGAGTTCAATATTTGTTTACAGTTCGTTGTAAGGTAAAATTTACATATAGCAAATGCATACATTTTAAAGTAAATGATTTGATGAATTTTAATATATTTTACTCATGTAACACACATAATACAAAGATACAAAAGATCTGATCATCCTAGAAATTGCTCCCATGTCTTCATTTTATAAATGCTGTAATTCTCAAAATTTAAGCAATATTTCAGATTTTGTGAACTACCAGTTATATCAGATCCTCTTAATTGTTTAATTTCATGTTGGTTTGTTTTTTACATCCTAAGTTATGTCCTCTGCTATATTTTATTAAATAAACAAAAATGTACTTTAAAAATATCCTATATAATAAAATCCCAGCAACCAGAATGGTGGAATGACCAGAATGACCAGAGATGAGAAAGACCACAGCCCCTCCCCCTGGCTGACCCTTCCTCCCAGCAAGTGGTTAGGGGCAATCAGGCAGGCAGGCAGGCAGAGTGATTAGGGGCAACCAGGCAGGCAGGTTAGGGGCAATCAGGAAGACAGGTGAGCAGTTAGGAGCCAACAGTCCCGGATTGCGAGAGGGATGTCCAAATGCCAGTTTAGACCCAATCTGCAGGGATCCCTGCTTAATCGGGCCTAACCCGGCAGGTGGACAGCCCCCAAAAGGTCCTGGATTGCAAGAGGGTGCAGGCCGGGCTGGTGGACCCCCCACCCACCTCCGCCGTACAAATATTGTGCACCAAGACTCTCTATAGTATAAGAGAATAAGATACACTTAAAAATAAAAAATAATTTTGAGTTCATATATTAATTTAAGATGATGCATATAAATAAATGCACAAATAATAAGTATATGTCAACAGTTTTTATAAACTAAACTCATTTCATGAAAGCAACACAAAAAAAGAATGTCACCATAACTCCAAAAACCCTCTTTCTCTTTCAATTTCAGTATTATTCTCATAAGGTTATCCATATCTCCATTTATAATAATTTATATATGCCCTAGAATTATGTAACAATGTAACCATACAGTATAAAATTATTTTGTGGTATTATGTTTCTTATGTCATTGATGATGTTGCATATAACAAGTACATATTTGTATTCATAGTGGTATTGTATTACTTTGTATGAAGAGTGCTTGTTTAAAAATGTTTATAAATGTTAATTTATAAATATTACATTTGGATAAAAATTTTAGAGTCAATTTTTCTGTTTCAAAACCCTTAGCAGAATTATTATATTTGTGTTTACATTGTCCTTATAGGTCATTTTTGGTAAAAGTTGATAGCTTTAGAATATTAAATGTTTCTTTTCACAAGTATGGCATATCATTCTATGTATTTGGTTTGTCTTTAGTTTCTCTCAATAATATTTCATGATTTTCAGAATAGAAATCTGTACCACTTTGTTAAATTTACTCCTAGATATTAGCATGTTTTAGGTTTGTGTAAGTAGTATTTTTATTTTATTTTCATGTTTTGCTGGTATATACAAAAATAATTTAATTTTGTAGATTAATCTTTCCAGAAAAAAATTTTTTTTCTAATAGTTTATAGAATCTTCTGAATGTTCCATATATATCATTATGTATTTTTGATATAATGACATTTTTAATTTTCAATTCATTTGCATTTACTTATCCTATTGCTATGGCTAAGAACTCCAGTTTGATGTTAAATAGAAATGATGATAACATTTCTATCCTGATCCTGATCTAATGAGGGGAAATTTTGAATATTTCAACACTCAGTTTGATGCTTATTGTATTTTTTTGCAGAAATTACTTATAAATTTTTAAAATTCTCTTACATTTTTACTTTTCTAAGAATTTATAATGTACTTATTTTGAATTATGTATTAGGTTTATATTGCTGCATGACACATTACCACAAACTTAGTAGCTTCGTATGACAGCCATGTATTAGTTCACAATCCCATAGGTCAGAAATCCAGCAGGAGAAGTCTTCCAAGGATATCATAAGGCTAAAATCAAAGTGTTGGCTGAGTTACAATTTGGAAACTTTGAGGAAAAATTTGCTTCCATGCTCATTCAAATTGTTGGCATTATTCAACTGCTCTCAGTTATAGAGCTGATGTCCCTGTTTCCTTGCCTACCTGATATCAGCCACAGCTCTTCTCAACTCCAGAAGCTGCCTGGATTCCTTGCTATATGGCCCTCACAGTTTTCAAGCCAGTAATGTCCCATTGATTCCTGCTCCTGCTTTGACCCCCTCGTTTTTCCTATCTCTGAACTCTAGACCTAGATTTAACCCTTTGCACTCGCTTGCTTTTTACTCGATTCCTTTATTCTAATGCTAACTGTGTCGAGTCACCCTCGACATCCGAGTGCAAATTAAAGGACTTATATGATTAAATCAGGCTCAATCAGATATCTTAGAGAGGTTCATTGATTTGGGACCTTAATTACTTTTGCAAAATCCTTCTTGACTTTTTGACCTCAATTTCACAATTTAACAAATATTGGGGGAGAGGGGTATACCACATAGTTATATCTAGTTTATGACTCTCTTTTCTTATTGGAAAGGTAAATTTGGAAACATTTTTTTCCTACGAGGGTCATTAATATCGTTGATAGTTTCTCTGTCTCTTAATAGAGACCTTTTATCTTTTTGCAAAGCATCTTCAAAATCTTTTCTGGCACTCAAAATGTTAGGCTGACATCCTGTAAGAGGAAAGAGTTGCTGACTACCCTCTCATCTTTACATTTCCCCATGGATAATTTTTACCCTCATGTTAGTTTAACATGACAATCCTTTACCACCTTCAAAGTTATTTTAGGTTTATTTAAAATATTCTATCTTGATTTTCAAAGCATTCTCTGGGAAGACATTGGTATACTACTGTAGGCTGCTTGTATTGAGTTGTGGATGCCTGAAGGTCAATGCTTTATGAAATATACATGAAGCTGTATTTATAATGTATCTCAATTAAATGGAATAGATCTTTAAATACTGTATTCATTGCTGCCATTAAAATGGAAATGCAATGTAAGATATTAAAAAATTAATAATATTCTTGCCTAAAACATATATTTATTTCAGATTCTTAGTGTACCCATGAGTGAGGACTTTGCCAGATTCCCTTTTTGGTCTTAAAGCAAATAAATAACCCAAGAAGGCCTCATAACAGATCTTCCCAGTAGCAGTAAAAAAACAAACAAACAAAAAACCACAAACCAAAAATAAAAAAAAATATTTAAACAAATGAAGTATAAAACAAAAAGAATGGTTTAAGGGAGAATGCAGAATAAAATTTAATTGGTGCTGTTTGTCCATTATTATTTGAATTCATTATTTTTTAAATTCTACCTTAGTAAATATTGTCCTTAAAAATAAATCATATTTTATTTAAAATTTAAAACTAGTAATAATATTTTACTTTTATAATAAAAATTACAAAATGTTATTCTCTAACTACCATGATTATAATTTTAGAAGTAAACAGTTTTCATTAAAAAATAAACAGAGAGAATGGAAATAAATGCCTTGTCTTTTTTGCCAAAGTTTTTACCTCCATCAATCAAGAGGATAGACAATTCATAGTCTGTATGTAGTAGGATTATTTAGTGTCTGACTCTGTGGATTATTTTATAATTAATTTGTTTAATTTGTTATTAAATCAAGACAGAGTATAAATAAATAAATAATTAATTCATCACTTTTTCTCAGTGTATACTTAATGAAAGGCAGACTGTGATTTTACTATTTGTACCTACTATTATTAGAATTCTGAAATTTTGCCCCCAGAAAAATAAAAAAATAAATATTTGCTATTTGAAAAAAGTAATGCTTTAAAATTATCTGTGTATCCACATAGATTATTATAATGCCTGGAATATATACAAGATGAATAGTAGGATGTCTCTTACTTTGTAACATCGTATCTAATAATAGACAAATATGCAAATTGACCATACCTCCGAAACACCCACAAGCCACGCCCACAAGCCACGCCCACTATCCAATCAGAGCGAGCATGCAAATTAACCCAAACCAAGATGGCTACAGCCACAGAGAGTAAGGTTTCCTAGGTAACAGAGGAAGCCAAGCTTTCTGCCTGCCCTGGCCAGGCCTAAGCCTCCACTCAAGCTACAAAGTTTCAATTATAGAAGGTAAACAAATTCAAACAAATGGCGGCAGAATAGAGCTTGAGAGAGCAGGCCAGGGTTGCCACCGGCAACAGGGGAAGCAAAGCTTTCCACACACCCTGGCTGGGCCCACCTGCTTAAGGCTACAAAGTTTCAATTATAACCCCAACACAAATGGCTGCCTGTGGAGGGAGCCCCAGGCTTGGCTCCGCTCCAGGCTATAAAGTTTCAATTGTAGAAGGAAAATAAATTCCAGATACCAGGGCCTCTGCTTGGGTTGCCAGGGGGCGTGGCCGGCCTGCAAACCACCACAGGCCCCTCACTCAGGCCGCCCCACACCCCAAGGAAACCCCCACCTGATCCGGGACACCCTTCAGGGCAAACCAGCTGGCCCCCACCCCTGTACCAGGCCTCTATCCTATCTAATAAAAGAGTAATATGCAGATTGATCATCACTGCAACACACAATATAGCTGCCCCTATGTGGTCAAAGATCCTGCCCCCATATGGACACAGGATGGCCACCTCAAGATGGCCAGCAGGAGAGGGCAGTTGGGAGGCACCCAGCCTGCAAGGGAGGGCAGTTGAGAGGGACCAGGCCTGCAAGGGAGGGCAGTTGGAGGTGATCAACCCTGCAGGAGAGGGCAGTTAGGGGTGACCAGGACGGCAGAGGAGGGAAGTTGGGGGCAAACAGGCTGGCAGCAGAGTGGTTAGGGGGTGATCAGGCTGGCCAGCAGAAGCGGTTAGGGGCAATCAGGAAGGCAGGCAGGCAAGCAGTTGGGAGCCAGCAATCCTGGATTGTGAGAGGGCTGTCCGACTGCCCGTTTACGGGCAGTTGGACGTCCCTCGAGGGGTCCCATATTGGAGAGGGTACAGGCTGGGCTGAGGGACAACCTCCCTCCATGCATGAATTTCGTGCACCGGGCCTCTAGTACTATATAATAAAAACTAAAAGAAGAGGTGAGTGAGAAAAATATATATAATTAGGTTGCTCAGTAAGGACTGTTTAGCAAGTAATCTTTAATTTGGACTTTATGGGATGCATAGGCTTTTAAGGTATTCCAATTAGAGTCAATAAGGCCAAGATAAAATACAGACAAGAGCACTTGAGCCCAGCCATCATGGAGGTCACAGTTAGATTCCTGGTCTGGTTGTAGGCTCGATCCCCAGTAGGGGGCAGGCAGGAAGCATCTGATCAATGCTTCCCTCTCATTATTGATGTTTCTATTTCTCCCTCTTCCTTCCTCTCTTAAATAAATAAAAATATATTAACAAAAAAGAGCATTGACATCAGTCCAGTGTGAGTAGTCTTAATTAATTTAAATGTTGCATATTAATAAAGGAATTTGTTATATAGAACTAGAAAAAAATGCAATGAGATCAGCTTATGGAAGGTCCTGACTGCCAGACAAAAGTGGATAACTCAAGGTGCAGAAAAGAAAAGAATAAGATATAGGCAGATGAGAGGTCGGCATGTTGTATAGGACAGTTGGACATTTGAAGAGTGTGAGATTAGGACTACTAGTTAGGAAATGAGGATACACTAAAAAAAAAGTGCTCAGAAACTCATGAAAACAATGCAATACAATAATGGTGGGAAGTTAATCGTGTGATATAGAAGTTATTAAATAATAATAAAAATTAATTTATCTTGAGTTAAATTGATAAGTGTAGAACAGGCGTCCTCAAACTACAGCCCGCGGGCCACATGCGGGTGTTTTTGCCGTTTTGTTTTTTTACTTCAAAATAAGATATGTGCAGTGTGCATAGGAATTTGTTCATAGTTGTTTTTTTAAACTATAGTCCGGCCTTCCAACGGTCTGAGGGACAGTGAACTGGCCCCCTGTTTAAAAAGTTTGAGGACCCCTGGTGTAGAAGGACAGAAAGTGAAGTTTAAAGATTGCTCTAAGATTTTATGCTTACCTTTCTGTAAAAGTAATATACAGATATAGTCATAAATAGGATAGTCATAACCTAATTTTGACCAATTAGTAAAGGAAGCAGGTAAGATCATGGGTCTCCTGCAAAGATAGCTTTGATGATCCATCAGGATGTAAAAATGATTACTAGACCTTTGTACATGCAGGAAAGGATACTTGAGGTCTGAGAATCATACCCTGGACCCAACACATGGCTGGGTACTATAGGTTTGTGAGTCGGAGATGAGGAAGAGTATCAAAGAGGGGAGGAAGGATGAGAGGATGAGACATCTGTTCCTCTGAGAGAAGATTGATAGGATGGTGAAGAATTTAGAATGTGAAATAAGAAAAATGAAGGTTAAGTTGCTTTTTTACAATTAAAGGTAATAAATCCGTCTTTTTTGACTTATAGTTACTAATTGTATGAAAATTACTTTCAGTTGGTCAGAGGAAGGAACTTCTTATGACTCATTGATATGTAACCAAATTACTGACTCTTGTGTTTACATGAACTGTGCTTACTCAGAGGCAGCTTATTTATCTTTTAACTTTACCACTTACACATGTCAATGACTTTTTAAAATCTTCTACCTACCCATACATGACTTTCCTTCAAATTAATAATATTTATTCTATTGCCTGGGGTCACACAGTAAGCGTGGGACATACAGCATAATTGCTATGTTCTTTCTTTTCTTAGATTCTAACAAGAAAATCCTTAGCTGATCTTAAAGGCCACTAGGGCAACATGTAGATATTTTTTTGAAGTAAAAGGTTAACAACAAAAAAATGTAGTTCTCAGCAAGTAATGAATATAAACAAGATTAGGACCCCATAAGTGATTTCTATCAATCATGTTCCTGCTGAAAACCCATAAAGCTAAGTGTCTTTCAGTCATGTAATATCCTTTCTAAATCTTCTAGAGCACACATATCATTATATCATTTGGCAATCTTTAAACCAGATGGGGATCAATGTTTTCAGTGTGGTACATTATACTTTGCTGTTATAGAAGCTCTAGGTAATAAATGTTTCTGCAACCAATTTAAAGAGAACCCATTATGCAAATATAATAATACTTGCATAAAATCCTTGATGTTACAGTTTAGTATCATGTATCAGGCCGACTCTAATGACTTCCCAAAATAAGTTTGTTCAAACAAGGGGGAAAATAAAATACAGTTGATTGTGTGTAGCCATTGTAATAAAAGGAAAGGGTAGCACTTAAATCTCCAGAATTTCTCTTTGAAAATCATTTTTGTTCTAAAAACATTCAACAGTCTCTACATTTTTGATGAAAAGACAATCTTTCTGCATGGTTTTCTGGTATCTCTTTTTTTTTTTCCTAAAATATCTGTCCATATGTAAATATGACCATATATAAAAATGATATTAGGAGGTGGGGGGCAGGGGAGGGATAGAAAAGGTCAATGGGGGAAAATAGGGTCATATGTAATATTTTCAACAATAAAGATTTTTTAAATTATATTATTTACATATATTATGTAGACATGTATGCAGAAATATTTCTTACATCTTACTTTCCTCTGATTAATTAAAATAATTAACTCCTCTTGTGTTGGATTATTTCAGGATGAATATATTAAGCTATATGTTAATTTTTTGAAATGGTATCTTGTCATCAGCTAATAGATCCAAAACTTTCAAAGTGAACAAACAGAGAGAAACATAATTTCTTGTTTCCAGAATAAGCATTAAAAAATAATAACTGGGGCTCTGACATGGGAGCTCCTGTTACTGAGGCTGCCTCACCTCTGCAGGGTTGTTTGGCAGCCCCAGAGGCCACCCCTCTGCTGGCCTTCATGCCTCCCCTGGTGCAAGCCCAGGAGGAGGCCAAAACCCTACAAGATTCTGGAAAACCCCAATCTTCTCCTAACATTTACAGTTTTACAACCATTACCTACATTGGTTCTATCAGCACAAATATTATTATACCCTCTGTCTCTGTTTCTGATCAATCACTTATTATTACAAGAAAATACAAGATTCCTAGGCCTTTCCTCACACTTACTGAACTCCCAAAATATTCTTTTTGCCTACAGGAACCATTATGTGTTCTTTGTTTTGTTTTGTTTTAGAAGGGGCAGAGGGAGAGAGAGAGGGAGAAAGAGGGAGGGAGAAAGAAAGAGAAAGAGAGAAACGAGAAACATTGATGTGAGAGAAACACACCCACTGATTGCTTCTCTGGGGCAATCACGAATCTAAGGGGCAGAGATCAAACAGGCAACCCAGGTGCATGCCCTTGACTGGGGATTAAGCCCGAGACCTTCAGTCCATTAACCTTTTGCACTCGGATGTCGAGTGTGAATCGACACGGTTAGCATCGGTAGCAGCTCATATGTCGAGCCACACTCGACACGTAGTTTCACCTCGGGGGGAGGGGTATTTTTGTCTATTTTTCCAGTATCTTTTCTTGTTTTCATTAGCATGAAAGGACAAGTAAAATGTAAATGCCTTCTCAACTGATGCCACCACCTAAGCTTATCTTTTGCATAGGCAGCAATCTTGAGTAGGTGGGTCCAAGGCATGAGTCTGCATCATGCCTTTTTGAGCTTGCATCATCTTCCCTTGGTAAACAACCTTCCTTATCTTTTCTTCTCCTAGGTTTGTTTAGGTTTCTATTAGCATATCACAGATGTTGTCATGACACAGGGTTTAGTTGGATGATTGGTTTGCCTCCTAGCAGTCGCACGTTCTGAGTGAATTTCCCCTCCTCAGGATGGATAAGTTTTCCAAAGACATAGAAAGCAGCGATGATGAATTTTACTTCAAAAACGAAGAAAAAAGTGAAAAATGTAATAGTGACGAAAGTGAGTTCTCTGAGGATGCAAGTGGAGATGATGAACAAATCGCTGGTCCTAGTGAACTACAGAAAGGAAAAAGTCCCTTGCTTTGCCCAAAGATCTGGCTGAAAGTACTGACAGTGACAGTGACATTGAATTCATAAAGGTAAAACGAAGACGCACAATTGTTTATTCGAGTGAGAGTGATGGAGATATAGGTGATATCATTGAGAAATCGGGTATAAGGCCCAGTGAAAGTTACGTTTCTAGGGGAAAACAGGAAAAAGAAAAGTGGACATCTACATCTGTGAATGACAAAGAGCCTAGCAGAATCCCTTTCTCCTGGTCAGTTACATGTTGGACCTCAAGTTCCTTCTGGATGTGCCACACCAATGGACTTTTTTCAGTTGTTTTTTACTGAGACGTTGATAAACAAATATAACGGGTGAGACAAATGAGTATGCTAGACATAAAATTAGCCAGAAAGAACTATCCCAGCGATCCACTTGGAATAATTGGAAAGATGTGACGATAGAGGAAATGAAGGCTTTTCTTGGTTTAATACTAAATATGGGTGTATTGAATCACCCCAACTTGCAGAGTTATTGGTCCATGGATTTTGAGTCTCATATATCATTTTTTCTATCTGTTTTCAAAAGAGAAAGGTTCTTGCAAATATTTTGGATGTTACACTTGAAAAACGACCAAAAGTCAAGTAAAGATTTGAGAACAAGAACTGAGAAGGTAAACTGCTTCTTGTCATACCTTGAAATGAAATTTAGGGAGAGATTCTGTCCTGGAAGAGAGATTGCTGTTGATGAGGCTGTTGTTGGTTTCAAGGGGAAGATACACTTCATCACATATAATCCTAAAAAGCCAACAAAATGGGGTATTCATTTATATGTCCTCTCAGATTCAAAATGTGGTTACGTACATTCATTTGTCCCTTATATGGAGGAATAACATCTGAAACGTTGGTGAGACCTGATCTCCCTTTTACTAGCAGAATAGTTTTAGAGCTTCATGAAAGATTGAAGAACTCAGTACCTGGTTCTCAAGGTTATCATTTCTTCACTGACAGGTATTACACTATGTCACTCTTGCAAAGGAATTGTTCAAGGAAAAAATACACTTGACAGGGACAATAATGCCCAATAGGAAAGATAATCCACCTGGTATCAAACATCCAAAGCTAATGAAAGGAGAGATAGTGGCTTTCAGGGATGAAAATGTAATGCTTCTTGTGTGGAAAGACAAGAGGATAGTCACAATGCTCAGTATATGGGACACTTCAGAGACTGAGTCTGTGGAAAGGAGAGAGTGGTGGTGGGAAGGAAATAGTTCTCAAATCCAAGGTCGTGACCAACTATACAAAGTTTACGGGGGGTGTTGATATAGCTGATCACTACACTGGCACATACTGTTTTATGAGGAAGACTCTAAAATGGTGGCGTAAATTGTTTTTCTGGGGGCTTGAGGTCAGTGTTGTAAATTCCTATATATTGTACAAAGAATGCCAAAAAAGTAAAAATGAAAAACCAATAACGCATGTGAAATTTATCAGGAAACTAGTACGTGATCTTGTTGGAGAATTCAGAGATGGTACACTAACTTCTAGGGGTAGATTATTATGCATTAACTTAGAGCAATGTTTAGATGGAAAGCTCCATATAATCACACCTCACCCTAACAAAAAATACAAAGATTGTGTTGTTTGTTCTAACAGAAAAATCAAAGGAGGAAGAAGAGAGACGATTTATATTTGTGAAACATATGAATGTAAACCAGGTCTTCATGTGGGTGAATGTTTCAAAAAATATCACACCATGAAAAATTATAGAGATTAAAATTACTCTTTGAATGTATCAATAATTTGAAATATAAAAAAATCCAAATAAATAAGTTTGTATGAAAAGAAACTCGTTTTTTATTCTACTGCCGCGCTTTGTAAAACCTGGGGTATTTAAAAAATTAAATCCCGAGTAGAATAAAGGAATCGAGAAAAAAGCAAGCAAGTGCAATGGGTTAAGCCATGTTGGCCAGAGCTGTAGGAACCATTAAAATAATCTAAATTACTTATCTGTCTGTGAAAGTTTCCCTGCATTCTTCCCATAAAAAAAAATTGACTGTCCAACCCAGCTTGCACAAATGATGATTGTTTTTCTACACCCCTACTTTGGGGACCACTGGACCTGAAAATAAATATCTTATATAATAAAAGGCTGATATGCAAATTGGCCAAATGGTGTAATGACAGGTTGCTATGATGTGCACTGACCACCAGGGGGCAGACGCTCAATGCAGGAGCTGCCCCCTGATGGTCAGTGCACTCCTGCAGCTTAGCCAGAAGCTGGGCTCATGGCTGGCGAGCACAGCAGTGGTGGTGGGAGCCTCTCCCATCTTTGCGGCAGCACTAAGGAGCGGTGAGCCAAGTGGTAAAGAGCAAGCAGGAGAGCGGTTAGGAGTGAGGGGTCCTGGATTGCGAGAGTGATATCCAACTGCCGGTTTAGGCCTGATTGGGCCTAAACTGGCAGTCAGACATCCCCCGAGGGGTCACGGATTGCGATAGGGCACAGGCCAGGCTGAGGGACCATCCTCACTTGAATTTCATGCATCGGGCTTCTAGTTATGATATCAAATCACTACTTGCTTTCATGAAATTATCAATCCTCAAGCACTTTCTGGTATTCCTTAGAGTTTTCTAGGCTCCTAGCTAACTTTCCTCATTAGTACTTGCATCTTCTTTCTTAGTGATTTTCAGTTTTCTAGTGGGTGATCCAACTAACTACAATCAGCACAGTTGTTTTCTCTCTTCTAGAGACTTTCTTCTACTATTCTCCAATTACTCCATTTCAGCCCCTCAGGCTTGCTTTTAGTTTCTAGAGCACAAGAGGCATGCTAGCACCATAGAGCTATGCACATTCCTTCTTCCTGAATGTTCTCCTGCAAATGTTCACATGGCTGTTGCTTCACCCTCTTCAAGTCCGGCTTATTATCTTCTCAGTGACTCTTTCCCTTTCTAATGTAAAGCTGAAAACTCACTTGTCCCTGAATTAGATATCATCTTTCCTCCTTGATTTATGCTTTTCATATCACTTCTTATCATCTGATATACGATATGTTTCATTTATTTCATTCACTTGTATTACTCATAGTCTGACACAACTTTAAAAATAACTTCCACAAAGGCTGAGTATTTTATTCCCCTCACTATTGTATCTTTAGTGTCTAGAAGAGACCAGGCACTTGGCAGATTTACAAATAATTCTTGTTTATAATTAGTAGCCACTCCATACAACCAGTGATTTAAAACAGACTGTTAATATATTCACTGGTTGACTTATAAATGATGAACCCATCTCTTAAATATGCACATTTATATTACTTTCTGAATAATGCATTCATCAAAATAAATCTTGAAAATGTTGTTTATACTAGACAGCTTAAATGATAAACCTGAATCTGTCACTGTCTTTTCAACCTGACCATGAAAAAGATTAAGGTTTATAATTGAGTAGAATGAGTAAATAATACTCAACAGAACCAAATAGTATCATCTCCAAAACACTAATTGAAATGACAAGAAAATAATGAGCACATGAGATATTATTCCTTAATACATCTTTCACTTTCTAACAAATTATAAATATATCCAAATGAAAAACAACCAAATTGCTGTTTCTAGATACTGCTTAAGTAACTCAATCCCTCCCAAAACGGCAGCTTAACATAAAGGAAATCTCTCTATAGTGCTTATGTTAACTACATTTTATATAGATAGCTAAATAGAACTATACAGTCACTAGTACTTATTATACATAGTCATTGAAGTAAAATTCTTTATTTAATTAGGAATGTAACTAATAATATTTTTGTCAGTCAATAATATTCAAATTTTATAAGATCCTCAAGGGTAGGCAAATTTCAGAAGTTTGTTTTAAGCTTTTTGCTTCTCCCCTACTTTAGCAATTGATGGCTACCTGCTGGTCCCTTGGTATCCTAGGCTAGGTATGCAAGATTTAGCAAATAAAATACAAGGATCCCATTTAAATTTAAGTTTTAGATTAACATGTATATATAATGATCTCTTGTGCATTATTTAGGACATAACTATACTAAAAATATCTATTACTGTTTATGTGAAGCTCAAACTTAACTGGGAATTTTCTATTTTATTTGGTAACTCTATTTGTGTCTTCTCTATGACTATCCACAAGTATTCCATATGTGTAAATTTTTACTTCTGACTCTTCAAAATGTATTTATCTGTACCATATTTTTTTTTTTTTTTTTCAATATATATTTTATGGTTTTTTTACAGAGAGGAAGAGAGGGGGATAGAGTGTTAGAAACATCGATGAGAGAGAAACATCAATCAGCTGCCTCTTGCACACCCCCTACTGGGGATGTGCCCGCAACCAAGGTACATGCCTTTGACCAGAATCGAACCCGGGACCCTTGAGTCCGCAGGCCGACGCTCTATCCACTGAGCCAAACCGGTTTCGGCTGTACCATATTTTCTTAGATGTCTATATAATATTGTCTGTGAAATGTGTAACCCAGCCTGATATAAATCAGAATGGTGGTGAATAAATACAGTAGATAATTTAATCTCATAATACATTAGTCAATTAATCATTCATATTAACCTTGTATTACTACCCTCCCCCAAATCAGGCAGATAATAAAACATGCAAATGACTTAACACTGTTTTTTTTTCTCTAAGGAGAATAATCAAGAAATTTTTTTACATATTTGAAATTTTAGATGTGTTTGTAGCCAATTAATACAGATGTTTTTGGTTTGGTGTAAGAATAAGATTGGGAGTAGTGTAAGGCTTTCTTGATGCTTCTCAAACACTTGTTGAAGACAGGTGTCAATCATAACAGTTCCTTCAAACTGTTATGCGTTCTTTGGTTTCTCTTACACTAGCAGACACACACATTTGTCTGTACACACACACACACACACACACACACACACACACACACACACACACTCACACCTGAATAGAGTATAATGGCAATCCTTATAGTGAGTCAGACTAAAACAAATAAATTTCAGAACCCTTACAGAAAAATTTGATGGATATGAAAAAAATATATTTGCATACTTTGATTTTATTTCTTCCTACTTTTGATCAAACTCTGACTTAGATATCATTTCTATAATCATATATGTTTCTCATGAACTAGTGACATTTCCTATTTTGCATTCTGCCATTGAGATTTTCTGCATAAAGAAATTGTGTAAAATCAGAGCCTTATAAAGCCCTGAAAACAGTTCATGATTTTTGGTCCCTTTTAAGTTAAAACAACAACAACAAACAAGAAAATGACATTAAGATATTTTTATACAAACTGATTTTTTTTCTGATATACACTCCAGGGCCAGTGAGTGCCTCTTACAACTCAGAACCTCAAAGAAAACCTCAACCCTGTTGTTCCCAGAGCAGACTCGCCATCTATTGGATGGGTGGACCCCAGAGAAAACTGAGGTAATAATGACTCGTTTTAAGATATTGTAGTAAAAACAGAGTTTTAAAGTAGTTCTCACTCCTTCAGAAATACTGCTGTTCATATAACTCACAGAGTTTTTTGCATCGATCAGTTTAACTTTAAAAACTGTATTTCTCCCAACAAAAGGAGCCGTTACCCTTTTTGCAATTACTAGAGACTTGTGTTTCTTACCCTTTTAGAGGAATCTTTTTACTGGCAGCTTGGGAGCTATTATCAATAAGATAGTCTGAGATTGCACTTCACACACTCAGTCTTATATGACCTTCCTCAGGAGTCCCAATTTTAGCAGAATGATACACATACTTCCCACCACCTTCAAGTGAACAATATGTTGTATTTGCGCTGAACTTGGGATTTTCAACTATTGCTTTAAACATAGCTTTTAACTCTAGTCATTTAAGAGTTTTAAGCTTCAAAATGTTAGAAAACTCGCCAGACCTAAGTATTAAATTAATTTGAAATAAAATTATATAGATAAATAAGTATAATTAAATAAAGTCAATTATATCAAGGTGATCATTTTATCTGGTTCCAAATGGACTCTAGCCCATTCTCTACCTTGTTTTCAGTGAAGTGCTAATGTAGATACACCCGTCAATTAATTTAAAGCAAAAAATTATTTAATTATGGTTTTGATTTAGATTTTCCTGATGATTAGCGATACTGAGCATTATTTTTTCATATACCTGTTGAACATTTATATAGCATTTTTGGGGAAATATCTATTTAAATCTTTAGTCTATTTTTATCAGGTTATTAGTTTTTCTTTAATATCAAGTTGTAAGAATTCCATTTTTATTTTGGAGATTAACTCATTATCAGATGTATGGTTTACAAATATATTATTTTTTGTGGGTTGCAAATTCACTCGGTTGCCTGTTTTCTTGGTTGTAGAACACATTTTAGTTTGATTCAGCTGGTAGAAAGGCAAAATGGTATGACTACTATGGAAAATAGGCAGTTCCCCCCCAAAATTAAAAACTACCATATGATTTAGGAATCCCATTTCTGGAGGCTTACCCAAAAAAATATCATTTCTGGAGGCTTACCCAAAAGAATGAAATCAGGACCTTGAAGAGATAAAAGCATCCCATATTTATTGAAGCATTATTCATAACAATGATGTGGAATGCTGTACAACACTGTACCCATAGTCAATAATAATGCATTGTATATTTAAAAAGTGTATTAAGAAGGTAGATATAATGTTATGTGTCCTTACAACAATAACATAATTTTATTTATTTACTAGAGGCCCAGTGCACAAAATTCATGTACTGGGCGGGAGGATCCCTTAGCCCAGCCTGTGCCCTCTCGCAGTCCACAACCCCTCGCTCTTTACCACCCACCGGCTTGCTGCTCCTTACCTCTCATGTCACTGATGCTTAGCACCGCTGCGGAGGCGGACATTGCCACTGTGCTCACCAGCCGTGAGCCCAGCTTCTGGCCGAGTGGCGCTCCTCCTGTGGGAGCAGACTGACCACCAGGGGCCAGCTCCTGCATTGAGCATCTGCCCCCTGGTGGTCAGTGCACATCATAGTGACCAGTCATTCTGGTTGTTCTGCCATAATGGTCGCTTAGGCTTTTATTATATAGATTTTTCTGAGAAATAGAGAGATAGAAACATCAATGATGAGAGAGAATCATTGATCGGCTGCCTCCTGCGTGCCCTGTACTGGGAATTGAGCACACAACCCAGGCATGTGCCCTTGTCCAGAATCTAACCTGGGACCTTTCAGTCCACAGGCCAATGCTCTATCTACTTAGCCAAACTGACTAGGGCAAACATATAATTTTAGAAAGTATGTGTTGATTAATTCAGGTCTAACTAGAATAACTACTATGTTACAACAGAGGTAAAATACATTTATTGATTACATATTATGGATGTTAAGTCACTACCATTTTTTTTCTAGTTGATAATAAGAATTTGTGTTCATATTTTCCTTAAAGCCATGTAACTCAGAAGAAATTAACTACTGTCATATCCAGGAAAAGCCTGGGTTAGTCCAAATTTACATCAACTACTTTTCTAAGTAATTAGTTCAAGAATGAGCATGTGACTTAATCCTGCCAATAAGTAGTAAAATTAATACTTGTAAGAAAATTTTTACTCCTAAATACCAAATGACAAGATGTCTATTCTTCTTCTTCCTCTGATGCTTAGAGCCTGAATAACCAATTTGTTAAATATGAAATTAATGGTGCAATGGAAGAATGGATTATAAAGAACCATTATAATATGATCGAGCCTCTAAAAAATTAACCCTGATACCTGTAAAATTACAAATAGTGATGTTATGTGAAATAAAATAATAATACAGCCCTCACCAGTTTGGCTCAGCGGATAGAGCGTTGGCCTGTGGACTGAAGGGTCCCAAGTTCGATTCAGGTCAAGGGCATGTACCTTGGTTGCGGGCACATCCCCAGTAGGGGGTGTGCAGGAGGCAGCTGATTGATGTTTCTCTTTCATCGATGTTTCTAACTCTCTGTCCCTCTCCCCTCCTCTCTGTAAAAAATCAATAAAATATATTTTTTAAAAATAATAATAATACAGCGTATTTTAAGCAAGTTTGAGTTACAAGTATAAAATTGAAAACATTATAACTAAGAAGTTTATCAGTGGAAACTATGCAATAGTGATAATTCAAGAAATGAATATAGACTTAGTGTTTAGAATTATCTTATTAACCTTTAAACAATTAAAAACAGAACTATATGAAGATTCCTAACTCTAGTAAGTGAGGCTAGACTAGGATGAAGAAGTTTTTTAAAAAAAATGTAATTTAATGCCATTCAATGCTGTTCGATTCTTCCCCTGTAAACCACCTCTTCCCCACATATGTATCACTGTTCCAATAGTCAGAAATTCAGAGTCAAACAAGAACTAGATTGGCAAAAGAGTCTATAACTTAATGCATAGTAATTGGATTAATATATGCATTTATATACTTATTATTTATTAGAAAAACACAAGACAACTAAATATAATAATGGTTGGTGGATGATAACTTGCAACTCATCAAAGAGTAAATGTAAATGCCCAATACATCCATGAAGTAATACTCAAAGTCATTAATAATCAAGGACAATAAACTAAAACAATATTGAAAAGTTTTCCTTCATCAAATGCCAACACTGTCAAAGACTAATGGTATACTTTCTGGACAGGAATAGACAAAAGTAAGCACATATAAATTATTTTCCCTATCAAGTCTCCTTCCATCACTATTTATTCTCTCTGTACTTTCTCCTACCTCTCCCCATCACCCTTTCCCTCTGATAATCACCATACTATTCTCTGTATCTATGAGGGTTGTTGTTTTTTGGGGTGTGTGTGTGTGTGTGTGTGTGTGTGTGTGTGTGTTTTGTTAATCCTCACCCGAGGATATTTCCCCCATTGATTTTTAGAGAGAGTGGAAGGAAGGGGGAGAGACTGAGAGAGAGACACATCGATTAGTTGCCTCCTGCACATGTCCAGACCAATGCCTTGGATTGAGCTTGCAACCCAGGTACATGCTCTTGATCATAATCAAACCATGGCTAATTGAATAAGTTAACCTGTACAGGACAATAGGCATGTTCTTTTAGTATGTGCATTGTGTAGTTTCATCATTGATAAATTTATCACAAATGATTACAAGCTAAAACTATTTTGCATCTGAGGACAAAGCAAATTGTTAGAATATCAGTAAACTATAAAACCATTTCTTGATGCCAGATATCCTTGACAACTTTCTGAAAGTACTTTTGCTTACTTATCCATAAACTAAGCTGCAGTGAAAAGAAAGGCCCAGATAAAGTCATATATACAAAATGTCCAAGATACTAAGGAGGAATGGCAATATTCTTCTGAAATGTTCTCTGGAAATATCTGGCTTTTACACAGAGGAATTGAGGTTGTGATGCATAGGGAATAGTGAAAGTGAATAAAGCAATGGCCTTTCTAAAAGTAAAGTGATATTACACTAACCACAATAATTTTTTTTTTTAATTTACACATAAGGAGAATTTCTTGGTGCCTATGAATGAGTGTTGTTCTACTGTTTCTCTCTTGCTTTTTGAATAAAATTTAAAATAATCAAAAAAATTTTGTTAGGAAACACCTTGCTATATAACCTTGGATTTGGATTATTTTAAGATAAAGTAATATCTCCTGAACAAGTGGGAATTTAGTACATCTCTTTCCATAGGAAATATTCCATGTAATACAATAGTGGTTGTAGATTATAATGGTTGGCATTTGATATCTATTTTTATGTTTTATTTGCCAAAGTAAAGTGAGTTACATATGCTTTTGTCTTGCCAGCATATCTTTAAGAAACCACCCTTTCTTTTCCTATTATTGGTTCACATGGTTTGAATGGGACTAACTATATTTCAGATGTAAACCTGTGTTACTATAACTTTTTTATTCAATATGGAGTCATGTGTTGTTTAATGACAGGGACAGATTCTGAGAAATGGGTTGGTAGGCAATTTCATCATTGTGTGCACATCACAGAGTACACATACAGAAACCTAACATGTCCAAAGCCTACTAAACACCAACACTATATGACATAGCCTATTGCTCCTTGGCTACAAACCTGTACAGCATGTTACTATACTGAGTACCATAGGCAACTGGATTTGTGTATTTATACATATCTAAAGATAAAAAAGGTACAGGAAAAGTAGGGTATAGGAGATAAAACATGGTACACCTTCAGAGGGTACTTACCATGATAGAGCCTGCAAGACTGAAACTTGCTCTGGGTGAGTCAGTGAGTGAGTGGTGAGAGAATGTGAAGGACTAGGCCACTACTATCCACTACTATAGACTTATAAATACTATATCGAAAGGATAAGTAGGAATAAAAAATCAAGATGGAGAGATAAAGGAACAGAGGGGATTGTACTGGCAATGTGGTTTTGGCCATTGCATGTTTGAACACTGCTCACATTTGTGAACTTTGTGGTATTAATAAAAATAGGCTGTTTAATATTGAAAGAGTATAGAATTTAGGACTCAATATTGTGACTTTGTAAATTTTTTTTTAGTTCCATTATCCCTATGTGGCTCTCTCTGCAATTGGATTAATGAAAGAAATAAAACTTATCTATCCTTCGCATCATTACAACCTGAAAATATGTCCAAAGTATAGGGACCGGCTGTCCCCATACTATCACAGAAAGCTTTTACTAAAGTGGCAGTGGCATTTAATACATGTTCAGGTAGCTCCTATGAACTTGTGTCCTTGAACATGATCTTATGTCATCCACAAAGAAATTACAGCAATGTACTCTGAAGATCATCAAGCTAGGTCTGGGAGGCTGTAGGACACTCTGAGTATGTAGCAATAGGAAGAAAGGATCCTCTTTGCTAAAACAGGTCAGTGTTTGACCGATTGTGATGTAATCTGTGCACTCAAAATTGAGGTACTTTGAGTGGGAGGGAATTTATTGCCAACTACACAAATATTGCTCCCATCAGAGAAAAAATTTCCTCCTGAACCACATACCATTCCATTTCTTACTGAAAGTTCAGCTCCATTACAATCAAATGGGACCCCTGTTGTATATGCTGTCATTGAGTGAAACCTTTTTATTTGGAACATGACTGTATTCTATTATCAAATAAAAATAGACTTGTCAACTGAACAGAAATTACCCCTTGGTGAAAGGGGTGAAGGAAGAACCGAAGTGCACAGGACAGATTAATATTGTTTTTCTTTCTTTGACTGAGAAATGGCATGCATGGTTACTGCTCTCCCAGGTAGGGGGGAAATAATGAATAAAACAACACGATTAAAGTTTTGAATATTAAACTGGAATGGGTCCTAGGAACACACTAATAAAAGACCTTCAATTTACAGATAAAGAAATCAAAGCCTGTAAATATTAGTGTTCAAGATCAAAGAGCTACATAATTATCTATGAACCATCCTTTTCATATGACAACATTCTTAGCATTATTGAAAAAATCATTATGGGAATTTAATCTTTATTATAAGTCACCAATAAAGTATCATATGGATGAAAGAAGGGATTGGGAAGAATTTTTGGCACTATAAGGGTTAATAGAATATAAGAATATATATTTTTATCATAGAATATACACTGAAATTAAGATTGGAAGGTAATAGATGTACTTGTGGTTTTAAGGTTTAATGAAATTTGACTGACTTTAAGAATAAAATCAAGATGCCAAAGATAAAGAACCAAGTGATTCTACCTGCTCTCAGTAGGCTTTCAATAATTAATAATTCCTTTCATCACTATACTTTCCCTAGCAAATATACTTTAGAAAGACAATTCTTTAGGAAACATACCAGTTCTCTTCATACAGCCTCATGGTAACTGCTTAGCCTTCCTTGCAATTTTTCTCTCCTTTTTATAGTGGGGATAATTATACAGTGCTTGCTACTTATATAGCATATTGAGTTCCTGTTGCTAAATGATATAGGCCCATGGGTTTAAGATATGTCCATGCACATAATATTATCATTGTTAATTTAATGGCTTTTATAGTTTTATGAAGAGTATCTTCATGACCACTTTGAAAGATTTATACGGTTTGTTTTCACATGGAAATTCTTGTCTGAGAATTAGCATGAATGGTGTGTAGGGGAGCCAAGGGGCTGTTAGACATTTTAAGGACAACACTATAAGTGGTAATTACTAGCTTAAACATGTATTTGTGCCATGAAATATAACCCTCCATTTACATCCCATTTCTAGCTGTGAAATATGGCCTTTTTAAAATCAGCGTGTGGGGTTTTCAACACCTGTAAGAAATGTATATAAACTTCATTAAACTCATGAAGAAAACAGCATGATTTCTAAAGGCAAATGATTTGGCATTTTATGCAGTGCATATCTATACTAATAAAAGAGAAAGATGTAAATTGACCGTACCTTTGCGACGCCCACCAGCCAATCAGGAGTGAGTATGCAAATTAACCCAAAAAAAGATGGTGGGTTAATTTGCATACACAAGGGCTGAACAGCCAGGGGTGGGGCAGGACTCTTGTGCCGTCGCCATGGCAACAATGCAGGTGTTCTGCACCACCCCAGCAGCTCTGGGCCTCTGGGCAACATAGGAAGGTGGAAAGGCAGCTCTGGGCCGGAGCGAAGGCAGAAAGGCAGCTCTGGGCCGGAGTGAAGGCAGAAAGGTGGTTCCGGCCAGAGCGAAGGTGGTGCCAGCAGCCAGGGGAAAGAAGGCCCATTCTTGCACGAATCTTCATGCATTGGGCCTCTAGTGGAAAAATAATATCCCTTTGTTATTTCATCTCAGGATTAGCTTAATGATAGAGACCATTGAAGAAAAGAGCATGAAAATGTGGAGGAATCTTATACAATAAAGAGCTAATATGCTAATTAGACCTAACAGCAGAATGACTGTCGGAGGTTTCAAGGGCCGGCAGAGGCTGCGAGGGGCTATGAGAGCCAGCTGAGGCTGCGAGGGCCGCCTGAGGCAGCCTGGGCTGAGCCCCTTGCACAAATTTTGTGCATCCAGCCACTAGTTGTAATAATAATTTTGATTAATTCTTAACTTACAGGATAATTAGTAAAAATATTTAAGAGGTCTTTAGGAAAATAGTTACCCCAAGCCAGCGATCATAACTTCATAAAAAGATAACCTCCTTTAAAATTTAATAACAGCATTTAAAAATATAGTTACTTTGAAGGCGCTAAATCTTTTTATATGGTATGTGAACTGAACTTTAATTTCTTAGAAAGGTTGCATGGGAGATAATCAGGCACATGTTGCCTTCCTTCTGCTGCAAACTGCTTGATATGTCAATAGATGACTATCACATGTTGAATATTATTAAAACATACTCCTTCCATTGTGCCAACCCTCACTCAGTTCAACTTTCACATTCACGGAATGATATTTTTTTCTTAACTTTGGCTACGATGTTCATTATTGACTCTGCAAAGTTTAATTATTATTAGACAAGAAAACAAAACATTTAGAATTTTAGGGAAATGCAGTTGAGGTTGAAGTAATTTTTTTTCTATCTATAGATGAAAATTTTAAAGCTAGTCAAAGTTTTCATTGTATAACTTCATGAACAATATATCTAGGTAATATATACGTATATAGTAAACTACTGCAGTCCCCCTTTTTCTGCAATTTCACTCTCCTTGGATTCAGTTACCTGCCATCAACTCTGATCAGAAAATATTTAATGAAAAATTCAAGAGATAAATAATTCATAAGTTTTAATTGGCATATCCATTCTGAGTAATGTGATAAGATCTTACACCATTCCACTGTCCTGCCTGGGGCATGAATCATTTTTTTGTCCAGCATGTCTACACTATATATGCTGCCTGTGCATTAGTCACTGAGTAAACATCTCCCTTTTCAGATTGGTTATTATAGAGAGAGAAAGAGGGGAAAGGATTACATTTAGGTAACGTTTATTACAGTGTATTATTATAATTGTTCTGTTCTATTATTTGTTATTGTTGTTAATCTCTTCCTGTGCCAAATTTATAAATTAAGCTTTAACATAGGTATATATGTATAGAAAAAAACTTAGTATATCTAGAGCTAGGTACTAATCATATTTTCAGGCATTCAGTAAGGGTCTTGGAATGTATACTCCATGGCTAAAGGGAGACTATTTTCATAGATTACTATCAGTTTCTTAAATGGTACATATAGTTGTCATTGAAATAGTCTATCAATATTAATATTTATGAGAACATACCAAAGAATGTGCTATCTAATGTGACAATTTATTTTAGAAGATTTGTGTTTAATATATACATACACACACAGATATATTGCCTCAGAGATCATAAGATCATTCAACTTCTCTTCACCTGCCTAATCCATACTTATTCTATTTAAATAAGCTCAAGGACATTCAGAAAAGATTACAAAAAAATTGTGTTCAAAATCTCTGTTTTAGGAGCTCATTAAATTTGCCAAAGAGAACAGGGTATGGTGAAGAACCCTTTTTAACATTGATAGAACACGGTGAAAAACAAGTGCTCAATAGAATTTCTCCCCGATATATTGAAGATGCTATCATACTGAAGAATTATTTCCATTGCCAACACATATCTCCTATTTCTGTGAAACCAATTCAGTGTTGTGTAAAATAGACAATACAATCTTTCTTTTTTTCTTTATTGTATAAAGATTTACATATGTATCCTTTTTCCCCAATTGACCCCTCCTGCCATTCCCACCTGGGCAAGTGCTTAACCCCCCATTGTCTGTGTCCATTGGTTATGCTAATATGCATGCATACAAGTCCTTTGGTAGTTCTCTAACCCCCACACCTCACCTGCCATTTCTCTCTGGATCTATTTTTTTTTTTTTCTTTATTGATTAAGGTATTACATATGTGTCCTTATGCCCTCATTACCCCCCCCCCCACACACATACCCTCACCTCCCTGGTGTCTGTGTCCATTGGTTATGCTTATATGCATGCATACAAGTCCTTTGGTTGACCTCTCCCCCTTACCCCGACCATCCCCTACCTTCCCTCTGAGGTTTGACGGTCTGATCAATGTTTCTCTGGATCTGTTTTTGTTCATAAGCTTATGTTGTTCATTATATTCCACAAATGAGTGAGATCATGTGATATTTATCTTTCTCTGACTGGCTTATTTTGCTTAGCATAATGTTCTCCAGTTCCATCCATGCTGTTGCAAATGGTAAAATTTCCTTCATTTTTATTGCAGCGTAATATTCCACTGTGTAGATGTACCACTCTTTTTTAACCCACTCATCTGAGGATGGGCACTTAGGTTGTTTCCAAATCTTAGCTATGGTAAATTGCGCTGATATGAACATTGGGGTGCATAAATCCTTTCTGATTGGTATTTCTAGTTTCTTGGGATATATTCCTAGAAGTGGGATTACTGGCTCAAATGGGAGTTCCATTTTTAGTTTATTGAGGAAACTCCATACTGTTCTCCACACTGGCTGCACCAGTCTGAATTTCCACCAGCAGTGCATGAGGGTCCCTTTTTCTCCATGTCCTCGCCAGCACTTGTTGTTTGTTGATTTGTTGATGATAGCCATTCTGTCAGGTATGAGATGATATCTCGTTGTTTTGATTTGCATCTCTTGGATAATTGGTGACTTTGAGAATGTTTTCATATACCTCTCTGCCGTCTGTATTTCCTCTTTCGAAAAGTGTCTATTTAAGTCCTTTGCCATTTTTTTGATTGGATTGTTTATTTTCCTTTTAATTTGTATGAGTTCTCTGTAAATTTTGGAGGTTAAACCTTTTTTGGTGATAACATTGGCAAATATGTTCTCCCATGCAGTGTGCTTTCTTATTTTTTTGTTGATGGTTTCTTCTGCTGTGCAAAAGCTTTTTATTTTGATGTAGTCCCATTTGTTTATTTTCTCCTTAGTCTCCATTGCCCTAAGAGCTGTGTTGGTAAAGATAATGTTATGACATATGTCTGCTATTTTGCTGCCTATGGAGTCTTGTAGAATTTTTATGGTTTCCCATATTACATTTAAGTCCTTTAGCCATTTTGAGTTTGTTTTTGTGTATGGTGTAAGTTGGTAGGCTACTTTTATTTTTTTGCATGTATCTGACCAAATTTCCCAGCACCAGGTTTGGAAGAGGTTGTTTTGACTCCATTGCATGTTCTTGCCTCCTTTGTCGAATATTAATTGAGCATAATTGCTTGGGTCGATTTCTGTGTTCTCTGTTCTGTTCCATTGGTCTATATGTATGTTCTTATGCTAGTACCAGGCAGTTCTGAGAACCATGGCTTGGTAATATAGCTTGATATCTGGTATTGTGATCCCTCCAACTTTGTTCTTCTTTCTCAGGATTGCTGTGGCTATTCGAGGTCTTTTTTTATTCCAGTTGAATTTTTGGAGAGTTTGTTCTAGATCTTTGAAATATACCATTGGTATTTTAATGAGGACTGTATTGAATCTGTAGATTGCTTTGGGTAGTATGGACATTTTAATGATGTTGATTCTACCAATCCATGAACATGGTATGTTCTTCCATTTGTTTATGTCTTCCTCTATATCTTTTTTTCAATGGCCTGTAGTTTTCCGAGTACAGGTCTTTTACTTCATTAGTTAAGTTTATTCCTAGGTATTTTAATTTTTTTGGTGCAATTTTAAATGAAATTTTTTTTTGTTTTTTTAGTTTCTCTTTCTGTGAGTTCATTATCATACCTAATAAAATGGTAATATGCAAATTACCATCACTCCGCTATGCCCACGATTGGGCCGGCTGGAGGCGCAGGGGGCGGGACTCAGGGTGGCCAATTGGCTGGCGGTAGGAGTGGGGGGGCAGGGACTCGCGAGTCCCCGACCCCCGCTCCTCCCGCCGGCTTAAACGGCTGGCGCTGAGGAAGACGCTGGTGGCGGAACTCGGGGTGGCCGATTGTGTGGCTGCTGGCACCAGTTTTCCGCCAGCAGCAGTTTTCCTCTGGCCACCCGCCCGATCGGAGCGCCTCCCGATCAGAGTTCCTCTCGGGGTGGCCGATCTTGCTGGCGGGAGGTGCTCTTATCGGCGGGTGGCCAAAGGAAAACTGCTGCTGGCGGATAACTGGTGCTGGCAGCCAGGTGAAGGAAAAGTCTATTGCATGAAACTTCGTGCAACAGGCTCCTAGTTGGTGTATAAAAAGGCCATAGGTTTCTGAGTGTTAGTTTTGTAGCCTGCTACATTGCTGAATTCATTTATTAGGTCTAGTAGTTTTCTGATGGAGTCTTAGGGGTTTTCTATGTATATTATCATGTCATCTGTGAATAAGGACAGTTTTACATCTTCTTTTCCAATTTGGATGCCTTTTATTTTTTCTACTTGTCTGATCACTATAGATAGTACTTCCAGTACTATATTGAACAGGAGTGGTGAAAGTGGACATTCCTGTCTTGTTCCCATTCTTAGGGGAAAATGAGTTTAGTTTTTGCAGATTGAGTATGATGTTGGCTGTAGATTTGTCATATAAGGCTTTTATTATGTTGAGCTATGATCCCTCT
Source organism: Ia io (assembly GCA_025583905.1). Taxonomy (NCBI): domain Eukaryota; kingdom Metazoa; phylum Chordata; class Mammalia; order Chiroptera; family Vespertilionidae; genus Ia; species Ia io. Next base: position 39,896,457 of record JAJQQW010000009.1, on the reverse strand, counting down.
ATTTTCACCTTGCTGAGAGTTTTTATCAGGAAAGGGTGTTGGATTTTGTCAAATGCTTTTTCTGCATCAGTTGATATAATTATGTGATTTTTGTCTCTCATTTTGTTTATGTGATGTGTCACATTTATTGATTTGCAGATATTGTACTATCCTTGCATCCCCGGAATAAATCCCACTTGGTCATAGTGTATGATCTTTCTAATGTAATACTGAATCCAATTTGCTAGGACTTTGTTGAGGATTTTAGCATCTATGTTCATCAAGGATATTGGCCTGTAGTTCTCTGTTTTTGTGGTATCTTTTTCTGGCTTTGGAATGAGGGTAATGCTGGCTTCATAGAAAGAGCTTGGAAATGTGCCTTCCTCTTGAATCTTTTGGTATAGTCTGAGGAGGATAGGTTTTAAATGCAATTTTTCTTAAATTCTAAAATTTGGAGGCAAATATTTTGATGGCAGGCAGTGGGGGAGGTATTTTATTAGCATCTCTCTATCCTCCACTTTGCTTCAATGAAAGAACATTATACTGGGACTGCAGTAAGTGTGAAGTTAAAACAAGTGGAAGAGTCTATGGGTACCCAGTCTTTATTTTGACTGGCTTCCCAATAGAGTTTTGAAGTAACCCAGGCATCAGTAAGTTCTATTCTAAACCAAAACAGAAGTATTTCAGCCTCGCAAAGTAAAATCTAAGGTGTTATGTGCAAATAGAAAAGGCAAGCATACCTGCCCTAAGTAAGATGTTATCCATAATAGTCAACATTTCAAAAAATAAAATAAAAATAGAGGAGCAAGAAATATATATGCAGGCACAACAATAGCATTTGCAAGCACTAGGTGTTGTCCCTGAATAAGTTGCTTCCCATCATACCACAAACACACTCTGTAGGAAAGTTCCTAAATGAGGGATACAATTTTAAATGAAAAAAAAAAATTAATTTCCTCCAAATTAGCTAACAAAATAACCAAGAAAATTTACTCTACAAGGACACAATGGCTATAAAGGATCAGAGGCCAAGTCAAACAGAAAACCAATTTAGTGTAGTTTTTTTTTTTAATTACATATGAAAAAGTAATAACATTTTACATTTCTTTTTCCATAAACTATTTCTTTCATTTATATTTTTTATCATTATAATTTCAGAAATGGTTTGGAATGGAGGTGTTTGGAGTGAAGGTGTTTAGAATATTGTTCTGTGAATATAGATTCAGCTAATGAAGCCCAGGAAAACCCGAAACCTGCAGAAAGTCCCAGCATTCATCATGGGACTGGAGGAAGAGTGTGCCTCTTACATGGTAGTTTAGAAATGGTTGAGGGGAAGTTCTAGCCAGTTATCCCTAAGCTAACTATCTCCTCTATCAAATGTGGATTTCTCAGCTCCTCTGATCCTTACGCTGATTCATTGTTCTGTGTAGCACCATACAGTGAGTTAGAAAAATTGTTGAAAGACAGCAGGCCTGCAAAGAGCCACTCTACCCTAAAGATGAGAGCCACTCTATCTAATCCTACAGCAAGTTATGGGATAAATATCCTCAATCATGCACTGGATAGAGGATGGCTGAGACATAGAACTATTTACCACGCTAAAAAAAAAAATCACACTAAAAATCTAAAAAAGGGTCTTTATAATAACCTTGGAAGTTACTGCTAATTCCTAAGAAGTAAAAAGCTGAATAAACTGAAAAATCAACAATTATTCTTCAATTCTCAAGAGAAGTAAAATTACAGGGCAAATCTCTATCCCCCAAATTTGAGAGACTGACAGGTATACAGAAAAATCACAACTTACCTGAGAAGGGACCTGCAAGCAAAAATCTCTATGGTCACCAGTGTCTTGGGAAAAGGTGTAATGTAATTGATAAATTGCTACAGAATCAGTGAGGAGTAAATACTCCCAGGGGACCCAGTCATTTGATGCCCCCAGTACTTTTGTGAATTTACATAGCATTCTACCAGTTTCACAGTGAACAATGGAGAAAATTCACTCCTGCTTCCAGCAAAGGAAGAAAGAAAGAAGGGATTTTTTTAAATGCCAGAGCATCTTGTTTTCCCTAACAAATTCTGGACAGAAACAATTTAACCAGAGCCTAACCCTGGAGGGTTTATGTTATAACCTAACTGACCTGGAGGAAGGGAAATACCCAGTTCCAGCCAGCTTTACCTTTCAATTTGACAGAAGAGATATACCTAACAACAGTCCAATCTAAACATCCTATTTCACCTAGGTATAGGAGAGAGAAGCACTTGTGAAATTTACAATCCAGTGGTATAGTCTTAATAAAAGACAGACCTAATCATAAGACTATACAATGCTTTCCTTCCCCTCACAACTCACCACCACATTAATAAAGGCATAGTTAAAGCAGTTTTTTTACCAAGTACATCATATTCAGTGACTAAGAAAAAATTTCAAGGGATACTAAAGGATAAAATACATAGTTTGAAGAGATAGTGCAAGCATCAGAACAAGATTTAGACATGATGTCACAGGAAAGCTGCAGAACATCAAAAACAAATAAAACATCTTAGAAGCAACCAAAGAAGAGACATTGGTTAATTATGGTATACTAGAGGCCCTGTGTACGAATTCATACACAGGTGAGGTGCAGCTGGCCTGCCCCAGTGGGAGCCATCAGGGCTGGGCCAGTGGGGGGGGAGGGAATGCAGGAGGTTGGCCGGCCAGCCTTGCCCCCGATCGGGGTAAGGGGGGCCAATAAGGTGTGAGGCTGGCCAGGGAAAGGGGCTGCAAGCAGTTGGGGGGGCCAATTGGGGCCCCAATTGGGCCAGTTGGCCACCGCAGTGCACACCATAGCAAATGATTGCTCCAGTCATTGTGGTCAGTCCATCATTCTGGTCACTTGGCATATATATATAATATATATATATATTATATATATATATTATATATATTTATATATATATATATATATATATATATATATATATATATATATTAGAGGCCCGTTGCATGAAGATTCGTGCAATAGGCCTTCCTTCCCCTGGCTACCGGCACAGGTTTTCCTCTGGCACCCGGGACCCAGGCCTGCACTCCATCCACAGCAGAGTAGCCAAGCCTCAAGGCTAGGCTTCTCTGCTTCAGCCTTCAGTCTTCAGTCATCTTCAGTCTTCAGTCTTCAGTCTTCAGTATTTGCTCGTGCCAGAGCTTCAGTCTTTGCTTGTGCCAGAGCATTCAGTCTTCGAACTGCACATGTGTATGCAAATTAACCCACCATCTTTGTTGGGTTAATTTGCATACTCACTCCTGATTGGCTGGTGGGCATCGTGGAGGTACATTCTATTTCCATATTTCTCTTTTATTAGTGTAGATAGAACTAGAGGCCCAGTGCATGAATTTCATGCATGGGGGGAGTGTGTCTCTCAGCCCAGACTGCACCCTCTCCAATCTTGGACCCCTCAAGGGATGTCCGACTTCCCGGGCAGTCAGACATCCCCCTCACAATCCAGGACTGCTGGCTGCCAATCGCTCGCCTACCTGCCTGTCTGATTGTCCCTAACTGCTTCTGCCTGCCAGCTTGATAACCTCCTAACCACTCCCTGCCAGCCTGATTGATGCCTAACTGCTCACCTTCTGGCCCGATTGCCCCAAACTGCCCTCTCCTGCAGGCCTGGTTGCCTCCCAACTGCCCTCCCCTACTGGCCCAGTCAACCCTAACTGTCCTTCCTTGCCAGCCTGGTCACCCCTAATTGCCCTGCCCTGCAGGCCTCCTCCCCTCACAACTGCCCTCCCCTGCTGGCCTTGTTTCTCCCAACTGCACTCCCCTACAGGCCTGATCCCCCCCAACTTCCCTCCTCTGCCAGCCCAGTCACCCCTGACTGCCCTTCCCTGCAGGCCTGGTCCCCCGCAACTTCCCTCCCCTGCAGGCCTGGTCACTCCCAACTTCCTCCCATGCAGGCCTGGTCACCCCTAACTGCCTTCCCCTGCTGGTCTGGTTGCTCCCAACTGCCCTCCCCTACAGGCCTGCCCCCTCTCAACTGTCCTCCCCTGCAGGCCTGGTCGTCCCCAACTTCCCTCCTCTGCCAGCCTGGTCCCTCCCAACTGCCCTCCCCTGCTGGCCATCTTGTGGTGGCCATCTTGTGTCCACATGGGGTGGCCATCTTTGACCACATGGGAGAGTCCATCTTGTGTGTTGGAGTGATGGTCAATTTGCATATTACCTCTTTAGTATATAGGGTAGCTGTAACACTTAAGAAGTTATTTGAGCATTAAATACCCAGAAAACCAAAAGACACACTTCTATAATTATGTTCAGCAAACTTTTAATTTTTTTTTTTATTATTGAAAGTATTACATATGTCTTCTTTTCCCCCCATTGTCCTTTCCCAGCTCACCCCACCCCTCAGGCCAGGCCTTCACCCCACTACTGTCTGTGTCCATTGGTTATGCTTATGTGCATACAAACTCTTTGGTTGATCTCATACCCCCCACCTGCCCACCCTCCTCTTCCTTCCTTCTGAGGTTTGATGGTATGTTAGGAGCTCCTATGTCTCTGGATCTATTTTTGTTCATCAGTTTTTGTTGTTCATTATATTCCACAAATGAGTGAGATCATGTGATATTTATCTGACTGGCTTATTTTGCTTAGCATAATGCTCTCCAGTTCCATCCATGCTGTTGCAAATGGTAAGAATTCCTTCTTTTTTTACAGCATCTTAGTATTCCATTGTGTAGATGTACCACAGATTTTTAATCTACTACTCATCTGCTGATGGACACTTAGGCTGCTTCCAAATATTAGCTATGGTGAATTGTGCTATTATGAACATAGGGATGCATTTATTCTTTCTGATTTTTTGGGATATATCCCTTGAAGTGGAATTACTGGGTCAAATGGGAGTTACATTTTTAATTTTTTGAGGAAACTCCATACTGTTTTCCACAGTGGCTGCACCAGTCTTCATTTCCACCAGCAATGTACGAGGTGACCTGTGATATGTATAGAATAGATTTATGACTTTCATTAACTCTGAACTTTACTGCCATTATCTCCTTGAAAACTGCCTCCCCCACATTCTCTCCTTTGGGAACTCCTATTAATAGATGTAGGTCCTTCTTTTTTACATATGTCTTAATCATTCCTTCACATTGTTATCTTCTTACCTTCCTAAAAGATATGATATGTATGTTCTTCAGATATATCTTTCAGTATGCTAATCCTGCTAATCTATATTTTAAAAGTCAATGCATCAATTTAAAATCAGATTAATTATAATTATAGTTTTTATTTTGTTAGTTTTTTTCAATCTCTGAAATCCAATCTGGTTCTTTTATGAATCTTGTTTTTGTTTTGTTTTTTTCTTTTTATTTGTTTTGTTGTCTTAAGAATATAGCATCCTGTTCTTTTCTTATGTTTTTGATGTCCTAGTTTATGTTTAATAACTTAACAAATTTAATTATATAGTAATTTTATTAAATAAATAGGGTGGTGAATGCCTGAGGTGAGGGGCAAGGGTAGGCTGGAGGGGGTCAATGGGGGAAAAAGAGGGGCATATATAATACTTTTAGTAATAAAGATTTAGTAATAAAGATAAAAAAATAAAAAGCTGCCAAAGGGCCAGATTATAAATATTTTAGGTTTTGCAGGCAAATAAAATAAATAAATAAATAAATAAATAAATAAATAAATAAATAAATAAATAAATAGATTTAGACATGGCAAGGGTCTTGGAATTATCAGATCAATAATTTTTAGAAAACTGATTACTATGCTAAGGACTTTAGTGGATTAAGGAGAGGGAAGACAAGTAAAAATGGGCAGTATATGTAGAGAGATGGAAATTTTAAGAAAAAAACAAAAATAAATAGTAGAGATAAAAATGATATAAAATGACTCTGATGTGTTTATTAGTAGATTAGACATGGCTGAGGAAAGAACTCTGAAAATGGTATGTCAATACAAACTTTAAAACTGTAAAGCCAGGAGAAATACTGAAAAAAAAACAAAGATATCCACAAAGTGCAGGGCAGGTACAAAATTTGCAATTCACAAGTGATGGGACTAACAGGAGAAGAGAGAGAAAGTAAAAGAAGTCTTTGAAACAATAACAATTGAGAATTCCCCTAAACTAGTCTCAGATATCAAACCATAGATCGAGAAATGTCAGAGGACATCAATCAAGATAATTGCAAAAAACAAAAACAAAGGAAGAAAGAAACTACACCTGGGCAAAACTTCAAACTTTATAGTCAAAAATAAAGAAAAAATCTCAAAAGAAGCCAGAGAGGAATAACATCTTATCTACTGAAGAGAAAATTTAAGAATTATATACAACTTCTCCTCAGAAACCATGCAAATGAGAAAGTAAAATAATTTAAAATGTTGAGGGCAAAAATCACCAAACAAGAATTCTATGAAACTATCGTGTGAAAAAGTGAAATAAAATATATTCTCAAACAAAATTTGAGCAGAATTTGTTGCTAATACATCTGCATTGAAAGAAATTCTAAAATACATTTTTAGAGAAATAAAATGATGCAGATCAGAAATAGAGATCTACATAAAGAAAGGAAGCACACCAGAGAAAAAATAAGTGAGGTGAAGATAAAATTATAGTTTTTATTTTAAGTGGTCTAATTATAACAGATTTTTTCCTCAAAATGATTAAAATAATATATTTAATTATACGTACTGATATAGGCTACGTGTAAGTGAAGTGAATGACAATAGCGATTCAAAAGATGGGAGAAAGAGATTTGGAATTATTTTGTAATTTTGTTATCATAAAGTCCACTACCTGTGAAGTGATATGTTATTTGAAAGTGATTATTTAGACTAGTTGTAACTGTATGCTACAAACTTTAAATAAACTATTAAATTATAGTAAAACAGTGTGGTATCAGTGAAAGAATAGACAAATTGATCAATGAAACTTAATAGAGAGCCCAGAAATAGACCCGCATAAATGTAATTAACTGATATAAGACAAAGCAGCAAAGAAAATACAGTGGAGCAAAGATAATTTCTTCAATAAGTAGTGCCAATCTGGTTACCACATGCAAAAGAAATGAATCTAGAAACATCTTAAACATCCACATGCAAAAGAAATGAATGTAGAAACAGACCTCATACCTTTCACAAAAATTAATCTAAAATAGATGGTAGAAAATGGAATATAAATGCAAAGGGATAAAACACATAGAACAGGAGAATATTTACATGACTTTTGGTATGATGATGCCTATTATTTATTTACATATTTATTTATTTTCATCCTCAACCCAGGATATTTTTTCTATTACTTATTTTTTTGAGAGAGTGTAAGGGAGGAAGTGAGTGGAAGAGAGAAACATCCATGTGAGAGAGACACATTGATTGGTTGCCTCCCACACGAGCCACGACCTGGGCCAGGGATTGAACCTGCAACCCAGGTATGTAACCTTGACTAGGAATGGAACCCAACACCCTTTGGTGAGTGGGCCGACACTCTAACCATTTAGCAACAATGGCCAGGATTGATGATGTCTTTTTAGATATAACATCAAAAGCACAATGTATGACATAAATAGTCAATATGCTTGATTTGATTAAAATTAAAATTTTGCTGCTCTAAGATAGACACAATCTATAGAATTAAAAAGCAGGCCGCATGTTGAGAGAAAATACAAACAACACATCTGAAAGGACTATTATCCATAATATGCAAAACACTAATAATAAGAAAACAAACAACCCATTTTTTTAAAAATGACCAAAAACCTTAAAATATTCCTCACCAGAGAAAATATATTGATAGGAAATAGTCATATGAAATGATGCTCCACATCATATGTCATCAAGGAAATGCAAGCTATGACAATAAGATATCACTATATAAGTAGCATTACTATAATCTAGAACACAGACAACACCATATGCTGGTGGTCATATGAAGAAAAAGAACTCTCATTTACTTACTGATGGTGGGAATGCAAAATGATAGAGATATTTTAGAGGACAGTTTGATGATTTTTCCCAAAATGAAACCTACTTTTACTATATAATCCAGCAATTATGTTCTTTGGTATTTTCTCAAAGGAAATAAAAATGTTTTCTACATAAGAACCTACACACAGATGTTTATATTAGATTTGTTTATTATTGCAAAAGTTGATAGCAACCAAGATATGTTTCAGTAGGTTAACAGATAAATAAACTGTTTATATCCAGAAAATGTAGCATTATTGAGTACTAAAAGGAATATATTATCAGGCCATAAAAAGATATAGATGAAACTTAAATGCACTTTACTAAATTAAAGATGCAAATCTGAAAATACTATTTATTATATGGTTCCAACTATATGACATTCTGGAAAAGGCAAAATTATGAAGAAAGTAATAAAAAAAAAAAAAATCACTGTTTTCTAGAGGCTAGGAGGCATGGAGGAATGGATAGGAGAAGCACAAATGATTTGTGGTGGATACATGTTACCATACATTTGTCCAAAACCTATTTTGTGACTTTGTTAAAAAGAAGAGTCCCCCACTTCTCCCTGTGGGATGGCGAGCTGTTTCAACAAAATACCATAGGGGAAAGTGAAATAGGGAAGTTCATCACTTTGAGGTACAAGGCACATTTTTGAGGGGCTGCCACATCGGGAAGCTAAGGCAGGGTATAGGCAGAGAGAGTGTGGTGTGCCTTATTAAAGTCTGTGATTGGTGTGCTTTGGAGTTTCTAAGCTAAGACTAGATTGGTCTATTCAGAACAAAGAGAGCAAAGTTTTGGTAAGCTTTGGCAGTCGGACATCCCTCTCACAATCTGGGACTGCTGGCTCCTAACCACTCACCTGCCTGGCTGCCTGATTGCCCCTAACCAGTCTGCCTGCCTGCCTGATTGCCCCCTAACTGCTCCCCTGCTGGCCTGACTGACACCTAACTGTTCCCCTGCTGGCCCAATCACCCTCAACTTCCCTCCCCTGCAGGCCATCTTGTTACAATATGGGGCAGCCATCTTGTGGTGGCCATCTTGTGACAACGTGGGGGAGGCCATCTTGTGATGACATGGGGGCAGCCATCTTGTGATGATGTGGGGGTGGCCATCTTGTGACAACTTGGGGGTGGCCATCTTGTGACACAAGGGCATGAGGGTCAATTTGCATATTACCTCTTTATTATATAGGATGGTTCTGGGAGGTGGGGGAGAGTCCTTCTCATGGGATGGACTCTCCCCCACCTCCCAGAACCATCCTATAAGGGTCATGTCAGGAACTTATACTTGTGACTTTAAGGGCTATTATTCAGGTCTTATGCTGAAGGATAGAGGTAGTTTCACCTCAAAGGCCTTGGGGTAGCTTGGGCACACATAATGGATGCCAAAGCAGCAATATTATGGAGTAGTTTAGCTAATCTCTCAATATCTGAGAATGTTTAACATCATAAGTGGATAGTGATTTAAATTATGGACATTGGATAATAAAGACATGTCAACATAGGTTCATCTATTGTAGTAAATGTACCACTCTGGTGGAGATGTGGATCATATGGGGGGTTATACATGGGACAAATCTCTGTACTTTCTGCTCAATTTTTCTATGAATCTAAAACTGCTCTAAAAAACTAAATTCTATTTATTAACTTTTAAAATGCCAAATTGAGGGATAGATCTGGGTGAGTGGATCCTCCACCCAAGTTACAGACCAGATCTCAAGTTTTACCAGCTGAGGGGCTGAGAAACAGATTAAAGCAACATAAGCAGGTACCCGACACATCAAGTAAGGATTAAGAATTCAGAAGTCAACACAATAAGTGGTGACATCTTTTCTACTTCATCATAAGAACACGTGATAATTCCAATGATCTGAGATACAGTTTTGAAGGAAAAAATAAGAATTTAACTATAACAATTAGGTTCTCAGCAGATAAAAATTACACTTTCAATCTGGGCAATTAGAGAAGAGCTTAGAAAAGAATTATGTACAAAAATGTTGACAGGGTGTAGGGAAAACAGAAAAAAAATAGTGCAACATTCTAGAGCTGGTAATAGTTGCATTGCCATTCAGGCTTGAACAAGCAAGAGCAGGAAACTGTTATAAGAAACCAGAGATGATCTTGGCATTGCATTGTCTAATGAGATATGGATATTTTTAAAAAGGAAGGAATGAAAGGCGGGGGAAAGGAGAGAAACAAAGGAGGGAAGGAAGGGAAGTAAAGAAGAAAGGACAGAGAAAATAAAGAAAAATAAAAAGATTTCTGTTCTTATAATGCCTTCATTCTTGGCAAAAAATATATAAATAAATAATAATAAAAATAAAATCATTTCAAATTATATGTTAAAAAATTAAAAGACTAAGCCAGAAATATACAGTAAGTGAACCACTAGATGGGATGATTAGTAGAGATTCCTCTGTAAAAGAGACATATATATATAAATCTTGAAATGAACTAGCATTGTCCACACTAATAAAAAGGGTAAAGGGACAATATAGAGCAACATTCTAATAGAGTTAAGAATTGGGAGTGTATAGGAAGTTTACAATTTTCAACCACCATTTATGATTAAAACATAGTATGTACTATAATAAACAATCACATATATATAAAAATGTGTATATATATATATATATATATATATATATATATATATATATATATATATATATATATGTGTATATATATATATATATGCTAAATTTAACTTTAAATTTCTTTCACCACAACTCCATGAAATGAAGATTGTTAATTTGAACACTGATATTGAGAAACCGGAAGTTTTTTGCCCAAGATAATGCAGTTATTAACGGGTGATTTAAAAGCGGGTCAACTTGACCCTAAAACCCATGGAGAACAAGTTCTGAAGAGCAGTATTTTTGGATAATTGTTATGTCTGAACAAAGCAATACAATTAATCAAACATGAGAATGTGCCAAAACTAAGGGGGGAAATGTCAAACTGAAGAAAGGCTTTAATCTGAAATAACAAAGAGGATACCATGTTCTACAGAGAATTATTAAAAAGCAGAAAAAATTGAGCCGTATCTCAGATAAGTTATAATTATCAACTATGAAGAAAGTAGGACTTAAGTAATGTTTAAAATTCAGAAAAAAACAATTACACTTAATTAGTAAGATCCTTCCCGGTACACTCTCCCTTAGGATTCCTTCTTATCTTCTACCTTAAGACACCGGATAGAGAAAATATTTAGGGGTTAATACCAGATGTTTATAAACCAGATCTAGAAGATACATGCTATATCTTATCTGTCACTGACTATTGCACAATCATAATCTAGTCTAACATCTAGTAAGATCAGAAAATCATCATATATGTGCTCTGAAGGGGCAAAAGATTTAAGACTAACAGTCCTTGCCACAGGCAAACAAAGAAATGGGGTTATACAGTAGGTGAACCAGTAGGGGTAGAATGTGAAATTTATTAGTTTATTTATTTTAGTTATGTAGTTATGATGCCAAAAATTTGATTCTTATGACACAACACCCAAGAACACTAATTTTTATTGAATTAAATATTTAAATGAAAAAAATCAGAAAATTAGCTAACAACTCATATAATCTTCAATATTGAAGGCCTCTGTAATCACAACACCAAATAAGGGAAATAACTAATAGATTTGTGAAGATAAACCCCATAACTATTATTGAAAGAAAAGAGTACATCTGGGGAAAATTTGTCAATAATTACTAGAGTAATATGTATTATCAATAAAGGCTTTTAAGTACTGAAAAAATCCTGAAAACATATGAAATTTACAGAGATTTTTAAAATGCTACTAAATAATTGATATATGCGAATATTTGTCACCATTAGTAATCAAAAATGCACATTGAAATGAAAAATTCTTTGATCTTAGCATATTGACAATTTTATAATGAATTATTTTACAAGATACTGTCAGATGTGAGGAAATAAACACTCTCAAGCAATATAGGAAAGAGTGTAATTTGTTTAACTTTTTCAGGATTTTGAGGCAATTCATATTAAACATTTAAAAATATATATATATTTTACAAAGCATTTAAATTTGTACTAAGTTAGCTTAATAAAAGTGTCAGATATTTTATAGATACATGTTTATCCTTACTTAAGTTTTAAGAAGCAGGTCAACGAAAGGTGGTTTGTTACAGGAAGGAGGAGACATACCACATCTAGCAAGGCCACAAGGGAAGCACCAGGGTTGGTCAGGAGGCAGAGGAGTGAGGGAACATGGAGACCAGAGAGAGACTTTACTGTGGTTTTCTTGGGAAGGCAAAACAGGGTAACCGTGTTTAGGACTGGCAGGTCTGAAAATTTTGGCAGGTTTTAGGACAGAGCTCTCACCGATTTTCTGGTACTTGGGCCTCAGTGGCCCGGGTAAAAGGATGGTAGCCTGGAGTGTAAGAACTAAGTAATGAAGGTAGTTGGGGGGTGTGGGTTTTGGATTGGTTGATTTGCACATAAAAGGCACACTTGCAGGTAGATTCTTTACTATTACTCTAGGAATTGGCCTGCTCTGGAAGGGGCAGTGTATCCAGGATCAGCAAGTTCCCAAATGTCCAAACAGCTGAAGATACAAAGCATAAGGAAACATGGCCTGGCCTGTATTGCTCAGTGGTTGAGCATGAACCAAGAGGCCATCAGTTTGGTTCCCAGTCAAGGCACATGCCTGAGTTGCAGGCTTGATCCCAAGTAGTTAGTGTGCAGGAGGCAGCCAATCAATGTTTCTGTCTCATTGATTTTTCGATTTTTCTATCCCCCGCCCTTCCTCTCTTTAATATCACCAAAAATAAATAAAGCATGATTAATAAAAGTTAGACTATTATTAAAAAGCACATACTTTTTATAATCAGAAAAATAACAAAAGTGCCTAAAACATGCTATTTTGAAATATTAATCAACAAAATTACTTAAAAATATTGCTACAAATACCCTTTTCCATAATTAAGTAGTTAAACATTCAGAATTCTTTGCTTCAGAGAAAATATAAACACAGAAAATGTGTGTGGGGTGATTGGGAAAAGGGGTTCTCCTAATTTTTTTTTTTTAAGTCTTGGACTTGTTGGAATCAAAGCTCTAGCAAATATCACCAAACAGATGATGCAAATGTATTGTTTGGAGAAGAGAGTGAGAGGCATAGTGATGTCAGGAAAATATATATTCTGTGGGTTTCTGAGAGAATGTTTTGTGTTCTACTTATACCTTATCTCTGAGCTAGACATAGAGGGGTTGTTTAAAATTCCAAATACCCAGCAAAGTTGGGGGATCCAAGCATAGAAAGGACCTGGATTTTTTCCTTGATAGCATTTATGGAGTTGTCATGATATCTCCAGAAGAAATGGATTGCTATGTGTTCATGCAACAGAAATTGAGTCAGTCTCTTAGTTTCTTTGGTCATATGGAATGCAGGAAAGGTGAATGTAGGAAAATAATATTCTGTGACTAAAGGCGGAGCTGATTTGTTGTGGTTTTGTGCGTGTGTTTGGTGTCTGTGTTTTATTTTGTTTTGTTTTACTGCTGCTAAACAAATGAGGAACACCTGTGACTTTTATAGCAATAAATGCACCTAATAATAATAATTTTAAAATTTTCAGTAAGACTAGAACCTACAGGGCTAATCATAGGATCTATGTCAGTGATATACTGCAGTCTTGTTGGTGTAATTTGAAGGTATAAGTGGAAATATTCTATAATTTCATGCTTGAATCACAGTTTTTAGTGAGCAATAGACCTAAATAGATACTTTTCGAAAGAAGACCTAAGGAAAGCCAAGAGACATATGAAAACATGCTCAAAGTCACTAAGCATCCAAGAGATGCAAATCAAAACGACAATGCGGTGCCATCTCACACCTGTCAGAATGGCTATCATCAACAAATCAACAAACGAGTATGTGGGGAAAAAGGAATCCTCCTTCACTGCTGGGGGGAATGCAGATTGGTGCAGCCACTGTGGAGAACAGTATGGAGTTTCCTCAAAAAACTAAAAATTAAACTTCCATTTGACCCAGTGATTCCACTTCTAGCAATATATCCCAAGAAACAAGAAACACCAATCAGAAAGGATACATGCACCTGTATGTTCATAGCAGCACAATTCACCGTAGCTAAAATTTGGAAACAGCATAAGTGCCCATCAGCAGATGAGTGGATTAAAAAACTGTGGTACATCTACACAATGGAATACTACACTGCGATAAAAAAAGAAGGAATTCTTACCATTTGCAACAGCATGGATGAAACTGGAGAGCATTATGCTAAGTGAAATAATCCAGTCAGAGAAAGATAAATACCACATGATCTCACTCATTTATGGAATATAATGAACAACATAAATTGATGAACAAAAACAGATCCAGAGACAGAGAAGCATTAATCAGACCATCAAACCTCAGAGGGAAGGTAGGGGAGAGTGGGGGTAAAGGGGAGAAATCAACCAAAGAACTTGTATACATGCATATAAGTCTAACCAACGGACACAGACAACACAGGGGTGAGGGTATAAGTGGGGGTAGGGGGGGAAATGGGGGGATAAGAACACATATGTAATACCTTAATCAATAAAGAAGAAAAAAAAAGAAAGTTACCAAATTGTGTATTCATGATTTTATACTAATTTTTTTAAACAAATTAAAAAAAAAAGTCCAGGCATGGGGGCGGGGGGGGGGGAAGAAAAGAAAAGACAGAATAAGTGACTATGACTGTACTTCTTTTACTACTTTTTTAAATAGTCCTTTTTAAATAATGCATTCTGTAACTTTTAAAACATCTATTTAAGAAAATACCAACATGGGAAATCTAGTCTTTGTGATGTCCAGGTTAAGTCCAGGTTAAGTGGACCTTGTCACAGGGCAAAAATTTGGGTTGTTTAGGGTGATAGATGGAAAAATAATAGACTTATGCTATTTAACTCTAATTAAAATTTAACATTTTTCTCAAGTATGAATGTAGGTAAAAATCAGCAGGAGTAAAAGCAGTACCTGTGACTTTAGAACTAAAAAAACAATACAAATCACAGATAAATATATCATTAACATCTAGAAGAATAATCAAAATCCAGAACACTGACAACAGCAAATGCCAGCAGGGATGTGGAGCAACAGAAATTCCTATTAATTGCTGGTGGGAATACAAGATGGTAGAACCACTTTGGAGGACAGTTTGGTGGTTTCTTACAAAACTAATCATGGTGTTACCATAAGACTCAGCAATCATACTCCTTGGTATTCAATCCAAAAAAAGTTGAAAACTTATGTCTATACAAAAATCTGAACACAATGTTTATGGTAGCTTTATTTTATTTTTTTTAAGATAAAAAATATTTTTAGAGATAGAGGAAGGGAGAGGGAGAGAGAGAGAGATATTTATGTGAGAGCAGCTGCCTCCTGCATGCCCCCTACTGAGGATTCAGCTTGCAACCTGGTCATGTGACCTGACTGGGAATTGAACTGGCAACCTTTATGGTGCACAGGATAATTCCAAACCCACTTAGCCACACTGGCCAAAGCCATAGAAGCTTTATTTATAATTGCCAAAAACCTGGATAAGTTGTCCTACCAAGTTGTCCTTTTATAGGTAAATAGAAAAATAATCTACTGACACATTCATAAAATGGAACATTATTCAGTGCTGAAAAGATAAGAGTTTTCAAGTCATAAAAATACATGGAAGAACCTTAAGTGTGTAATACTAAGTGAAAAAAAGCTTGAGAAGGACACATACCATATTATGTTAATTATAGGACATTCTAGAATAGGTAAAACTATGGAAAAATAAAAAGATCAGTGGTTGCCAAGGTTGGGATGGGGAGTGATGAATATGCAGGGCACAGATGACTTTTTGGGCAATGAATGTCCTCCATAAGGTAATGATAGATATATTTCATTATACATTTATCCAACTCCATAAACTGTACAAAGAAGAGTAAACCCTGGAGTAAACTATGGATAGTGGGAAGTTATGATCTGTCTAGTCATAAACGGTCTTATAATTAAGAACTAGTGGCCCAATGCACAAAATTCATGCATGGTGATGGGGTTCCCTCAGCCCAGCCTGCACCCTCTCCAATCAGGGACCCCTTGGGGGATGTCCAACTGCTGGTTTAGGCCCAATCCCTGTGGCTCCTAATCGCTCACCTGCCTGCCTGCCTGATCACCCCTAACTGCCTCGGCCTGCCTGCCTGATATCGACCCTAACTGCCCTCCCCTGCTAGCCTTATCTTGCCCCCAACTGCCCTTCCCTGCTGGCCTGATCTGGCCCCCAACTGCCCCCCCCATCATCCTGATCATCCCTAACTGCCTCTGCCTCAGACCTCACTACCATGGCTTTGTCCAGAAGGAAGTCAGACATTCGGAAGATGGCTGGTAGACCCTGTCTAATTAGCATATTACCCTTTTATTAGTATAGATAGATTATATAGGATAGGATTGCCTACATGGAGGGGAAGACTCTTTCAGCAGGAGGAAATGCTCTTGGCAGACAAAAATACATAATCCCTATATCTAGACTGATAGCCAGCCATATGCACTATACTGCCAAACTGGTCATTAAAAAATTTAACCGCTTTCTTACACCTTACATCAAACAGTTGTTGTCCTTACAACCCCTCCTCAGCCCCCACCCTAGGTTCTGCATTCACAGTTCACCCAGATTAGGTTCTGATTGGTTGGTTTCTATGCCAGTCAGCATCTCCGGGCCTATCTCTGGGCCTGATCAGAGAGGTGGGGCTGATCAGCAGCCGTGGTAGCTGCTGGTGAGGCCCAGAGAGAAAGAGAAGCAAAGGCTGATCAACAGCTGCCATGGAGGCTGCGGATCAGACCCTGCTTCTCTCTCCAGGTCTCTCTCTTGGCCTGATCCACAGCCCCCTCAGCAGTCAGTGCTCGGTCGCCACGGCACCCGCAGCATGGCACTGACTGTGTGACTGACTTCTGATATTTCGTCATCTGTTAGGTCGTTTTGGAGGTTACAGACCCTGGCTCTTTATATATATATAGATGTGCGACAGTGAGAATGGACCAAAACACTTTTCTTTTTAATGAGTTATTAATCTAAAATCTAGTATTAATGTAAAGGTGAAATCCAGGGACAAGAGAAACTCACTGAAATCATAACGGTAAGTAGGGTTGATAGTAGACAAATTTTATATTAATATTCTATTTAAAAATGTGGGTTTTTCTTTTGTCTGGTGTGGTGGCTCAGTGGTTGAGAACCTATGAACCAGGAGTTCATGGTTCGATTCCTGGTCAGGGCACATGTCTGGGTTATAGGCTCGATCCCCAATGTGGGGCGTGCAGGAGGCAGCTGATCAATGATTCTCTCTCATCATTGATGTTTCTATCTCTCTCTCCCTCTCCCTTACTTTCTGAAATCAGTTAAAAATGTATATTTCAAAATAGTAATAATAAAAATGTTTTTTTTTAATTTCTTCTGGGTTTTCAGTCACAATGTTATTTGAATATAGAAATGCAAATAATAGGAATGCTATGTATAGTTAATGAATAAAAAATGCTGATTATTTTTATTGGTGATTCAATAAACATTAAAATCAGAATAACTCACTCTGGATTAAATTCATACTATAGGCTTGCTTTGTTGACTGGAGTAGATTATTGAATATTTATACCACTGTTATCCTAGAGAGTTAAAAAATGAATTATAGTGTTTTTTTGCCACTTCTTCTTTATTAATGTCTGGGGGGCCTTAATATTGAAAGACATCTTACTATTAACCCTTTGCACTTGCTTGCTTTTTTCTCGATTCCTTTATTCTAATGCTAACCGTGTAGAGTCACACTCGACATCCGAGTGCAAAAGGTTAATTATATTCTTGTTGTTTTCAATGCAATATGTTTTAGAGGGCACTTTATCATACAACTAATAAATAATGTTTAAGTGATAGCTAATCATTCAAATACTTGGATTATCTTTCCCTTGCAATTTTTATACCATATATGTACATATTACATAAATTTAAATAATTGATGTTAACGGAGTGTATCCTTTAAAAATTAAATTAGTCTCTCTTCATTAGGAATCAGATAGTAGACTGCTTGAAAAGCATTAAAAAATCAAGGAAAGCACTATTCCTCTTTAATCTAGAAGAATGTTTATTTTTATATAAGACTCCAGAATAGATATTAAAATATGCAAAACATTGAACAGGGTGAGTTAGAGTCAAGTCTTCTCAAGATTGATTACATGACATCCAGTTTCTCACAATCTGTGAGAGTGACTATGTCACTATAGGTTGTACTTTCTTTTTAGAAAAATCAATTCACAATTTGGTGAATTACCCTGATAGATATAAAAAAACATGACTCAGTGTGTAGGATGGTGGGAAATCATCAAGATTTCTTATTAGCAGCAGTGCACTATTAGGTTGACTTTAAAACCATATAATTTTATATCTTCAGGTTACTAATCCTATCTAATAAAAGAGTAATATGCAAATTTACCATCACTCCAACACACAAGATGGACGCCCCATTTGGTCAAAGATGGCTGCCCTCATGTGGACACAAGATGGCCACCACAAGATGACCTGTAGGGGAGGGCAGTTGTGAGTGATCAGGCCAGCAGGGGAGGGCAGTTGGGGAGAGACCAGGCCTGCAGGGGAGGGCATTTGGGGGGAGACCAGGCTGGCAGGGGAGGGCAGTTAGGGGCAATCGGGCCAGCACGGGAGCAGTTAAGTGTTGATCAGGCTGGCAGGGGAGTGGTTAGGGGGTGATCAAGCTGGCAGAAGCGGTTAGGGGCAATCAGGTAGGCAGGCAGGCAAGCGGTTGGGAGCCAGCAGTCCTGAATTGTGAGAAGGATGTTTGACTGCCCGGTGGGATTGGGCCTAAATGGGCAGTCGGACATCCTTCAAGGGGTTCCAGATTGGAGAAGGTGCAGGCTGGGCTGAGGGACACACACACACACACACACACACACACACACACACACACACCTGTGCACAAATTTCATGCACTGGGCCTCTAGTGGCCTAATAAGAACCATTTACAAGCTTTGACTCACCCCATCTGCAGCTCGCAGCTCACAAACTTAACATATCTCTCTGCATTTGACTCTAGTCTGTGTTACATAAGTATAATCTCTCTCCCATTCCTAGTTGAGTCTCTACTGATACTTCTAAAATTTCCATTTCCCCCTCAGTTCCCACTAATATTGTTCTAGCATAGTACTATTGGAGAGACTACCATCCTTAGACCCAGGCAAAAGAGGCCCTTGTCCTGGGCCCTTCCTTATTGAGGGCTCTACTTCGGCTCTTTCCTGGATGACCCAATGGTGTGAAGGAATTAACTACAGAGAGTCTGTTTCTTTTATTATAAATTATGTTCTGGAAAATTGGAACAGAGCTAGATATTTGATTAATTGTAGAGGTGTTTTTTTGTTTTGTTTTGTTTTTTCTTCTTCTTCTTCTTCTTCTTCTTCTTCTTCTTCTTCTTCTTCTTCTTCTTCTCCTTCTTCTTTTCTTCCTTGCTAAATAACAAAATAAGAAAAGGGAAAAATAAAAAACTATTTTAGAACTATGCCCTTTAGGCTTCAATCAATTTTCAAAAAGAAGTGCTCTATATGTTAAAAAAATTATTATGTTCTAAGATTCTGATGCAGTTGTTTAGGTGGTGACTTATAAATTTGCTCATACTACTTCTCAAATTCTCAAATAAGCAAAAATAATGTGGTAGTTTTTTGCTGCATGTTGGGAAAATTTTCCGGGGCCTAGAGAGCAGAAAAAGAGTCTGACAACTCTATCCTTACATTAAGAGTTTATTAAGGGAACTTATAAACAAGGCTCATCCCAGGTGGTGGTTGTGAGATGCCATGGATATTCTCCACACAAGACAGCTGGGGCTAAGGAGTTACATAGGACAGGGGAGGATGGGAAGAGGTGCCTGGGCATGTCTAGACCAGATGAAGGGAAAAACTACCTATCATGCTTGCCCAGGGTTGGGCAGCAGTCTGTTTCAGGAAACAGCATAAACCAGCCTGCTTTGGGGCATAGGGAAGGGGTCAATAGACAGTCCTTTGAGGGAATTTTTTGTGAAGCAATTTCTGTTCTGTCCTGGATCTAACTGGATTTAGTGCAAGAGTCTAGCAACAGTTACCCCATGGAATAATCTTTCATTTTATAGTGGCTTATTCATTCTGTTTATTCTCCAATAACTGGACTACTCTTATTCATAACCTCCCAAGTATACAAATAAATAAACAACTAGAAACTTCTTTGCTAATGGCATCTTGATCCTTTCATTATGAGTTTTCTCCAGATCTTTACAGGAAAGTGCTTAGTTTTTCATGTATCCATAATAGCCTTCTCCAAAGAGGCACTAAGTACCTGGAGTGGCTTGTGTGACTCCATAGAAGCCAGTGAAAGAGAGCACTCAATCAATTAGGAATATCACAATTCTTTGTTCTTCTCTGATGCAAAATTACTGATCTATTTTGGTTTCTTAACTCATGTTTTCCAAGTTATGAGGAGCCCTATCTAATCTTTTGGGATAATGTGACACCCAGTATTGACTCTAGGTTAGTAGAGATTTGCCTTTGGATTCAAAAACTCTTTACATTATGGCCGCTTCACTTTAGCACTCACACTCTTTTTTTAAACACTTAGAACTTTTAAAAGTACCTGTTACTACTTGAAGGTAAGGGAAGTTAAGAAAAAAAACAAAAAAACAAAAACTACCTTAGTTTACTGTTCCACTAATGGTTCAGAGCAGTTCTCACCTATGTTAAATGTGCTAAGTGGTGGTAAATCTGCCAGTGATGATCTGCATTAGTTCAGTTGTCTTTCATCATACAAACATGGATATTTACATAGCAGCAGACTTCTCAAACCCCAATGTTTATATCCATAGTCCCATCTGACCTGCTTGCCCTACAGCTACTTCTGTCCTCTTTTCAGTACTTCAAAAGTTATCAGAGAAGCAACTTTTCCTCTTCCTATTTGAAAGGGACTTATATCCTTTTTCTAAATGAAGTGATCTTGACCTTGTTATTATTTTTTTTTTTTGTAGAATCATAAATGAAATACAGAAAATATACTGTTGTGGGAAGAAGAATCAAAAGGTGTTTCATTGCCTCAGCTGTGAAAACAATCTGCTTGCTTTCCTCTTTAAGACTATAATATACATTTTAACATCATTGCTTAAGTGTTAAAGCTGCCATCTGAATCATCTATGGGTCTGCTTCTATGGAATATTTTTTCTTTTAATTATATATCAAGTTCCTACTTTTTTTTCATACTTTTCATGATTTCTCTTCATTTTTTTTCCCCCTGAATACTGGATATAAAATAACAATGTAGACCAGATGGAAATATGACTTTTTAAAATTTGAATCCTTAGCTTATAAGATCTCTCTTTTGTCTAGCAGCTAGGATAAGGAGTTAACATTCATATTATACCAACTTAGGTGCTATTTTAATTAGATTATTTTTACCCTTTGTTAGTGAAAACCCTATCCATTCAAATCACAGTTGTTGAAGAGCTGGTTTCATTAATCTTGTAAACATTTAATCCAGAATGTTATTAGAGTGATATTTCATAGAGTTTTATCTTGGGATCTATGAATCTAATCTCTTTGAAAATCATGAACACTTTATAAATACTCTCTGATTTACAGCTACTCTTTTACTGATAATTTTTCAGCAAAATTTAGGAGAGAGCAAAGAAATTTTAGGTTGAGTGATATAGTATTACATTTGAAGCTTTTTAGGTTTGAATTTATCTTGCTACTTCAAATGGTTATTAAAATCCCTGTCTACCTATCTGCACCAAGGAAAAGTGTGTTTGTTTTGTTGTTGTTTTATTTTATTTTATTTTGTTGTTGTTTTTTAGTTTTTTACTCAGCAACCATGATTCTCTGCTCACCTCTGGGAGACATACTACTCTGTGGAATTTAGTTTCTCAGGCTTCCTTGTATCTACCACTCTATAACAAGTCCCTGTGAAAGGTTATTACCTTTTAAACATTTTGTCAATTTTTTTCTCTGTGCTACCATGAGAGCACAGCCCCACCGTCTTTCTACATCCTTATAAGAAATAGTAGTACTCAAGTTTATTTTAAACCATGAAAAATATAGAATTATTTTAGTACATGTGTTTATTCCTATATCTGAATTTCACTAATTTAGAGTAACTAAAAATGTGTGTGTGTGTGTGGGGGGGGGAGTAATCTACACTAATCCTATCTAATAATAGGCAAATATGCAAATTGACCATACCTCCGACACAACACACCCACAAGCCACACCCACCATCCAATCAGAGCGAGCATGCAAATTAACCCAAACAAAGATGGCTATAGCCACAGAGAGTAAGGTTTCCAGGTAACAGAGGAAGCCAAGCTTTCCGCCTTCCCTGGCCAGGCCTAAGCCTCCACTCAAGCTATAAAGTTTCAATTACAGAAGGTAAACAAATTCAAACAAATGGCGGCAGAATGGAGCTTGAGAGAGCAGGCCAGGGTTGCCACCGGCAACAGGGGAAGCAAAGCTTTCTGCACACCCTGGCTGGGCCCACCCGCTTAAGGCAACAAAGTTTCAATTATAACCCCAACACAAATGGCTACTGGCCTTGGAGGGAGCCCCAGGCTTGGCTCCACTCCAGGCTACAAAGTTTCAATTGTAGAAGGAAAATAAATTCCAGATACCAGGGCCTCCGCTTGGGTTGCCAGGGGGCGTGGCCGGCCTGCAAACCACCTCAGGCCCCTTGCTCAGGATACCCCACACCCCAAGGAAACCCCCACCTGATCCGGGACACCCTTCAGGGCAAACCAGCTGGTCCCCACCCCTGTACCAGGCCTCTATCCTATCTAATAAAAGAGTAATATGCAGATTGATCATCACTGCAACACACAATATAGCTGCCCCTATGTGGTCAAAGATCCTGCCCCCATGTGGACACAAGATGGCCACCACAAGATGGCCAGCAGGAGAGGGCAGTTGGGAGGCACCCGGCCTGCAAGGGAGGGCAGTTGAGAAGGACCAGGCCTGCAAGGGAGGGAAGTTGGAGGTGATCAACCCTGCAGGAGAGGGCAGTTAGGGGTGAGCAGGCCAGCAGAGGAGGGAAGTTGGGGGCAAACAGGCTGGCAGGGCAGTGGTTAGGGGGTGATCAGGTTGGCAGGCAGAAGTGGTTAGGGGCAATCAGGAAGGCAGGCAGGCAAGCAGTTGGGAGCCAGCAGTCCTGGATTGTGAGAGGGATGTCCGACTGCCCGTTTACATCCCTCGAGGGGTCCCAGATTGGAGAGGGTATAGGCTGGGCTGAGGGACAACCCCCCACAGTGCACGAATTTCGTGCACCGGGCCTCTAGTAAAAGTATAAGATGCAAATTTACTGTACCTTTGCTATGCCCACCAGCCAATCAGGAGTGAGTATGCAAATTAATACAACAAAGATGGCAGGTTAATTTGCATATGCAGGCGCTGAGCAGCTGGGGGCAAGGTGGGATGCTGCGTCATCACCATGGTGATGACGCCAGCATTCTGCACTGCCCCAGCCACTCCGGGACTCTGGGCAGCATGGGAAGGTGTGGGAAGGCAAAAAGGCAGCTCCAGACTGAGCGAAGGCGGTGCCAGCAGCCAGGGTAAGGAAGGCCCAGTCTTGCACGAATCTTCGTGCATCAGGCCTCTTGTAAGTTATAAGTAAATATAATTTAAACTGAAGTAGTAGGAAGAAATTAACCAATGCATTTCTATGCATATATGCATAGCCCATAGTGCAGGGGAAGGCCTGGGGGGAAAGGGAGCGTTGGAAGGGATCAATGGTTGAGGGAGGGGAACATTGGTAATATTTTCAACAATAAAGATAAATTTGAAAAAATAATTGAAAATAATTTTGAATTGAGTTGACTATCATAACTAAAGGAAATAAGTACTAGTAAATTGAAGCTTTAATTTAAATCTCCCATTTGACTTCATTTAATTTACACTCACATATGCAAACTTTAGAATAACTGTCCAAATATATGAAATATTATTGAGCAGACCATATACAGTAGCCTCAGAAAAAATAATGACATCAATGTTTCTCACAAATAAATATATATTTTTAAAAGATATAGAAAAATAGGAAGTTGTTGTGAGATACAGTGCTTCAAATAATCCATGATGATATTGACACATAATGTCTCAGAGAAAACAATATGAGCAACAACATGATTGGATATATTTTGAGTGTGTGTGTGGAGGGGACTTCCAGTCTAGAATTTTAGCAAAATTATACAAAAAAACACACACAATGAATAAAAAATCATTTTAAAATTATTAGAAAAAGCATCAATAGCATTCCTAGTGACAAAGGAAGTATTAGACTCTAATAATTAGAGGGTTATCTTCAAATAAAAAAGCAATAAAACCAGATAGAAGATCAGATAATCAACAAAGAATGAAAGATATTTAAAAGAAACATTTTGATATGTCAAAATGAATATTATCTACTTCAAACAATATAGTGACATCTAATAGAAATTTAAAAGTTTAAGCTACAAGAGAACAAGAAGATATAAATTCAGAGAAAGTTAAATGGAGCTGATGTGATCCAAAGCCTTGGACATTTCCAGATTGAAACATACATATTTTTATTAAATTTTGATAAGATAGAAACATATGATATAACTTAGAAACTACTAATATAATGGTAAAAGAACAAGTAACTATACAGGTAATAAAAAGAAAATGAAATAATTTTTTAAATAAATATACAGCTGTCAAATAAATGATCAAAGTAACATGTAAGAGGCAGAATAAAGAGAAAGGAAACAGTAAAATGGTTAATACAATCCCAAAATATCAGAAAGCACATCAAATACAAGAGGAATTTGTGTTAATAAACAGACAATATTTATCAGGGAAAAGATAGAGGAAAAGTTCATGATAATAAAATGCTTAATTTGTTAAGACAATATAGCAAAATGTAATCTTTAGTCATATCATATCAAAATGTCAAAACAATTAAGTAAAATTTGACAAAACAATAAAGATAAATATGAAAACCCACATTTTAACAAACTTTTCTCAGTATTTGAGAATCAGATAAAAAAAAATGAATCAAACACAGAAGATTTGAACTCCTCGGTTACCAAACAATATAATTTTTATCTATAGAAGACTTCTTTAAATAATTGCAGAAAGCACATCTTTTCAAGTACACATGGAAACATTAACAAAATTACACAATATGCTATGTACACCAATCAAATCTTGACACAAAGATTTAAGTCATTCAGATTATTTTGATTACAGAATAATGGAAATAAGTCAGAATATCATAACAAAATATAACTTGAAAGCAACTATATGTTTAGAAATGTAAAGCTTTTTTTAAATAACCCATAGGTCAAAGAAATAAATGGTAATGGTAATTAGAAACTATTTTGTATTAAGTAAGAATGAATATATGATATGAATGAATATATGAATATATGATAAATATCTAATATATGAATATATGATAAATCTCTAAATTTCAAAACAGAGAAAAACAATTTT
Source organism: Ia io (assembly GCA_025583905.1). Lineage (NCBI taxonomy): Eukaryota > Metazoa > Chordata > Mammalia > Chiroptera > Vespertilionidae > Ia > Ia io. Next base: position 39,871,054 of record JAJQQW010000009.1, on the reverse strand, counting down.
ATAATTTGTTTGAATACACATGCAAAAGGTGATATCTCTGATCATGAAAAAAAAGAGAGAGAGAGAAAGCTTGGAAATAAATTAGGCAATAAACAGGGTGGGGCAAAACTAGGTTTTCAATTATGAGTACATGAAATACAGAGTTTAGTCTTGTATTATTTCTTAATTATTGTATTATTTTCCATATGAACTAATGTAAACCTACTTTTGCTCAAATCCTGTATGTAAAAAATAAGGGGGATGACTACAGCTACTGCAAACACTAACAAAACCCAAAAGTAGTATTGTAAACATCTAATGCAAATAGTTATTTAAAATTAAGCAGGAAAAATGTATAAAGGAATTAAAATGAAATTTAGTAAAAATGACACATGCATAAAGGGATATTCTAATTAATTTTATTGCATATTAAATAAATATAATCTGCATTAAAAACCATACTAATAAATCCAGTCTAAGGTGCTACACTAGGGAATGTTTTAAAATGGAAGCAATAAATAATTTTCATCCTATAACACTTTCTTCCAGAGAAGAGGAAAAAAGTGAAAAAATTTCTAATTATTTTTATGATGCCAGCATATCCTTCCTACTGAAATTTGAGGGGGGTGTTATTAAAATTTTCTAGGTATTTTACTATCATGAACAAAAATGCAAAACTCAAACATTAGCAAATTAAATCCATTGAAAAAACGCACATTACATCATAAAAATTTGGCTTATTTAAAGAATGCTAGATTGTATTTGATAAAGATTATCTATAAAATATTAAAAAATTACTCTGCATGAGGAAATTTTGAAAAGTATTCCCACTAATATTAGAAATGACACATCAAAGTCTATTTTCATCCTTTCCATTTAAAAAATGGGCAGAAGACCTGAATAGACATTTCTCCAAAGAAGACATACAAATGGCCAAGACACACATAAAGAACTGCTCAATGTCACTAATCAACAGAGAAATGCAGATTAAAACTACACGGAGATATCACCTGGCACCTGCCAGAATGGCTATCATCACAAATCAACAAAGGACAAGTGCTGGCGAGGATGTGGAGAAAAGGGAACCCTCGTGAATTGCTGGTGGGAATGCAGATTGGTGCAGCCACTATGGAAAACAGTATGGAGTTTCCTCAAAATATTAAAAATGTAACTTCCATTTGACCCAGCAATCCCACTTCTGGGAATATAGCCTCAAAACCCCAAAACACCAATCAGAAAGAATATATGCACCCCTATGTTCATAGCAGCATTATTTACAACTAGAGGCCCATTGCACGAAATTCATGCAAAGGACTAGGCCCTCCCAGCCCCAGCTGCCTCTGCCGGCCCTCGCAGCCCCAGCTTTGTCTGGAAGGTCATCCATATGGTCGTTCTGCTATTCAGTCTAATTAGCATATTAACTCTTTATTATATAGGATAGCTAAGATTTTGAAACAGCCCATGTGCCCATCAGTAGATGAATAGATAAAAAAGCTGTGGGACATTTACACTATGGAATAATATGCAGCTGTAAAAAAGAGGGGTCTCTTCCCCTTTGGGACAGCATGGATGGACCTGGAAAGTATTATGCTAAATTAAATAAGCCAAACTGAAAAAACAAATATCAAGTGACCTCACTTATTTGTGGAATCTAGTGAACAAAATGAATTGACCAATAATATAAGACTTGAAGCATGGAGGCATGGAGCAGACTGACATACCTCCATGTGGGGTTGGGGGAATGAAAAGAGATAAACCAAATAACTTATATACTTATATGAATATCCCACGGGAAATAGGGTAGTGAAGACCTGGAGGGTGCATGGGAACTGGGAGGAGGGGGGAAGAAAGAGGAAGTGGGAGATAACTCTAATACTATCAACAATAAAAATATATTTAAAATGAAAAAAAGAAATAAGGAAATAATTTAATTTGGACTTTTAGTTTGGACTAGAGTTAACACTTAAAAATTCATGGATAAATTAATAACTAAATGTTTAATGAAAAGGTTAAAATTTTTCAAAGGAATTTGAAGAATAAAACCCTTTTTCATTAAATGATGGAACTTTTTAGGTAGTTTTCTTTATTTTAGAGAAAGGTGTTTTTGCTATTGTTGTTTTTTTAATGTAGTCAATCAAAACAAAACAAAGCTTCTTTCAAATAAGTAATCAATTATTCAAGTAGGCCCTGGCATCATTGCCATTCTAAATTGTACAAGAAATAATTAAAAGTTACCAGCTGCACAAAGCCTCATTTGGCAACACCAAACTATTCATTTTGAGTGAGACGACTTTTCACAAAACATAAAATGTAATGCCAAAAGTATTTTCACAAGTTCAAGAATATTGAATTGGACTTGGCAGCTGAAATGCCTAACAGGGCAGCATTTCCCAGTGTGAGTCTTACAGCACTAGAGCATTTCATTGGAGGCCTATTCTGGTTCCACCATTAAATTTCAAAACCTTAACCATATTGGCAGTTGGCTGGCCATTGGACTCCTAAGTGAGCTGTCATGTATGATAGATTAACTTCAAGATAGTTTATTTTCAACATTGGCTTTAATTTTAACTTTATTGAATACTCATTGAAAATGTTTTCATACAATTTTGAAAGACTGTGTTCAAAGCTGGCATAGCTTTACTCTTCTTACTCTTTTCATCACCTCGTCTGTTGTATAAGCTATTGAAAGGAAGCCATTACACAAAATGCCTAAAACAAAATAGATTTCCATTAAATTATAACTCTTTATTATTAGTGTTAGTAATAATATTGATGCAATTTGTGTGTTTTTGCAATGCTCTACATAGCTACCTCCTTAATATCAATGCTGTTTGATGGTGCCGGTATTAGGACCTAGTTAGGAAAACAGAAGTCATGCCAGTTAATTCGTACAGACATTATTAAATACTGTGAACTCTTGACAAAGGTGTTAGAAAGGTAGATGGAGCAAAAGGGAGATACTACAGTAACTAGAGATTGATCATTTCAGGAAGTGTCCCTCATCCCAGATGGCTGAAAAAACAAAGGAAGGGCAATTGTGTTTCTGGAGACCAGGTGCATATGTGCTCTTGAATCTGCTGGAAACTGCCATTGCCAGAACCTCCAAACGCTGCTCAGGCCTGCAGCTACTCTGTTTTAGCCTCCAGTGCTGCTAAAAGCCTGTCGAAGCTGCAGCCCCAGCAGCTAGCAGTCACCCATTACTACTTCTGGTGGGATTACACAGACACTGAGTCAGTTCCTGCTTACTGGTGTGCTGCCCATTCCTCCTGCTGAGATCCTATCAGTGAACTCAAGGGCATTTTATGCAAGTAAAGTAAACAAGTCCCCAAAAGGTCACATCCTGTGTGACTCAATTTAAATAATATTCTTGAAATGACAACACAACAGGTATGGAAAACATATTAGCCTTCGCCAGTGTTTATGGATATAGACAGGGCAAGGAATGATTATCTATAATAATAAAAGAGTAATATGCTAATTAGACCAGACAGCCAAATGACCTTGTGGACGTCATTCTGGACATCCTTCTGGACGAAGCTGTGGTGGCGGGGGCCAAGGCAGAGGCAGTTAGGGGTGATCAGGCAGACAGGAGAGTGGTTAGGGATGATCAGACAGGCAGAGTGGTTAGGGGTGATCAGCCAGGCAGACAGAGTGGTTAGGGGCAATAAGGCAGGCAGGTGAGTGGTTAGGGGCAATCAGGCAGGCAGGCAGAGGGGTTAGGGGCGATGAGGCAGGCATGCAGGTGAACAGTTAGGAGCCAGTGGTTCCAGACAGCGAGAGGGTGCAGGCTGGGCTTAGGGACCCCCGGTGCACAAATTTTGTGCACTGGGCCTCTAGTAAAAGAATAAAATGAAAGAGATGAAATAGTTTTGTATGTTGGTCACAGTGGTTGTTACACAAATCAATACATATGAAAAAATGTCCCTGTCTGGTTTTGATATTGTACTAGAATTATGTAAGGTATAGCAATTAGAGGAAACTGGGTAAGGCATATATTGGGTCTCTCTGTGCTTTCTTTACAAATTACTATAAAAACATAATTATTTCAAAATGAAAGATAATAATGCATAAATAAATGAATCCTACTAGTTCCTCTCACTAGCCAATAACTAGAATCCACCTGACATAGGATTCTAGAAAAGTTAATGTTCAGGGATTCAGAATTTCTTTAATATAGAGCAGAGCAATGAATTATAGGAATAAAACTGAGTACATATAAATGAAGAAAAAATATAGCATAGGTGTAAGCATCTCTAACATGTGCCTACTTATTAGAAAATTGAACTTTTATTTAAAAGTATTTGTAGAACTAAAGTATACTTACTTCATTCAACCAGTGTCAATGGTTTTGAATGTTTTGAAGAGGTAATTAGTAAAAACATATATATTCATAAAGTAATTCACTCATACTGTTCCTATAACATAATACATAATCAATAATATTTGTCAAGTGCATGGCTGAAATGAATGCACTAATTCTAGGTAATATTCTATCATGATGTTTTATTGTTTAATACTATAAAACTTTTTGAGAGTTCTGTATTTACAATACCGTATAGCTGGCTGCTGACTTAAAGGATTTCATGGAGTCTGATCGTACAGTCATACCACTGTTGGAATATCATCTTAGCTCTAAATTTCTAAACAAGCAAAATATGTGTTTCTTCAAAAGTAGGAAGATCAATAGTATGTTTTCATTATTTAGCTCAAACATATGAAGGGCTTCAAAACAGGCCTCCCAAGATGTGCTACTTTGTCATGTGGATTATTTTAAGCTGATGGCAATAAAGACCCTGAAGTTTCAAGAAAATCTTTTACCTCCCCTGTAAATAACTTGGGTCTTTGCCCATGATAAGAGTTAATAACAGATACCCTGGCCTGTGTGGCTCAATTGGTGGATTGTCATCCTGTGCACCGAAAGTTCCCCAATTCAATCCTGGGTTAGGGCACATAACAAAGTTGCAGGTTCAATCCCAAAAGGGTGCATGTGGGAGGCAATGGATCCGTGTTTCTATCTCACATCAATGTTTCTCTCTCTCCCTCTCCTTTCCTCTTTCTCTAAAATAAATGAAAACATATTTTTTTTAAAAAAGTTAATAACAGAAATAACGTATGACTATCTGTGTGGCAGGGCAAACATCTAATTACTGAATATCAGCTCTTCTTATGGTAACCCTCCTCTCCTCTGAAGTCTCAGGGCCTTACCACACCCGTGACTCATGGTTCACATATACCTCATTTCCCCTGTTCTCGCTCAACCTCTTATGTGTGTGTGGGGTTCCCATGGGTAGTTATTTAATTAAATTTGGTTATTTTCTTTTGTTAATCTATTTCATATCAATTTAATTATTAGACCAGTCAAAATAACCTAGAACAGACTGATGGTTGCCAGAGAAGAGGGGGCTTGGGGAATTGGGTGATAAAGGTGAAAGGATTGAGAAGTACAGATTGGAACTTACAAAATAGTCATGGGGATATAAAGTACAACATAGGAAATGCAGTCAATAATATTGTAATAACTATTGAAAGGATTTCAGAGACAGGAGAGGCAGGGAAGAGGGGCGCCATGGGAGAGGAATGCATACGTGACAAGCAGAGACAGCTCCAAGCTGCCAGATTGTTTATATGAATGTTATAAGATAAGGGGAAGAAGAATAGGGGCCACTGGGTGAGCTTTGAAACTTTGAAACTGATGACATGCAGGGAAAAGGGGGAAGGTGGCCAATTAGGAAATAATGGGGGCATAAAATAAGAAAGGGTCCAATTAGAAAGTGTCATGAAGAGACAAAGAAATTTCCAGCATTTATAAACCCATAGACAAAGAGACTCACTGGCCTAGGTTTTCCCCATTTTGGAGAGAGAGAGCAGGGTTTTCCCATTTTGGGGACCCCTCCCCAGAGGGTTTTTGTATACACTTGCTATAAACATATACACTTTTGCTTAAAAATCTTTTAGTCTGCGCATTTTAATCTTCACACTTCGTAGGATAAGAACTCACAATGAAGAAAGTCCGAGCTTGCCATTCAGTGCATCACTATGTATGGTGCCAGTTGAGTACTGGAAATATCAGGGGAAACACTTTGTAGAGTATATAATTGTCTAACCACTATGCCGTATACCTAATACAAAGTAATATTGATTGAAAGCTGTAATTTAAATTTTTTCAGATAAAAATATTTTTTAAAAAGAACCTAGAAGGGTAGAGGAAAATTTCTTCCTCACCATGACACCAATTTTCATTTCTTTTTAGTTTGTCTTTATTATAGATGTTTCCTAAAAGCAAGTACTGGGAATAATTAAATGACATATAATATTTTTTCTTTTATAATTACTTAATTTGTACTTTATACTATAACACATTTAAATCTAAACTACCAGATGTACATCAGAATTCATGGAACAAAAATAAAACCACAAGTGGAAATGCATCATACTCTTCATTAGTTATGGCTATAGCTTGGTAGGTCTTTTTTTATATATAATTTTAAAATTGATTTTAAAGAGAAAGTGAGAGAGAGAGATCTACTGTTCCACCCATTCGTGCATTCATTGGTTGACTCCTGCAAGTGCCCACCCCCCACGCCCACTCACTGGATTGGGGACAGAAAACACAACCTTGCCAGCAACCTTTGTGTATCAGAACTCAGCTCCAACCAACTGAGTGACCTGGCCAGGGCCTATAGTTGGTAGATTCTAATGTGATCAGAGACTGCTAGTTCACTGAGAATTTGCATCACAAATGGATGATGAATTTTGCCAAATGCTCTTCATACTTTAATTAATATGACAATGTTGTATTATCACTAGGTTATTGTTATGGTGAATTATATTGATTGTTTTACAAATCAATTCACCCAGCAATTCCACTTCCAGAATTTTAGCCAAGAAAAATAAAAACTTGTGCACAAACCCATTCAAATGAATATTTCTAGCAACAGTGTTCATTATTGCCACAAGTTGTAAACCCAGATATTCTTCAACAACTGAATAGGTAAATAGACTTTGATACATCCACAAAATGACAAATTATTAATACATGCAGCAACATAAATGAATCTCAACTGCTTTATGCCAAAGGGGCTGGCATGGGAATATTACATATTGTATGTATTTTTTTTTTTTTTTGATACTCTGTAAAAAAGGCAAAACTATAGCAACAGAGAACAGACAGTGGTTCCTGAGGATAAAAGAGCAAGGTCTCAATACAAAGGAATTCTTTTGGGTGTTGGAATCATCCTGAGTCCTGTCTGTGATGGTAGTTAAAAGTCTGTGTATGTATGGAAACTCACATATCTCTCCAATGAAAAGTGAATTTTACTGTGTGTAAATTTTAAAAATATAAAAGCAAAATTAGAAAAATACTTTTTTTATTAAACTCTTCTTAAAAAAATTCATTGAGATCATTTCCTATTAAAACTCAATATAAAGGGCCACCACATTTCAGCACACACACTCCCTTTCCCAATTTTCAAGGACTATTGAAAAGGAAAAGCTTAATTTCAGTATGCATATACAAATTTGGAAATTAATCTGTTTCTTCTGGTCATCTCACCTTTACTCATGTAAGGGAGCAAATGTGTTTTGTTTAATGCTAAAATATTAAATAATTTTATAATTTCTACTCATTCTTAATATTGTTTCAAATGTTTAGTAACTAGTAATATTACTAAAATGTTCTAGTATTAGCTATCTGTAACACTAATTTTTATCACTAAACATACCATAATAATACAGGACTTTTTTTTTCATGTTATGACTGTTTTCTCTGAACTAGGATCAAGGTCAACCCTCAACAAAATTATGAAATAAGTAGAAGTCATTATGAAGACTTTTCCCAATTTTACTTTTCTCCTCCTACATTATATGCCTTGAGAATTGCTTCTTTATTTCTATCGTCCTCCACTCTTTCCAGAAAATTAATCATGCTTTCTTTTAATAAATCATCTTACAGTGTGAATGAAGACATATTAATGGCATAACCATTATTTACAGGAAAATATAAATGAGTGAATAAAATAATGCCTTCCTTAAGATATTTGCATTTTAATGAAAATGAAAATCAAACAACCAGCACAAAACCAAAAGAATAAATATTCAATTTGTAACATTAGATATCAATAACCTCATTTTGGGTCATTTTCATTTTTTTAGAGATAAGAGAGGATTTACTGAAAATCATCAAAAATATCTATTGTATCCGCCTACTTTCCTTTCCCATAAAGGAAGAGTCACATATTCAGTTTTCTTTGACATTTTTGTCATTATTTTTTAAATTTCTTTGTCATTAGTTTTTAAATGACAAACTGAAGTTAAAAGTTCCATAGTATAATCATTTTACTGGACCTCTATAATATAAGAAGTAAAAATTATCCATTGACTTTAGTTGATATAATATAAAAGAGCAAAACAAAGGAAAAGGCAATTTGGTTTATACATATGCTGGTAGTGGTTTTACCAATGAAGCCTAGGTCTACCTGATAAAATATTTAACCATATTAGTTATATCACTCACCTATAAATTTCTTCAATACATATATTTCAAATAAAAATATTTATTTCAATATTTGATTTGCTCAAATGGCCTCTTAATCTGACTTGCTAAATTTCTATCCTTTCGTTTTATAACCTCTGATATTGGCAAGTCACCATAATCACATACATTCACAGTGGGATCCAGATTTTGCTGGATATATTTTAGGGTCAATTTTTCAGGACTATCTCAGAATTGTGAGTATTCTAATATTTCTGGGAAATACATAAGCATAATGTAGCTGGACACAACCAATGAGTTCTCAGATTTAGAATTTTCTTGAACTCTCTCAAACTACTCCTTGTACATTCACAAAAATATTATTTTATAAATTGGAATGTGTCAAATAAAATAGTAGTTAGTGCTTATATTGAGCCAAAGATACAATAGTTATTAAAAACTTTAATTTTCAATGGAGCATTAATCCCCCCCCAGACTTGAATCAAACATTTTCTGTTTTCTTTTATTCTCATGAAAAATTCTGAAGCATGTAGATTCAATATCTTGTGAATATCAAAAATTTAATTTATAAATTCACAGATAATAAGTAAAAGCTTATAAAGCCATTCAATTTTACAATTTTAAGTGATTTTATTGCCTCATTCTAAGACTGTGCATAGATTTTGCAATGAATGTCTAATATTTTATTAGGTAGGAAAATGATTTCATTGTTTTTTGTTGTTACTTGAGTAAGACATTGTCATTTCTATCTTTTAATTAATAATTTCAAATGTGCTCAAGTATACCAACTGAGAATTGAGTGGGTAGAATTTCTCCCTCACTAGTGAGAGTGGGGTTCTTGCAATGTCTTGAGAAAAGGAATTTTCTAAGATATTCTTTCTAACATATTCCTGAGGGAACGATTGGTTTTTATTTGTGTAGAATTACATCCTTGGTTGTCAAAGTCCCATGTTCCTTCAACCAGTCTTAGAAAATATCCAGCTAGGGGTTCAGTAGAGCTAACACCAGTGCCAGTGTCTAGAGTTTCCTCTCCATAGTATAGTTGAATCTGGCAGAGCATCAGACTAGATTTAGTCCATCAGTTCATTGTGTGGTTTCCACATGACAGTGAGCCAAATGGATGGATGTAGGGGAGCATGCCCCTGCAACAGGAGTCCCCAAAGAGCAAGAGCCAAGAGAGAGAGAGCTCCCTTTATTCCAGAGCTAAGTATCTCAGACTTCATGCCCTTGCACTGGCCACACCTATTCTGGCCAGTAACTTGCTCCCAGGTTGACTTGCCACCTCACCTAGACCTTACTAGGTATGTGTCTAAATTGAAGCTTCTCTTTGCTCCTTTCCAGTTATTAATTAATTATCGGGTTATTACAATGGTATCAAAGCCATTTTAAGACAGGACCATGGTTCTGATACATATATTTAAAAATACTGTAACAAAAGATTTAATTGCATAAATTAAAAAGTAAGTATTAAATTGATTTTAAAGAAGAAGAAAAAATAAAATTAAATTAAAATAGTTGATTTGGTTTATATTTGGCTATATGAAGAAAATTGAACATAAAACAGTATCAAGTCAGTAAAAATGAGGATAGGAAAGATATTTTAATTGGAAATGAAAGATTATCCTGAATAGTTTAAAAAATAACCCTTTTTGATCCCTCTTTTTCTCATAAGTTTTCCAATTCCCCCTGCTCCTGAGGGGCAATCGGGGCAGCAGCTGCCGCTCACACTCGCTGATGGTGCTGGCCCTGCTAACACCTGCTGCTGGCACTGGCCCCAATCACTCTGCACCATCAGCAGGTGTGAGCAGAGTTGGCGCCATCAGCACATGGGAGCAGTGGTGGCAGGAGTGGGGCTGCGGGTAGACAAAAGACAAGGTGCCGTGGTGGGAAGGGCTGGGCAGGGGTGTGGAAGATGGACCGAGACCCCCCCCTGTGTCCACAGCAGCCTTGCAGCCCATAGCTCCTTTCAAGGTGCACAAATTCATGCACTGGGCCCCTAATAATATAATTCTTATTGCTAAATATTTGCTTTCCATCATTCTCTTTAAATTATAATCAGAGGCCTACACAAATTATGTAAATTGAAAAACATTTTACAAGTCACATATGGTATCTACACTAATAAAAGAGAAAGATGCAAATTGACTGAACCCTTGCAACACCCACCAGCCAATCAGGAGTGAGTATGCAAATTAACACAACAAAGATTGCGGGTTAAATTGCATACGCAGGCATCAAGCGCCCCAGCCGCTCAGGACCTCTAGGCAGTGTGGGAACACGGTGCTGGAGCGGAAAGGTGGTGCCAGCAGCCAGGGAAAGGAAGGCCCATTCTTGCACGAATCTTCGTGCATCGGGCTTCTAGTATTTGTATAAAGAGATACCTTATTCTACAAAGTTGTCCATCTGAAACATCATGGGGACTATGTTTATTCTAAACAATAATCATACAGATATGATACAGACCTAAAAAAAAATATTCTGGAAAAAGAAAGGGAGTTGAAGGAATGTTTAGGTTCTTATTATAATACTAGAGGCCGGTAGATGAAATTTGTGCATGGATGGTCCCTAGTCCTGCTTGGCGATCAGGGCCAATCAGGTTCCCTGCCTCCCCGCCTCCCCACCTCCTCCTTTCCTTGCTGCCCACATGCCACCACTGCACCGTTCCCCACCTCCCAGCCTCTCCGCCTCCTCCCTCCTCCTTCCCTCAATGCGCACACCCACTGCTACCCATTCCCGGTTCCCCATCCTAGCCAGTGGCTAGGGCAGATCACCTGATTAGGGGGAAGGGCTAGTCCCAATTGCCTGATTCTGGGGGAGGGGCTGGTCCTGATAGATTGCTGACTGGGAGAGGGGCCAACTGCCACCATGGCGGGTGGGCAGTGGGCTGATCGGGACCTGCTGGCCAGGTGGAGGGATGGGGGAGGGACCTGGAATGTTTGGCTGCTTGCCCCAAGGAGGGAGCCAGCCCTCGACCTCCCTGGGAAAGGGGCCATGTCTGCCACCACCCATCCCCAGTTCCCCATCCCAGCCCAGGGGCCTAGCCCTGGGCGAGGACCAAGAGGTTGGCCTACAGATTCTATCAGTAATCATGGTCTGTGGGCCTGTGTTGAGCACCTGTCCCCTGGTGGTCAGTGTGTGTCACAGAAACCGGTCATTCTGGTAGTTCTGTCATAAAGATTGCTTAGGCTTTTATAAATATAGACTAGAGGTCTGGTGCATGAAAATCATGCATGGGGGGGGTGTCCCTCAGCCCAGCCTGCACTCACTCCAATCTGGGACACCTTGGGGGATGTCCGACTGCCAGCAGTCAGACATCCCTCTCACAATCTAGGACTGCTGGCTCCTAGCCGCTCGCCTGCCTGCCTGATTGCTCCTAACCACTTCAGCATGGTAGTCTGATCGCCCCCAACTTCCCTCCCCTGCCAGCATGATTGTCCACAACTGCCCACCCCTGCTGGTCATATTGTGGTGGCCATCTTGTGGCAACCATCTTGTGGTGGCCATCTTGTGGTGATGTCACAGGTGATGCCACCTAGGATTTTATTATATAGGATAATTTGACTTTCATTTCTGTATGTGGAATTACCAACAAAAATATATTTCAAATGCTTGGTAAAAGAGTAATAGAGTACAACAAAATTACAAAAGGTAAAAGTAAAATTAAGTGTCTTCATAGCACTTCAATCAGAACCAGGTGTCATGTTTAAGAAAATGCTGTCAATGGAGAGGAGAGTGAATATCTCATTAATATAATTAAATATATTAAAGCATAAAGAAAATGCTATAAATTAATCAGCACATGTCATACTAACTACCCAGTAATTTTAATAGATAACTTCCATCTAATGGCTTATCTATTACTAGTGGCCTGGTGCACGAAAGGGAATTAATCAAAGGAAATATTTTAATATTGCTATTTGCCATTTCTCTATAATAGAAGTGTCAGAGATGAAAGAAAATTAGTAATATGTATATGAAAATAATATACAAATTTATTAATAAATAAACAATAACAGTGTCATATCCCCCGGCCGGCTCAGGGTGGGGGATGCAGCCTCATGTCCCCCAGCCTCACTGCGCATGCAGCCCCACCCACCCGCAACTGCCATGCATGCAGCCTCCTGCTGATGGGTCGTTATGGCGTGAGGGTGTCACGACAATTTGCACATTAGCCTTTTATTATATAGGGTAATTTGGGAACACTCTAGCTCTTCTGATATTTTATAATAGAAATCACAGTTATATATCCACATACCCATCTGTTCTCATTGTCTATCATATTCCAAATACCTTTACCATCCTCTTTATTCCATTCTTTTTTCACTGTCCTCAAATATGAATAAATTTTTTACTTATATAAGTATGATTGAACTAAGTCACACAGGTTAACTAACAGATCAATAATAGTTTAGTGAAGCTTTTTTGTTTTTCTTGGAGGGGCAAATGTGATGTAAGAGGGATAAAAATAATTTAGGTTAAGTTATCAAGACTGGACTATACTTAGAACTGTGTCATCATAAATGAAAATAGTGTTGCAAACATATCTAATGACTGAATTTAATAAAAAATAATTCAAAAATGATAACTGCTTTTCCTTCTTTGCTTGTGATCCTTGTTCTCTAGACTTATAAAAATATAAATAATATCACATCGAGTTTGCTTTATTGTTAGGTAGTCTTCTTATGTACTGGTTCTATTTAGTGGTCCAAAGTTATACATATATATAATTTAACATATTTATAGTATACTAGAGTCCCGGTGCATGAAAATTCATGCACTGGAGAGGGGGTCCTTCAGCCCGGCCTACTCCCTCTCAGTCTGGGAGCCCTCAGGGGTGGGAGGCTATCCTGCGATCAAGGGAAGTCAACGCCCCCATCATACCTCTGCTGCTGCCACTGCTGGCAGCGCAAGCCTTGGCTGGCCCTGGTTACCTGAGCCTCGGGTGGTCCTGGGTGGCTGGGCAGCTGCCAACCAAGGTTTGCCTGTGCCTCGGGCATTGGCTGGGCAGACACCATCCAAGACTTGCCTGAACCTTGGGCCAGACCTGGATGGCGGGGGGCTGAGGAGACTGGGGGACTCCGGAAGCATGTATGCGGAGTGGCCAGACCCACATGGGGGTGGGCCCAGCCATGTGGCAGGCCTGACACACCGGCGATGCTGAGGGTACTGAGCACCAGCATCTTGTGGCTGTGGGTGCCACCATCATTGAAGGCGTGGCAGTCAATTAGCATATTCCCTCTTTATTGGCTTTGGGTGCCACCATCTTTTGTGAGGGTATGATGGTCAATTTGCATATTCCCTCTTTATTAGATAGGACTAGAGGCTTGGTGCACAAAATTTGTGCGTGGGTACGGTCTCTAGGCCTGGCCTGAAATCAAGGCCATCTTTCGCAGCTGCCCGCATGCAGCCCCACCCCCTGCTGCCACCCACCCCTGGTTCCCATTTGCCATGAGGTGATCAGTGCCTGATGGCCGGGGGAAGGGACTGAGAGGTTGGCAGTTCGCCAGCCCCACCCACACCATGGGTGGCCATCAGGTGATCAGAGCCTGCGGGCTGGGGAAAGAGACTAAAAGGTGGTCAGTGTACCTCATAGTGACTGGTACATTGGTTGTTCTGGTTTTTGTGCCGTTAGGGTCAATTTGCATATTACCCTTTTATTACATAGGACTAGAGGCCCGGTGCACGAAATTCATGCACGAGGGTGGTGGCCCTCAGCCCAGCCTGCACCCTGTCCAATCTGGGACCTCTCGAGGGATGTCAGACTGCCCGTTTAGGAGCGATCCCATCAGGATTGGGCCTAAACGGGAAGTCAGACATCCCTCTCACAATCCAGGACTGCTGGTTCCCAACTGCTCACCTGCCTGCCTGCCTGATTACCCCTAACTACTTGTACCTGCCAGCCTGATCCCTCCCTAACCACTACCCTGCCAGCCTGATTGATGCTTAACTGCTCCCCTGTTGGCCCGATTGCCCCTAACTGCCCTCCCCTGCAGGCCTGGTTGCCCCAAATTACCCTCCCCTGCTGGCCTGGTAACCCCTAACTGCCCTCCCTTGTCAGCCTGGTTGCCTCCAACTGCCCTCACCTGCAGGCCTGTTCACCCCCAACTGCCCTCCCTTGCAGGCCTGGTCCTTCCCAACTACCCTTCCCTGCTGGCCATCTTGTGGCAGCCATCTTGTGTCCACATGGGGGCATCCATCTTTGATCACATGGGGGCAGCCATCTTGTGTGTTGGAGTGATGGTCAATTTGCATATTACTCTTTAATTAGATAGGATAGAGGCCTGGTGCATGGGTGGGGGCTTGCTGGCCTGCCCTGAAGGGGATCCCAGTTTGGGATGGAGGGAGCCTGCTGGGGGGTGGCATGCTGGGGCAGGGGCGGTGGGGTTTGCATTCAAGCCCCAACCCCGATCAGGGTGGGGGTCCCCACTGGGATGGGGCCGCCCTGGGCATGGAGCCTTGGGCATTTTGCAGGCCAGTCATGTCCGTGATGGGGTGGGGGTCCCCGCTGGGGGGCGGGGCATCTTTGGCAAGGGGCTGAGTTCGGTTTGTAGGCCAACCACGCCTCTGACTGCTGTGGGGGGTCCATGCTTGGGGCGGGGAGGCCTGGGCAAGGGGCGGGGTGCAGTTTGCAGGTTGGCCAAGCCCCCAGCTTGTCTGGAAGGATGTCCGGAAGGCATCCGGTCTAATTAGCATATTACTTTTTTATTAGTATAGATGTTCAATAATTTGTCTTTCTTCATTATTTTTCTGGATATAAATTTATTACTTTAACTTTTTTGTGAGGAAATATAAATGTTAATCTATTGATTGCCTTATAAGTAACTAATAATTTTAAATAAATGAGTAAATAATTTCTTAGAAATTTAGATGAGTATCAAATTTATTGGGGTGATCACTTCGTAAGTTATATAAATGCCTAATCTCTATGTTGTACAGCTGAAATTAATGAAATATTGTATGTGAAGTTTAATAAAAATAAGTAAAAATATTTAAAAAAAGCATTCCCATATTAATGACTAGATTATGGCTGGGTTTTTTTATGAGTTAGTTATGAGTTATTAAGAATATGTCACAAAGACCTAGTAGAAAGGCAAAAGTATTCCAGAAGTGAAAATTTAGGACCTAAAATGCAAAATTTCTAATAGTCAAAGAAAAACAAACACAAAACTACAGCATTGCAACATACTCATGAGCCTATGAAATACTTAGTGGGAGAAAAGGATAGTCTCTTACTAGCTAGCATTGTCCAAGCTCTATTTTAAAATAGAGAACATAGGACTTATTTTTTACTTTATCAGTTTCCTTACTTCTTGCTCTTAGATTTGCCTGTAGAGAGCTGGCCCATACTTTCCCTTTCCAATAGAATTTTTCATTTAAAAATTAGGTAAAATATATTTGATTTTTAAAATGGATATGCAGATTTTCCAGCTCCATTTATTAAAAAAATATTTCTTTTTTCTATTGAATGACCTTGACTTTGTTAAAAAATACACCCTGCTGATTATATATCTGTGGATCTGTATCTGAATACTCTGTTGCACTGATATATCTATACTCTGTGAACAGCCCATTTTCTTGAAAGTACCTTTCTGATAACACCACAAATCAGATAATATAAGTTCTCCAGCATTGTTCTATTAAAAAATAGTACTTAAATTATTCTAGTTCACTTAAGTTTATATTTCTACCTATTTCTTCTTAAGTGAATATTGATGATTCATGTGTTCCAAAGTAGTTGTCCATTTAACTAATTTTATCAAGTTTTAAATCCCTCATTTCATAGTTTCAGCAGCATTGTCATTTCACAGTTTGCATCCTTTATTATCTTTTTACTTTAGAATGGCTCACATTTCTTTGGCTTTTTGTATGTTGAGTAATTTTGAATTATATCCTGAACATTGCCAATTATATTTTCTCTGTCAGATTATTTTATGTTGACCCCAAATTGTTTAAGGTTTGTGTTAGTAGGCAATTAACTGGGCTGAACTAAAAAAGGAACACTTTCAAATCTGTGATGGACAGTGATGATAATCACCTAAATTTTTGTATGCCATAGACTCCAGCTAAATTTGCACCAGATATGTACAGATGCCCTTTATTGGATCAAGGAAGTTTCCTTTTACTAAGCATAATGGTCCTCCCTTCTCTGGTGATATATTTTCTGATGTTTTTCCCTAACTATCCACCATTTGGAAACTTCTCCAAAGCTAAAAATAAAACAAACCAAGGCAAAAACATGTTGTTATTTTGTCTTGATCTCTAGTGGAAGTTTTGACTTCCTTTAGAAATCCACTCATATAGTTGTGTTTTGAACTTTGTCCAGAGTTTATTGGTATTGTTTTCAGGAGGGACAGTTTTTTTAGGAATTTAAATAAGCAGAACTACGTAGATTTTTTTTTAGAGGATAAATTTCACACCTGGGATAATGAAGTTTAGAGGAAGGGATAAAGCATGTGAGAAACTTCTTGGCATTAACATAATTATTGTAAAAAAAAAAATTTGCTTCCATAAGTGAGCAAGTTAGACACTCAGAGTAACAATAAATGAGTAAATAATTTTTTAGAGATTTAATCAAATCTCAAAAGGCAGCAAATTCCAGCTAACAACTTAGTTTAAATTATTTATTACAATAAGAGTTGTTTTAATTTCTCTCTACTGTAGGGAATATTGTCACCATCCTATATAATAAAAGCATAGCATGCAAATTGTCCCCTCCACTGGGAGTTGTCTGGGAGTTTGACCATGGGGCGGGGCCAGCTGGGGAAAGGGAGGGAGGTCCTGGCTGGCAGCTGGTAGCTGCTAGGAACTCTACCAAAGCACAAATTATGTGCACTGGGCCTCTAGTTTTATAGATAAACAAATAAGGCTTCCAAAAGTAACTGACAATATCAAGTTTCCCTAAATAAAGTGAATTAGATCCAAGATCTTTAGTCTGTGTTACTTTTATGGAGTACAAAATTCAAATCACGAGTACAGTTTTAGCTCAGAGATATAAAGAGCTGGAAAGAACATTGTTCCAATTTTTATTTCCAGTATAAAATCTGAACAGACTACAAATTGATATCATTTCTTGAGTCAGAGAACTGAGATCATAGGGAAAACTACTATTACAACATTTGAAAAGAAACAAGTACCACGAGAAAGAAACTGCACCAAAATAATTGTACAACTAAGGTAGATTCTGCAGTATGCCACACAAGCTGATAGAACAATTAGACTAACAATGTTCAATCTATTGCAAAAAGGCCAGTAAAAGCTAGCTTGAGAGTGTGAGATCTGTGGGTATCAAAGACATAGGAGCATTTGTAGCATCTTTTAGCCTTTCCATCATGAAGGCCATCAGAATCCTGCAATGAAATTTGAGAAGAATCTAAATAAAGTTTTCCCCATGGTGTTGGTTGTAGAGGAAACAGTGACCACTGATAAAATCTGCTTAGAACTATCTCTTATCTTCACTAGAGAAGAAATCAGGGGTAATTAAATATGCATCCTGGGGCACTAGGGGATACCCACTGTGCCTGGGAGGGAAACAGAGGCCTTCCACTAAAACTCATGCAGAGTCATCTCCTTTATCTCCTTTAAGTAACAAAATCCTTAAACTGAAGCATAAAGAGCATCTGTTTCATGGCTTGAGGAAATTGCTAGATATTCATTGTGGTGGGTTATTGGAATGAGAGAAAATGAAGCTCTATTCCTGGAGGAAGGGCACTGGCACTTATTAAGGCCATACACAAGAAACATAGGTTCATAGTTCCTGCTGAAGACTGAGGTTTATTCAGAATATCAGAAAAGGCAACCCCTTTCCCAACCACCTCTAGTAACAAATCTTTAGTAAAAATAACAGAGGAATCCAGCTGGTGTAGAAGCAAGAGGTAGGTTTCTTTTGGGAGTCAGGGTGATGAAAAGACCCAACCCAAGTAATGAAACAAAAAACTATATATTACTAGAAGATTTTGAAATATCTGCTGCCCACAAAAACAAAATACTTCAAAAATGGTAATCACATCTACAAAACCTTCAAATCCAAACCAATTCATGACTAGATTAATAAAACCCTACACTTAAGGCATACCAAAAGGAAAAGTTATTTCCAAACAAAAACAAAAACTAATAAATAAGATGTACCATACTACCTACAGTTCCATAGTTCAACTTTCAACAAAAATATTAGTAAAATGTACACTAAAAGAAGAAAGAGAGATAGATATAGGTAGGGATAGATAGATAATAGGTAGATGATAGACAGAGTGAGAGAGAGAGAGCGAGTAAATGAGATGAAGAAATCATTAGAACCAGAATTACATATGTCACAGATGTGGAAACTATCAACCTAAGCAGTTTAACTGACTGTGATTGGTAAGTTAAAAGATGTAATGGTAAAGTAGATGATATGCAAAATCATATAGGTAAATTAAGAAAAGAGCTAGAAAATATAAGAAAGGACACAATGGAAATCTAGGAAATTAAACACAGTGACACAAATAAAGAATTCCTTTGACAGACTCATTAGTAGATTCAATAGAGCCCAACAAAGATTCAATGAACTAGAAAACAAGTCAATAGAAATTACACAAACTAAAATGCAAAGGGAGTAAAAAGCTTTTATAAAATACAGCAAATTTAATTGTTGTGGATTAATATTAAATGGTGTAAATATACATAATTAGAACTCCAGAATGTGAAGAGAGAAATAGGCAAAATAAATATTTGAGGAAATAATTTCCAAGATTAGTAAAAGATATCAAACTACTGATATAAACATTAGAGGATATAAAAACAAATTATAAAAAATAATAACTAGGTGCATCATATTCAAGGGGCGATCAGGCAGGCAATAAGGAATATTGAAGACACGTTGGGTGGAGTTGTGATAGGAAGGCATTTATTTATTATCTACAGAGAAACAAGAATAATAATTACAACAGATTTATTATCAAAATTCATGCAATACAAAGAAAATGACATGATGTCTTTGTATATTAAAAGGGAAACAAAGAAAACAAAATCAACTTTCCAACTGAAAATTCTATACCCAGTGAAAATATTCATCACAAATAAAATTTAAAAAAAAAACAACAACTTTCAGACAAACAAAATAGAGGTAATTTATTGCTAACAGACCTACTGTGCAGTAAAGGTTGAAGAAACTTTTCAGACATAAGGATACATTTCAGAGGTTAACATTTAGATGCACACACAACACACACACACACAAACACACACACACACAGTATTGATAGTGTAATGATAAGGATAAAATGTAACCTATTATAATCTTAACAAATTCTCTAAAAGATAACTGTGCAAATCAATTTAGGAAGAATGTATTGTATATTTATAACATGTTTGAAAGTAAAGTCTGACAACAATGGTTTAAAGGATGGGAGGAAATGATAGGGGATATACTATTTTAAGGTCTTTGAAGAAAAACTCAGATTATTTAAACATGTATGCTGCAAAATCTTAGGCAATCAAAAAGTTTTCATAAAGAAGCATATGTTGTCTATAAGAAACCTACTTAAAATATAAAACTTAAATGTCTAATATTTGGAAAAATTTGAACTAGAATACAAATCTTGAATATGTTAGTAAGAAATGCTATGTCAAAATTTAAATATAAGAATCACACAATCAGGCATTTACATTTTCTTGTGTTTTCTTGAATGCTAAAACCATTACATTATTTCATTACCATCTTTTTAAAGAGTATAAATTTTTGGTTTCACAGGTAAGATGTAATGAAGGATGTATTAATGGTTGGTCAATAACTGAAAGAGTATAAAACAAACAAACAAACAATAAAGGATTAGGATTAAATAATGACTGAAGTCAGAGATGAGTTGCAGCCAGCATGCTATTCCCTCCACCATCATTACATATATATACTAGAGGCCTGATGCACAAAATTTGTGCATGGGGGGTTGTCCCTCAGCCTGGCCTGCACCCTCTGGAAATCCGGGACCCCTTGGGGGATGCCCAACTGCTGGTTTAGGCCCAATGCAGGATCAGGCCTAAACCGGCAGTCAGACATCCCTCTAGCAATCTGGGACCACTGGCCCCTAACTGCTCACCTACCTGCCTGATCGCCCCTAACCACTTGCATGTCTGCCTGATCACCCCTAACCCCTCTGCCTGCCTGACTAATCACCCCTAACTGCCTCTGTCTGCCTGCCTGCCTGCCTGCTTGTCCATAACCCCTCAGCCTGCCTGCCTGATCACCCCTAACCACTCACCTGTCTGCCTGATCACCCCTAACCACTCTGCATGCCTTTCAGATGGGCCCTAACCACCTCTGTCTACCTGATCGTCCCTAACCACTTGACTGCCTGCCTGAACACCCCTAACCACCTCTGCCTGCCTGATCATCCCTAAGCACTCTGCCTGCCTGATCTCCCCTAACCGCCTCTGCCTGCCTGATCGCCCCTATGCACTCTGCCTGCCTGATTGCCCCTAAGCACTCTGCCTGCCTGATAGCCCCTAACCACTCTGCTTGCCTGCCTGATCACCCCTAATCACTTGCTAGGGGGCTGCCGGCCAGGGTGAAGGGCCATGGACATTTGGTCATTCTGATCTCTGGTTGTTCTGGTCATTCTGCCATTTCGGTCGCTGGGCTTTTATTATATAGGATACTCACAAGTTTATTTTTTTTTAATTTTTCATTGATTGATTTTAGAGAGAGGGAGGGAGAGAGAAAGAGAGGGAGAGATATAGATAGATGATAGATGATAAATAGATAGATAGATAGATAGATAGATAGATAGATAGATAGATGATAGATAGAGAAAGAGAAACATTAATTTGTTGATCCACTTATTTATGTGCATTGGTTATTTCTTTTATGTGCCCTGACCAGGGATTAAACCTCTAATCTTGGTGTATCAGACAATGCTCTAACCATCTGAACTTATAAGTTTATTTTTGGTTTTATGATTCTGATTCCAAAAATATACTAAAAATTGAGATAATCAAATATGCTTTTAATTTACCTTGTGTGTCAAGTGACAAAATTATTTATGATAAAACAATTAAACAATCTATGCTATTTCTGAATGTTCTTAAAAACAAAACATAAAAGCCTCCCGTTGTTGTTAGAAAGGGACTTTGAGAGCATTTACCACACTGAGATTAAATCTCAGTAGTTCTCATAATTATAGAAATTACAAATGTCAGATTCTGGCTTTAGAGAACTAACATTCTCAAGTGAGAGTTTGAGTGGGAAGTGATGTTTTCTTGAGGATGGAAGACTTAAAAGAGGATACACATATCAGAAGAATTAAGAAAAAAAATGTCTATGGGTATAAAAAGTTTTCTAAAAAGGCAAATTACAAAATAATAATAAATAAACCCCAACCAATCAAGCATCTCAGGAGGCCTTTGGGTTGCTTTGATTTAAGCTAGCCTGAGCAGGGACATCATTATTAAACTCACAGCAGTAATCATGTCATTGCAAAGTTAGCTGAGAACTCTGAACTGTATGTAACAAAATTTTATTAAGGATACAATTAAAAAACTAGAAGGAGAGTTATATTTTCCATATGCATTATAAATACTCAATGAACTGCAGCTACATTCTTTAGATGTTTCAGGGAAAATCTGTCATACTTAAATTCATATGGTTTCACCTTAGTACAGAAAAGGATGTGAATCCATTTGGATAACATTCTCTCTATTTTTAAAGTATACATTATAAATAAATTTCTTGATGGCTTTTCAGGAGCATACCTTTAAACAAACCCACAAAATTGTCACTTATTACTATTCTCATCCATAAGCATTCCATTCACACCTGTGAAAACATATTTTGAATTTCACAGTATAGCAATTTTATTTGCAAAATTATTAGTATTACAAAATCTAAAATAATACTGCCAGTCAGTTTTTACTGAATTGATATTTTCCCATTATTGATCCCATTTCTCAGTGCTACTACCAGGGTTCTAAGAAAATACATGCATTGAAAAATAGATGTATATACTATTATAATTATAATTATTTGAAGTTATAAAATGCTCTTATTCCACAAATATCAGAATATATTATACATATGATCAGATTAAGTCTCAGTGTTGTCCTTTTCATCATAGAGAAAACAGAGATAATCCTGTATTTTTTCCTTCTCATACTAAGATGGGATCCCTGCGTTTATAATTTAGCATTCTAAAATATTCATGGAGGATCTTCTTACTATGTGGAAGGTACTATGCTTGTGGTTGAGAATTTAAAAAAATGGGAGAACATATTTGCTGATACATATGATAAGGGTTTAATATCCAAAATTTATAAAAAACTTATAAAATTAAACACCAACCCCTCCAAAAAAAAAAAAAAATCCAACTAAGAAATGGGGAAATGACATGAATAGACACTTACCTGAGACATACTGGTGATAAATATAGTAGAAAGAAAGAAAAAATGACTCATAAGACTTGGTCCAGGATGTGAAATAAGTTACTTTGGTTCATATTTTATAGTCCAACTAGAGGCCCAGTGCATGATTGAATCATGCACGCGTAGGGTCCCCTACATGCTTTCTCTTTTTGATCACAGTGGAGCTGGGTGCCTGTCCGCTGGTGCATCAGGCCTTTCAGAAGCCTTCAGAAGCTTCTCTGGTGCCCTGCGGACAGGGAGGCTTTTTCTGCAAGGCCTTTCAGGTGCTTCTGAAAGGCCTGGTGCGGAACAGGCACCCAGCTCCCACGTTTTTGCTTTCGATCACGGTGGAGCTGGGTGCCTGTCCGCTGGTACACCAGGCCTTTCAGAAGCCTCTGCCCTGCCGGAGGCTTCTGAAAGGCCTGGTGCCTGAGTGGACAGGCACCCAGCTCTCCCGCTTTTGATGGTCCGAGGTGGGATGTGAGCTCGCTGCCCCAGAGGCCCCTTCTGTGCCGCAGCACAGCCATGGTGCAGACGCTGAGCTCGAGCCGCCACTGGCAACGCGAGCTCAGTGTCCCGCCAACCCAATCGGCCACCCCGGCAACCCCGAATCCTGCCCCCCCCGCGCCTCCTGGCCAATCGTGGGCATAGCAAAGGTACGGTCAATTTGCATATTTGTCTATTATTAGGTAGGATGCAAGTCATATGGCCATGTTTGACTTCACTGGAGCAGGAAATTATAATTGTTGGGAAAGGAGGGGCAGTGAATATTTTGAACAATATTAAAATTTTCCACCTCTATTATAGAAGAGCACTCAGATAACTCATAATTAAGAGTCAAATCATTGAGAGTTTGGTGCAAACTTTATGGATATGTGATATATTCAAACAAATTGTTTCACAGAAAATGTGACAGGAAAGGAAACCATTAACGAAATGAATAAAGACAACCCATTGAATGAGATAACATATTTGCTGATACTTCTGTTAAGGGGTTAATATTCAAAATTTATAAAAAAGTATTAAAAAAACAAAAAATCCAATTAATAAATGGATAAAGGACCTGAATAGACACTTCTACAAAGAGAAAATACACATGAAAAGATGCTCAGTGTCACTAATTATCAGAAAAATGCAAATTAAAACCACAATGAGATATCACCTCACACTTGTCAGAATGGTTATCATCAATAATTCAACAAAAAACAAGTGTTGGCAAGGATGTAAGGATATGGGAACCCATGTGTGATTTTGGTGCAAATGCAGACTGGTGCAGCCACTGTGGAAAACAGTATGGAGTTTCCTCAAAAAATAAAAAGGGAACTGCCTTATGATTCAGTGATTCCAATTCTTAGAATTTATTGGAAGAACCCTGAAACACTAATTCCAAAACATGTGTGCACCCCTATATTCATTGCAGTGTTATTTACAATAACCAAGACTTAGAAGCAGCCCAAATGTCCATCAGTAGTTGAGTGAATAAAACAGCTGTGGTACATTTTCACAGTAGAATACTACTCAGCAGAAAAAAATGGAAATTTACCCTTTGAGACAGCATGGATGGTCCTGGAGAATGTTATGCTATGTGAAGTAAAGCAGTCAGTGAAAGATAAGTACCATATGATTTCACTTATATGTAAAATGTAATGAACAAAATAAACTAACAAAGTGGAGACAGACTCATGGATACAGAGAATAGACAGACAGCTGTTAGAGGAAAGGATGCTGAGGGCTGGGTAAGAAGGGTAAAAAAATTAAGTCAAGAAAAAAAAAGACACAGATAACAGTATGGTGATTTCAAGAGGAAATGGGGATAGGAGAAACAGAAGAGGGTAAAGGGGGCATAAGTGGTGATGGAAGGATACTTGTTTGGGGTGGTGAACATACAATGCAATATACAGATGTTGTATTGTAGAATTGTATTCCTATCTTATATAATAAAAGCCTAATATACAAATCGACTGAATGGTGGAATGAGCAGTCACTATGATGTGCACTGACCACCAGGGGGCAGACACTCAACGCAGGAGCTGCCCCCAGCCCGCAGACCACAGGCGGACCAAGGCAGGTGCTGGGGGGAGGGGGGGTAGAAGGGCCCTAATCGCCCTGCCTGTAGCCCCACAGATCAACCCTGATCTCCAGCCAGGCCTAGGGACCCTACCCATGCACGAATTTCATGCATTGGGCCTCTAGTAACCTATATAATTTCATTAACCAATGTCACCCCAAGAAATTCAATAAAAGTAAATTTTACAAAATTTAAAGTAAAAAAAAAAAGCTTAACCAAATATGCAGATACAAAAAGAGTAATAGGTATATAAATTGACAGGGTTTGAAGAAAATAGAATGCAATATTTATTTTCAACATTTGAGAGACGAGATAGATAGATAGATAGATAGATAGATAGATAGATAGATGGATAGACAGACAGATAGATATGGATAGAGAGACCCCTTTGAGAATTTGATGACAATTAAAGCCCTTCTACATTTACGATGAAGCCCAAAAGGCAGCATTTTTATGTTCTCATGAACATTATGGTTTAACATGTGTTTTGAATAAGTCAGGCACATGACACAGAATTCAGATGGACATAAGCTTACACCATAAATACTAAGATCCCCTTCTCTCTAGCACTCCCAAAACACTATTCTCCATATGAAATATACTTTCTGTTACTGATTATTTTGTGAATCCATGCAGAAGTATTCTACTTAAATACAAACACATGTGATACTGTTTTTTTATTTTTCATACCAATATTTGCTTTTTCTATACAGAAATCCATGTCTTGTATTTTTCACTTACTATATTTAAGAAGTTATGTCAAATCAGTGCCATATCAGAGTCACCTGATCCTTTTTAATGCCTGTTTATTATGTTATTGAATAAGGTACTATGGTATATTTAACAGTCCTTCAGTTGAGGGGCATATCAATTATTTCTAAGAACTTGGTATCAGAAACAATTATGTACTAAAATATCTGGTACCCTGTTTGAAGTGTACTTTAAAAGATAAATACCCCAGAGAGTTATGTTCATTTGAAGTTGAAAGATATTGCCAAATTGACCTACAATACGTGATACCAGCCATCCTTCCGTGAGTGGTATAAGAGTGTCTGTTCCTCAACAAAATATCTTATTAAATTTTTTGTTCTTTGTCTATTTGATAGGAGAAAAGCTTATTGTGTTTAGAATTTTCAGGATTTTTATAAGTATAGTTGAATGTCTTTTCATGTTTATTACCAGCTTTTCTATATTGAGGCATTGGTCTTTTTCGTTTCAATTTATGGGTATCTTTAGATCACTATTCATTTGAGACCACAGAATTCCACTTTGGTGCTGAAGAAATTAACTTGGAATTTTTTCAAAGATTTTATTAGTAGCCATAGAAAACAATAATGTTCTGTCTTGGCCAGTTTTGCTAACCGTTAGACCATCGGCCTGTGGACCAAAATGTCTCAGCTTTCATTCCCAGTCAAGGGCACATACCTTGGATGTAGGTTCCCTAGCTACAGTAGGGGCTTGTGCTGGAGGCAACCAATCCATGTGTCTCTTTCACATCTATGTTTCTCTCTCTCTCCTCCTCCTCCTCCTCCTTCCTCCCTTTCAATCTACCTAGAAATCAATGGGAAAAAATATCCTTGGGTGAGGATTAAAAAGTATATATACATGAAAATATAATATTCATGAGCCATGTCTGATTCATTGTAACATTAAACTCCCTTTGAGCTTGAATCATCAAATGAAGAGCAGAATGTTCTTACCTACTTGTGTTGCAGGCTTCATTGATCATAAAATTTTTTCAATCATACTTCTCTTTATTTAGGATAATAGAAATTAATACTGGAATTCAGTAAAATTGCTATGCCTGAAGCAAGTTTGTTTCTCATATAAAATATTGGTTTATGAGTCCTAAATCTCCAACTGGTGAGGAACAAAGCTGTCATAAAGTAAACTTGTGTGTGCCATTTTAGAGCTGATATAGGATTCATAATATCAATTATTCTTCATAAGTTTCTTGGTATCCTCTATAATGTACCATACTGTATTTGTAACTTAGTGAAGTATTATTTATATATCCTTTTAGCCCCTAACAAGCCATGAGACAACAGGGCAAGGCCCATCCATGTGTGTCCAAAGATGGAACAGAACAAGTTGTAAGTTTCTAAATTATTTCCCAGGGGTGAACAATGAAAAAGTTGTATCTCTTTAGATAATCAAGAAAAACTTTACATAAACTTTGATAATAAGAGGAAATCTTGGTAACTTGAGATAGTTACCATCAACTATTCCTGGAAAAAGTGAAATTGCAAATTGGTAGGGGAAATCTAAGTGAAAATAAGCTAACCAATATAAATTGTCCCACTCAACTCTCACAAACAAAACATTTGTTCACTTTTCTACTGTAATTTCTCCATTATTAGCACTTTTCATTCTTAATCCCATTACTTTAGATCATGCATTGTATCTCTTATCTGATTTATCACAATACTTCCTAAATTCTTCTCCATCCTATACTTTTTTTACCCTTCACTTCATACTTCACATTGCCAATGGAATTGCTTTTTAAAACTTAGATAAATGAAGTTCCTATTCAAAACTTTTCATTATGCATCCTACCCTTCCCCTGCAACATACACACAAATCTGAACTTATTAGCATGGCATTCAAACCTCTTAATATTTTGTTTTTAACCTGGCTTTTCTCATTAAAACTGACTACTGAAAGTTCTAATCAATCCCATTAAAAGAGGTTCACCAAATCACTTATCATTTATCAACAATCCTGCATATCCCCATTTCTGGACATTTGCTCATTCTGATCTGTCAGTATGGAAGTCCTTTCCTACTTAATAAAATTTTATTTTAAAATACCTTAGAAAATTTGATGGCTTACTCATACAGGAACTATTTTAAGTATTTGACCCTCACAACACTACTAAATTTATAGGTACGATAATTTTGCAAATGATGAAATTGAAGTATAACAAGGTATGACCTTAAACATAAAATTGGATTGCAAACCTGGCGTTCTATCTCTAGAGTTGGGCCATGGAAACACTGGGCCATGATTATCTTTTTTTTTTTTTTTTTTTTTTTTTTAATTGAGTTCAGAGAAGAAAGGAGAGGGAGCAAGAGATAAAAACATCAATGATGAAAGAAAATCATTGATTTGCTGCCTCCTGCACGTCTCCCACTAGGGATTGAGCCCACAACCCAGACATGTGCCCTGACCAGGAATCAAACCATGACCTCCTGATTCATAAGTCAATGCTCAACCACTGAGCCAATTATCTTTTTATCCTCTACAGCATGTTGTACATTATTGTATAATGTAGGTGCTAGATAAATGTTGTTTAAATTGAATATTTTTTCCAAATTATAATTTGGGCTTGAATGACCCAGGAAATTGACTTAATTATCCACTTGAGAATATATGTAGGGTGTCACTACTATCACTACTTGCCCACGGTAGAAGTGCAGAAAATGTAACTAAGACCTTGTCTATACAAAAATAAATAGCCATTTTGAAAGGGTATTGTCATGGACTAGAACAAAGGATATCCTTACATGATATTATTCTACACTGTCATTAAAATTTTTCCCAGATTTGGATCACCCCCATTACATATAATAGTTCCTCACACCCGTGGGGATAAAAAAAAAAAAAAATCATCTGATTGGTGCTTGGAGACAAACGTAACACATCTCTAGATATTTTAGAATTACAACAGCATATTATACAATTACCCCAAACAAACTTACAAACTAATTCTTTGAATGTCTGGCAGCAATTTAAAAAGGACATGAAAGGGTTTAATCCCTTCCACTGTGTAGAGGGCCCCCTGGGAAGGCACCTGAGCATTCTAAATTGGCCCCTCTTGCCCTTTTGGCCAAGAGGGACCCGCTTCTCACAATCCAATTGTCCACAGCTGTTGCCTGAGCTTCTGTTCATGCCAAGGTTGAAACCTCGTGATGGCTGGTACCATGGATCTGTCTCTCGCCCAGTGGGGTGAGCTGGGCCTCCTTGGAGAAGAAACCTGGGTTCCACAAGATATGTGATCAGTGCTGGGACCCTGCCAGCAGGCAAGGGGATCCCAAGGCAGGTGCTGGGCGTGGAGGCCATGGGGGCATAGGCGACCAAGGAGACAGAACTAAACCTCACATCACCCTGCTTGGCCCCGGAGGATGGTTGGTTAGCCAGAGACAGGTAAGATTCCTCAGGGAAGGAACAACCTAAGACAGGCACAGTCGCATAGGGGCCATCAGGAGAGAACTTGGGGGTCAACAGAGGTGGGGCACAGACCTTCACTCCCCCAAGTTTGCAGGGGCCTGAACCCTCACCCCTGCTGAAGGAGATCTCCTGCCCCCATGGCTGCTCAGCTTCACATGCCCAGCTCAAATCGGGACCCAGGTAACAGAAACTTGGCCGACAGCAGATGCCCTCTCACTGCAATAAGACTTGATGGAGATGTCTTGCACCCATGATCTGGGGAACTGGGGTCTATGATATCTAAATGCAGCCTAGCACCAGGAATGCTCAGGGCCTACTCAAGAAGGCAAATAATCCTCTCCACTAATAATTACAGGATAAAACAAGATGGTTGTTAGAGTATTAAACTTGACAGTAAAATAGTAGTCAAGTTTTCAGACTAATTTAAATTGGCCAATCAAAATAAGCAAATACTCTAGAAAAATCAATTGTACTGGACAAAAAAGTTGTTCCTAAAGTGTTAACTAAAATTTTTATTGGTAGTTCATCTCATGGTAAAATTGCATAACATATAATGAACCTAAAGCAGTCACATTTTAGTGCAAAAAAAGTAAAATTTAAAAGCTATCAAGATTACAGCATAAAATTTCCAAAAGCCTCCCAATATTTAAACCAAAAAAGGGGGGATAGTAGAAGAATATCATGTAAGGAAAAATATCCTGTAAATAAATTACATCTAGAAAATTTTTACTTTAGAAAATTAACTTTCATTTGTAATGCTAACAGCAAGACACCCAGGTAAAACATACATAGTGTCAAAACAAGTCAAAGGAAAATCGTTCACGCAAAAAAATGAAAAAGGATCGCAAGTCAAATTTATAGAAAATATTCCTTTATTAACTTTTGGTCGAGAATATGTTTGTATATTTTCAGAAAACAATTCCGAGACCATGTGGATTCCTGCAACAGAGAGGAATTGACAGGAGTGCTCCAGCCATGAAGACAGAAGAGAAACAGTCCAGAGATGAAAGACGCTGACCATGCCTTGCCATGCTAGCAGTCAGCAGATGTGCATCACTGAAGATTGCCCAGGATCAAACCAGAGAGGGTTGGACCTGCATTACCACCATTCGTCCACCATTCAGAACTGAAATATCATTGCTGTTATGAACACATAAACAACTGTTGGACATAGAAACCGGGACTCAAAAGAACTGTTGGCCCAGAAAGAAACTCACTAAAGACTGATTAATTTGCCTCTCAGCATAACTATTATTGCTTGTCTCATTTTTGGTTCCTATAAGTGTATTCCTAGTATCACATGAGCTCACTCATCTAGGGGAAAAGATGAACAACATAGACTGAAGAACAAGAATAGCATTGATCAGACTGTCAGACCTCAGAGGGAAGGTAGGGGAGGGTGGGGACAAGGGAGATAGATCAACCAAAGGACTTGTGTGCTTGCATATGAGCCTAACCAGTGATCACGGACAACAGGGGGCGGGGGGCATGCATGTTGGGGGGTTTGGGAAGGGAACGGGGGGGGGGGTTGATGACAAATATGTGATACCTTAATCAATAAAGTAATTAAAAAAAAAAGAAAGAAAAAAACAAACAAACAAACAAAAAAACCTCTCTCCTTTAGGGAAGGCTGGCACTATAGTCATTCACTGAGACCTGGATCTAAGGACTACATGGTACCTTCTATAACCAGATGGTAAAAAAAGGAAATTTCCATATTTTTCAGGTGACTTTTAGAATGAAAACCGATTTCGTTTTTTTCCTTTTTAAAAAATCCACTTAAAGTCTCTTGTTCTCTAAGGTGATACTTTCTAAGTATAAAAAACAATATAATGATTTATGATAGCATAATAAAAATGTTGACCACCATATATTTGTCAGGATAGCTCTTTTTCTACTTGACCATTAGTATTTGCCTCTTCCTTGTGACTTGTCCATCATTCCACATGTAACCTTCTAAGATACTCTGTATTGATCATTCTTGCTTATTTCTTATTCACTCTTTTGTTTTGAGGTTTGTGTGCTTTTTTTTAAAAATTTAAATCATTTCATAGGGTTACGGAATTCTAAGTATATTTCTGGGTTTTTTGTTTGTTTGTTGTTTTTTTGTGTGTGTGGTATTGTTTCCTGCACTGAGTCGGTTTATTATCGCTTTTACGTTCTCTCCAGACAATGCTGCATCACTGCAGGCTCCTGGGCCGCCTGCTCCCATAGGTGTGCCGCGCATGGGAGGAGCCAGGAGCGGTCAGTCCAGCTACCGGTGGGACGCTGAGCTGGACACAGGTGTTGAAGGACAAAACGTCGTGTGTGGCTGTTCTGCGGCATCCTGCTGGCACAGTCTTTGAGGATCTTCGCTGCCTGTGTTCCAGAGACAGTGCTCCGTATGGTGGTCCCCTGGGGTTGGTCTGGATGCCCCCGGGGGCAGCCCAACCATGGGCGCTGGCCCATCGCCTTCAGCAGCACCCTTCACGTGGCCCAGGAGTCCTTCTTGTGGCCCAGGGATCGAGCTGATGGGGCTGGGACAACCCCACGGAGGCCTCCCTGCGCAGAGCCTTTGGACAGTGTCCAACATGCTGTGTGCTGAGCCCCCAGGCACCTCGGGAGGCCGCCTGACCAGAGGCTGAGGCCACTGTGGCGGGTGGTGGTGGCAGCAGGTGTGAGCCGGTAGAGGCAAGCAGAGTCCTCTGTCCAGACTGGGGTGTACCCCGAGGGAGGGAGCCTGAGGTGATGCCTGCACTCCCGGCTGGCGATGTGCGGCTCCTGGACCCCGGACTCTATCCTCCAGGCTCCGGAGGTCAGGCGTGCCCACCCGCCTAAAGCGCTGCTCAGACTCTGTTCAGGAGCTCAGGTGTTTCCCTAGGCAATCCTATTTCTGTTTTTAGGTTAGTCAATTGCAAGTTGCTACAATTACAACCTACAATTAGATTGGTCAATTACAAGTACAAATTAAGTTATGCTTAAGAGACTAGGTACCACCAAAGGTTAAGTTTACAAATTTCATAGCAAAAAATGTGGGTGATAATCCAGTTTTATCACTTCACATACATTTTATTTCAGGTAAGTTAACTGCTGTTGTGAAGCTCGGTTTTTAAATAGCTGAGTCACCATTGCACTACAAACCTTCAAGCATCACTTCAAGTTTCATGAGACCTAATCATGAAACATAAATCACATGAAAATGACAAGCCATATTTTTCCTAAAGTCCAATCTATCTCCAATGCACTGTGATTCTATGCTTCTAATATTTTATTTTTCCCCTCTTCCAGCTGTAGGAAGCATGTTAAACGGTCGTAATTTTCTTCCTCACTTCCCAACCCCTACTTCTTAAGAAAATTATTCAGCTATATATTTTAAGAGAATGTATGTGTGCTCTGTGTGAGTGCTCTGTAAAATAGTTGCTTGATAAAAAAAATAAAATAAATATAAAAAACCACAATCAGCTCTGATCAAGTTTGAAAACTTGTCTAATGTCAAGACATTATTTTTCCTGCTAGATTTCTTCAAGCAATTTAATTTTTATTTAAAATTTAACCCCAAACTCTTAGGAATATAGTTGCTCATGAGAGACAATCATTTGAATACTGGTAGCTGGTCAAATCTAGAAACTAGAGATCATATCTGACTGAGTCATCAATTAGGTTGAGCAAAAGTAACAATTTGAAGCCAGGGTTTGGACAAGGGAACACATAGGCAGTGCCTGAAATAGATGTCATCCTTCTGTAGCTTTTGTTTGCTTTGTGTGTTACAGTACAAAGGTGGGGCTACTGCAGTTAAAAGAAACAATAATGGTGTTACGGGCAAGACAAGGAGACCTGGGTTTTTGTCTTCTTGAAGGAAAGATTTCAATCAAGAGACAAAGTGTAGGGAAGCAAACAAGAATTTTTTGGCCATAGCGAAAACACACTTAGGGCAGTGAAACAAGGAAGGGCATAGAAAAAGCAACAGGAGAGCCTAGGCTGGGCTGCTTTGGCTCACTGGGAAGTCAGAGAAAAGGGGCTCTTGGGAACAGGTTCAAGGGGTTAGCCCGGACAAGGTACCTCTGCCCATTGCTCCCCTGGTTGCAAGTCTCATGGAGTCCAT
This sequence comes from Ia io, assembly GCA_025583905.1. Classification (NCBI taxonomy): domain Eukaryota; kingdom Metazoa; phylum Chordata; class Mammalia; order Chiroptera; family Vespertilionidae; genus Ia; species Ia io. The sequence goes on along the minus strand of JAJQQW010000009.1, from coordinate 39,837,898 downwards.
TACAGGTTAGGGGATGCATTCCTGTGGAGGAATGATTGGGGAAAAGGAATGGCCTGGGCATGCTCCCTGGAGGGAGACTACCCTGGGACCTTCATTTTCAGGGGTTTTAAAGGCTGGGGGTTAAGGGAGGTCTTAGGTGGGGACCAATAGAATATTCATCAGCTATATGCTGATGTACCAACATGAGATTTATTCTCTTAATTTGTCTGTCCTTGGGTGTGGTTGGCAAATGGCACTAATTGGGTTTCTGTTATCTATCTCTCTGAGTAGGGTGATTTATATAAACTACCCTCTGGTTGAGGAGAAGTGCCAATCATTTAGTCTTAAATATCCTTGGTTTAGGGAAGATAGGATTTACTAGGTGGCTGCAAACTGCTATTTAACTCTCTGTCTTAGTTTCCCTGTGCTACTTGTCCTGGAATTTTCCTAGCTTTTTACTATTCTATAACATTAACCTAAACACGAGAAATATAAAACTTTAAAGGTAGTTTGGATCATGAGCATGGGAAATATGTACAAGGAAAAATTAGAGAACTATCCTATCTAATAATAGACAAATATGCAAATTGACCATACCTCCGACACACCCACAAGCCATGCCCACCATCCAATCAGAGCGAGCATGCAAATTAACCCAAACAAAGATGCCTACAGCCACAGAGAGTAAGGTTTCCTAGGTAACAGAGGAAGCCAAGCTTTCCGCCTGCCCTTGCCAGGCCTAAGCCTCCACTCAAGCTACAAAGTTTCAATTATAGAAGGTAAACAAATTCAAACAAATGGCGGCAGAATGGAGCTTGAGAGAGCAGGCCAGGGTTGCTGCCGGCAACAGGGGAAGCAAAGCTTCCCGCACACCCTGGCCGGGCCCACCCGCTTAAGACAACAAAGTTTCAATTATAACCCCAACACAAATGGCTGCCGGCCTCGGAGGGAGCCCCAGGCTTGGCTCCACTCCAGGCTACAAAGTTTCAATTGTAGAAGGAAAATAAATTCCAGATAGCAGGGCCTCCGCTTGCGTTGCCAGGGGGTATGGCTTGCCTGCAAACCACCACAGACCCCTTGCTCAGGCCGCCCCATGCCCCAAGGGAACCCCCACCTGATCCGGGACGCCCTTCAGGGCAAACCAGCTGGCCCCACCCCTGTACCAGGCCTCTATCCTATCTAATAAAAGAGTACTATGCAGATTGATCATCACTGCAACACACAATATAGCTGCCCCCATGTGGTCAAAGATCCTGCCCCCATGTGGACACAAGATGGCCACCACAAGATGGCCAGCAGGAAAGGGCAGTTGGGAGGCACCCGGCCTGCAAGGGAGGGCAGTTGAGAAGGACCAGGCCTGCAAGGGAGGGCAGTTGGAGGTGATCAACCCTGCAGGAGAGGGCAGTTAGGGGTAACCAGGCCAGCAAAGGAGGGAAGTTGGGGACAAATTGGTTGGCAGTAGAGTGGTTAGGGGGTGATCAGGCTGGCAGGCAGAAGTAGTTAGGGGCAACCAAGAAGGCAGGCAGGCAAGCAGTTGGGAGCCAGCAGTCCTGGATTGTGAGAGGGATGTCTGACGGCCCGTTTAGGCCCGATCCCAGTGGGATCGGGCCTAAACGGGCCGTCAGACATCCCTCCAGGGGTCCCAGATTGGAAAGGGTAAAGGCTGGGCTGGGGGACAACCCCCCTCCGTGCACAAATTTCCTGCATCGGGCCTCTAGTTCTTAATAAAACAGAATGTATTATTTTTGTGTTTTACTGTTCTTTTTCTCATAGAGAGGGGAACTTTTCAGTCTTTTCTCCAGTGTTACTCCTTATTCTCACACCACCACACACGGCACTTCTGGCACCAGGTGTGGCTCTTTTCCCCACCAAGCAACTCTCTGTGACACCAGCTTGGTGTCCTCTGGTTTAACTCAATTCTGACACTGTGTAACTGGAGGGAGTGTCAGATGCCCCACAGGTTAAAGGATCAGGGCCTTGAACCTGCTCCTGTCCCACTGCAGATGTGAAGTGCAAGTTCACTTTGTCACCTGTGCTTCTGGCCAATTGGCAATAAATCTGAGGTCCCCACCCCCCTCCTCAGGGACACACTTAACATTTAGCAGTTTTTTGTTTTGTTTTTTTAAGGATGTGATAAAGGATACTGATAACCAGACAATGAAGAGATATATCTGGTGAGGTCTGGGAGGTCCTGAGAGTAGGAGTGTCTGTCCCTGTGGATTTGGAGGGATCACACTACTGATGCATAGATGTATTCACCAGCCTGGGACCTCTCTGCAGCCTATATTATTGGGATTTTATGTCGGCTCCCTAATGTAGGCATAATAAATTACTATCCCCTCTCCATCCTCTCTCCTCTCTGGATAATTGGGTACGGAGCGGAAACCTCCAAACTTCTAATCATGACTTGGTCATTCTGATGACCAACCCTGGTCTGAAAGCCATTCAAGAGCTCACCCAGAGCCACCTCATTAGAACAAAAGATGTTCCTCCAGCTCTTATCCCTTAGGAATTTGCAAGGGTTTTAGGAACTCTATGTAGGAAGCACATTAAGTAGAATGGGGATATATATATTATAATATTATACATATTATAATAATGCAGTCCACCCTCTTGTTTTCCAACACAAATTCCTAGTGGCAAAACAACCATAAAAGTCAAAAGATAGTGGCGTGTTACTAGAATCCTATTCAGTTAATAACTATCTAGTCCATCATCATGTGGTATAAAAATATATCTTCCAAAGCAAGGCAACTCATATTTACAGACTTTCCTAAGATCCCATAAGGTTCCAAAAGCAGGGGTGGTGTCAGCAATATATGGCTTCCCTTTTTTAGGCATCTGGAGCTAAGAAACAGTATCATGTATTGCTTTTAGTCTCTTTCAAGGTATTAATGTAATATTTCATTTCCCTCAGTACATAACTCATTTATTCATTCATTTACACATAGCTACTATTTTTTCCTTCTCTCTGTTTATACCCAAAACTTTTCACCTTTGAAAGGAATATTAGGTTGGGCTATTGTGTTGGTCCAGATTGCAGGCAGCAATACTAGTCTAGCAAGTGCCTCCCCCTCACTGACGTAATGATTTTTGTATGTGTCATAAGTGTTATGTTTTTATTGTCCAGCCAACTTTACAAAAAATAGTGATACATACAAGTAGACAATTCTAAACAGTACATATCAGTTGAAAAAGAATAGTTTAAATTTTTGTCAATTATAAATCAGGCAAAATAAGTGGGGCTACCAAACCCATATAATATCCTTACAGAGAATAATTTAAGAACTGTTGCACATACTAGTTCTCTCCAAGACAGTGGATTTTTGCCTCCAAATTTAAATTAGAACTAGAGGCCTGGTGCAGGAAATTCATGCACAAGAGGAGGTGTCCCTCAGCCCGACCTGCACCCTCTCCAATCCAGGACCACTTGGGGGATGTCTGACTGCCAGTTTTGGCCCTATCCCTACATCCTTCTCACAATCTGGGACCGCTGGCTCCTAACCACTCACCTGCCTGCCTGCTTGATCACACCTAACTGCCTCTGCCTGCCTGCCTGATTGCCCCTAAATGCTCTCCCCTGCTGGCCTGATCGCCCCTAACCACCTCTGCCTTGGCCCTCCACAGTGGCTTTGTCTGGAAGGACTTCCAGAAGGTAATCTGGAAGATGACTGGTCTAATTAGCATATTACCCTTTTATTAGTATAGATCACCTGAGGGGATGTGGGGGACATTGTGAAAATATACTAATACCTGTGTGTCACTCTGACTAAATAATCCTAATATCTCAGATGTTTTCTGGACATTCTTTATTTGTTTGTCTTTTGTTGTTATTTTTGATACTTTCCAGGTGATTCTAATGTGTAGCTAGCTTTAAGAATCACTAATGTAAGAAATGTATGTGCTGAATTCCTCTAGTATGAAGACGTATTGATTACATTTGTTTCAACAATTATTTGGTTAATTGCTTTTTATTGAATATAGCTGCTGTGTTCATTTTGCTTTGAACTTAAAATGCACAATCTTTTGAAATTCTAATGATTTCAAAATTTTTTGTAAATTTATTCTTTATATTTTAACACTACTGCTTTGCTAAATCTATCTCCACTCTTACTTATGCAAAGTTGTGTCTATGTTCTGTTAAATTTCAGTCATTACAATTTTAAGATGCTCAAACTCTAGTGTTCTCCAACTGTACTACTTGCTATGATCCAAGTCACTTTTAACTTTGGAATCCCGCCCCCCCCCACAATTTTCCTTTCAAGTTTCCATCTTTTAGGCTGCAAAGAAAGGATTATTAGGCACAAAAATGAAATTCCAATTTATCATTGTAGCTAAGAGAAAAGTAAATTAGTATATAACTAGTTTTCTGACATTTCCATTTTATTGCAGAGAAGGATATGAGTTCAATTAAATGCAGTTATGTCATATATCTAATGAATTTGTTCTCATGAATCATTTTGTACTCACACTGATATACAGGCAGTGTGGACTGCAGGAGTTATTTTGTGCTATATGCAGTGAGATCTCAAGGTCACAGTAAGTAGATGAGGTCTACTAACTGTTGAAATATTCTTTGGAGATTTTTAGTGGTATTTCAATTATGAAACATAATATTACTATGTAATTACTGACTTAGCTTCAGGTTGTGCTTTTTTGGGAACCATTAGAATTATTTTGTGGCATTAGAACAACACTAGATTTTTTTCTTAACTTTTGTTAAAACTGATTTAACCAGAACACAACAGAAAGGGATGCAAGTTGATATAAAATATGAACATAATGTGCCGTATTTAAATTGCACTCCTTTCCCTAAAACGCAGAGCAATTTTGCATGCAGTGTTATGTTATAAATCCTCACATCACTCCTCCAAGGCAAGGACTCATTATTTTTCTCATTTGACAAGTGGAGGTTAAATTGAGGTTTTCAGTGACTCACCTAAGGGAATGCACGGTGCCACTGGTGCCGTCAGCAAACTCTCTTTGCCTTTTGGAGCAATGTTCTCTCTTTTCCTCTGTGCTATGCCACTTGAAGAACATAACCATTCATTTAAAAAATGTATAATGAGCCCCACTATATTCTAGCAAAATCATGTTATTGAGGACAGATATAACAGAAAACAATACAGAAAAGATAGACATACACCAAGGTTTTCTGCAACATTTTTCATTATAGTCTTAAACAGAAGCAACCAATTGGTGAATAATAAATTTTAATATCTCCATACCATGGCATATAACTCAGCAAGAAATAGAAAATAAGTATTAATGTGTGCAATCACAGATGAATTTCAAAAACACTATGTTAACTGAAATAAAATACCAATGAATACTTCTGTGTGATTTGTTTAAAAAATCATTTATAAGAAATTCTAGAGGTGCAGAAATGAGACCAAAAGCAGACCACTGGTTACTTAGGGCAGGATGAGGGGGAAGGGCATTGACATAAAGGGCTTGAGGAAAACTCTTAGGCTGATCGAGCTGTTGTATTTATTGAGCGTGGTGGTGCTAACATGTATAAAATTACAAAAACACTTAAATATTTTAAACTATATTGTAGATAATAGCTTAACAAAAATTTAAAATTGCATGGCATAAAGTTATCCATAATATCTACTTACTATATTTTCAATGTACATAGTATGTACAGCGTTGTTAGATTTAACTTGTTATTTGCTGTAATTGACTATATCATTCCTCTCTCTCTCCTCCCTTTCTACCTTTTCTGTTTGAAGAACCAAATTTTATATATGTGATTCATCCTATTATGGATGTTTTCTAGATCACTGCTATTGTCCTTTCTTCTATTGCTTTTGGGATATTTTGCTTTTATCTTTTCTAATATCTTGAAATAGATGATAAGCTCCTTATTTCTTCTTTAGTATATGTGTTTTAAAACTATGGATTTTGTTCTATTCACTTTACATCTGCATCTCATACCTTTTGTATGTAGTATTTTTTAAAATGTGTTTTTAAATTGATTTTAGAGACTGAGGGGAAGGAGAGGAAGAGAGAGAAAGAGAAATATTGACAAAAAAGAAAATGATTGACCGGTTGCCTCCTACATGCACCCTGACCAGGTATCAAACTTGGGTATGTGCCCTGACTGGGAATCGAACCAGAGACTTCTTGGTCTATGCCCAACCAACTGAGCCACACTGGCTAGGGCTTGTATATGGTATTTTATTTGTCTTTAATTCAACACATTTTTTAAATGTCTTGATCAGAATTTTTAATAGAATCCTATATAATAAAAGCCTAATATGCAAATTGTTCGACTGGAGTATGACTGGGAGGTCAACCACTCTTTATGACTTGTGAAGACCACCAGGGGGCGGCATGAAACATGGCGGGTGTCAGCAACTTGTAGCTGGCAGAGGGCACAGTGGAGGCGCTGCCAGCCCCTATGGCCCCCAAGGAGAGTGGAACGGCGGCAGTGGGATGGTGGAGCAGGTGAGCGGGCAGTGCCAGGCCAAGGCAGGTGTGAGCAGGGGCCCTGATACCCCACTGATTGCCCTGCAAACTGTGACCAGTGGCGGCAATGGGGGGCAGGGCCACCACCCAGCTCCCAGGCACTGAGGGAGCCAGGCAGGAAGCCTGGCCCTGACCAATCACTCTGTAGATGCTGACCAGCGGCCTACAGGCCCTGATTGCCCAATTGGGGCTGGCCCGGGCTGGGATGGAGAACTAGGGGTGGGTGGCAGCGACCAACCTCCCGCAGTGCCAGAGCAGGGGGCTGCGACCTCTCACCAGCTACCTGGGGGCAGGGGTGATGGGGATGGAGGTGAGGTGAGAATGCGAGGTGTCTGCTGAGCTTGCTCTCACTCCCCCTGCTACCCTCCCCTGGGACACCAGGGCTCGAGTGCAGGGGAAGCCCCTGCGCCTGTGTAGAGCCTGCACTGCACCCGTGCAGCCTCTTCTGGGTGAGCTGGGCTGCAGCTGCTGGGACCACAGGGGCCAGTCGGGCTCCCCGTGGGTTCGTGTAAGAGCTGGTCTGCAAGGCTGGCTGGGAGAGAGCACGCTGCCTGCCAAGCTACCATGTGGCGTCACTGGGTGGCCCAGAAGCTCACACTGTGACCAGGCCTGTAGCGTCCAGTCGTGTTCACCGCATCTCCGCATGGGGACTTGGGCATCATGACTCAGGTGGAGGAGGGTGCGCAGGGACTCGGGGGCCCAGGTGCTGCCCAGGGCCCAGAGGTCAGCTGGAACCTGCCCTTCCATACCAGATGCACATGCTTCGACCACCAGCCAGGCCTAGGGACTGCACCTGTGCACAAATTTCATGCACCAAGCCGCTAGTATTGAAATAAAGTGACAGAAGAATGTACCAGTGTTTACCCACCTATAGTGTCACATCAAACAAGCTTATATTAACCTCCTTCTCAACAGTTTTTAAAAATTTAGGTTTATCAAGTTGCAATTTAAATATGCTAAAATACACTCTTTTAAGTATATAATTAAATAAAATTTAAATTGTATAAGTTATATAATTACTATATATCAAGATGTAGAATATTTTCATCAATGAAAATTGTTCCCTATGCCTTTGCAATCCATAACATACCCCAATTCCTAGTCACTGGAAACCATTCATCTGATTTATTTCCCTTGATTTTTGCCTTTTCCAGAAAGTGACATACATAAAATCATATAGTAGGTAACCCTTTGTATCTGTCCTTTTTTTAATGAAATTTATCTGTAGTGTTGCATGTTAATTTTATTGTTCCACAATAGTCTATTAAATATACATGCTGCAATTTGTTTATTCATTTACTAGAAAAGAATTATTTGAGCTATTTATGGTTTGTAATTTTATAATAAATTCTAATAAAGCTGATATAAATATAGGTCTTTGTATAAAGATTTGTATTTATTTATTTATTTATTTATTTATTTATTTATTTATTTCTGCAGCACTTACTCCTTTTCCCCCTATTGACCTCCCTGTCCACCACTACTGCCCAGCACATGCCCTCACCCCCATATTGTCTGTGTCTATTGGTTATGCTTATATGTATGCATACAAGTCCTTTGGTTGATCTCTTACCCCTGCCTTCCCATTGAAGTTTGACAGTCTGTTTGATGCTTTTTGGTCTCTGTATCTATTCTTGTTCATCAGTTTATGTTGATCATTGTATTCCACAAATGAGTGAGATCATGCGCTATTTATCTTTCTCTGACCTGCTTATTTTGCTTAGCATAATGCTCACCAGGTCCATCCATCTGTTGCGATTGGTATGAGTTCCTTTTTTTTTACTGCCGCATGGTATTCCATTGTGTAGATGTACCACAGTCTTCTAATCCACTCATCTGATGATGGGCACTTAGGCTGTTTCTAAACCTTAGCTATTGTAAATTGTGCTGCTATGACCATAGGGGTGCATATATCCTTTCTGATTGGTGTTTCTGGTTTCTTGGGATATATTCCTAGAAGTCGGATTACTGGGTCAAATAGCAGTTCCATTTTTAATTTTTTGAGGAAACTCCATACTGTTGTCCAAGGTGGCTGCACCAGTCTGCATTCCCACCAGCAGTGCACAAGGGTTCCTTTTTCTCCACATCCTTGCCAGCACTTGTCGTTTGTTGATTTGTTGATGATAGCCATTCTACAGATGTGAGATGGTACCTCATTCTCATTTTGAATTGCATCTCTTGGATGATTAGTGACCTTGAGCATGTTTTCATATGTATCTTGGCCTTCCATATGTCCACTTTCAAAAAGTGTGTATTTAAGTGTTTTGCCTATTTTTGATTGGATTGTTTATCTTCTTTATGTTAAGATGTATGAGGTTTCCTATAAATTAGGCCCTTATTGGATATAACATTGGCAAATATGTTCTCCCATGCAGTGGACTTTCTTGTTGTTTTGTTGATGGTTTCTTTTGTTGTGCAGAAGCCTCTATTGTGTAAATATTCAAGGATAGATTGACTAGATTATTTGGGCACTTTCAAGAAATTGCTGGAGAGTTTTCTAAAGTAGTTGTACCACTTTGCATTCATATCAGGAGTATCTGAAAGTTCTACTTGCTTAACTCCTTAGCACTTATATTGCCTTTTTAAAAATACATTTTAGCCATTCTAGTGATCATGTAGCAAAATTCAATTGGCTTAGTTTGTATTTTCTTAATGATGAAAGATGTTAAACATGTTTTCATGTACTTATTTGTTATTTATGTATCTTATTTAGGAAGTATCCATATTCAAATCCTTTACCCTTTTTCCATTGAGTTGTTTATATCTTGTTAGGTTTCAAGTCACTTCTTGAATAGTTTTTTGTTGTTGTTGTTCGTTTGTTTTTTATGTTGGTTTTTTTTTTGTTTGTTTTGTTTGTTTTTTTACAGATATTTCTTTCCAGCATGTGTCTTGGAAGAACTGATTTTTATTTTTTTTTTACTTTAAAGAAATCATATCCTCAATCTGTTCTTTGATTTATGTTTTTTTTAATTAAGAATATATTCTCTAACTCTATATTTTCAAGATTTTCTCATGTAGAATATCTTAAAAGTACTATCGTTTTAACCTTTGTATTTAATTTCTGTTGTTTAAAGTGTGAGGTAAAATCAAGATGGAGGAGGTTTCTCTGTTCTCCTGCAGCCCCAGGTCGCTAACCACCTGAGCTTCCAGAGTAGGGTTTCATCAAATCTTCTATCTATCTTCCCTGACAGCTCCCTCCTCCTCCCCTTTAGCCAAAAGTAGTTAAAATATGTCTTGTGTGTTTTAGAAATCTTAGGCAGGAGAAAATGGAGGTTTCTAGCCTTCCCACAATAACATACGTCCTTTTCTTCTATCCCCTATCCTCAGAAGCAGTAACTTCCTCCTTTTTCAGAAAGGTGCACTTTTAATTTTGATATATGTATACTTTGTGAAATAATTACCAAAATCAAGTTAACATATCCATCACTCAGAGGTACCTTTGTGTGTATGTGTGGTGAGAACCCCTAAGATCAATCTCTTAGCAAATTCAAGTATACAATGCAGTATTGTTAACTATAGTCACCATGCTCATCAGAACTACTCATTCCTTAAAATTGAATCTTTGTGCTCTTTGACCAACAGTTATGTATTTCCTCCACCCTGAAGCCACTTGCACCCATCACTATCTACTTTTATTAGTTTGATTTTTTGCAATTCCACATATGAGTGAGTTATAGAGTATTTGTTCTTCTGTGAGTGGCTTATTTCACTTTAGAAAAATGCCTTCCAGATTCATTATTATTGCTGCAAATGGAAAGATTTTCTTCTCTTTATTTTGCAATTTTGAAGTACAGTCTTATCAGGTGTAGTGTCTTCAAAGAAGACACAAATAAACAGATATTACCTGTGCACATATTAGAAGAATTAATATTGTTAAAGTGGCCATTTTACCCTACATGATCTACAGATTCAACACAATCCCTATCAAAATCCCAATGGCATTTTTCATAGAGAAAAAGAATCCTAAAATTTCCATGGAACTACAAAAGACTCCAGCTAGCCAAGCCGATTTTTAGACAGAAGAATAAACAAAGATGGAAGCACCACATATTCTGATTTCTGTCTATATTACAAAGATATAGTAATCAAAATAGTGTGATCCTATCTAATAAAATAGTAATATGCAAATTGACCATCACTCCAACACACAAGATGGCTGCCCCCATGTGGATATGAGATGGTTGCCACAAGATGGCCTGCAGGGGAGGGCAGTTAGGGGTGACTAGGCCAGCAGAGGAAGGCAGTTGGGGGAGACCAGGCCAGCAGGGGAGGGCAGTTGGGGGAGAGCAGACCAGCAGGGGAGGGCAGTTGGGGGAGACCAGGCCTACAGGGGAGGGCAGTTGGGGGGGACCAGGCCTGCAGGAGAGGGCAGTTGGGGGTGACCAGGCTGGCAAGGGAGGGCAGTTAGGGGTGACCAGGCCAGCAGAGGAAGGCAGTTGGGGGAGACCAGGCCATCAGGGGAGGGCAGTTGGGGGAGACCAGGCCTGCAGAGGAGAGCAGTTGGGGAGGACCAGGTCTGCAGGGGAGGGCAGTTGAGGGTGAACAGGCCAGCAGAGGAAGGCAGTTGGGAGAGACCAGGCCAGCAGGGGAGGGCAGTTGGGGAGACCAGGCCTGCAGAGGAGAGCAGTTGGGGAGGACCAGGCCTGCAGGGGAGGGCAGTTGGGGGTGAACAGGCTGGCAAGGGAGGGCAGTTAGGGGTTACCAGGACAGCAGGGGAGAGCAGTTGGAGGTAACCAGGCCTGTAGGGCAGTTATGGGTAATTGGGCTTGCAGGGGAGCAGTTAGGCATTGATCAGGCTGGCAGGGGAGTGGTTAGGTGGGTGATCAGGCTGGCAGGCAGAAGTAGTGAGGGGCAATCAGGCAGCTAAGCAGGCGAGAGGTTGGGAGCCAGCAGTCCTGGATTGTGAGCAGGATCCCAGATTGGAGAGGGTGCAGGCTGGGCTGAGGGACACACACAACCCCCCCGTGCATGAATTTCGTGCACCGGGACTCTAGTATGGGTATAAAACCAGAACCAATGCATATATGGTCAATTAATTTATGACAAAAAATCCAGATTATAAAATGGAAAAAAATGATACTTTTCAATAAATGCTATAAGAAAAATGGATAGCTACAGGAAAAAGCATAATAATACCCCTATCTTATAACATACACACAAAAAACTAAAAATGGATTAAAAACTTAAATTTAAGACCTGAAACAGTAAAATTCCTAGAAGAAAATATAGGGTGTAAGCTTCTTGCCATTATGTTGGCAATGATTTTATTTGACACCAAAAGCAAAGGCAAAAATAAGAAAATAAATAATTGTGGGACTACATGATTATAAAAAACTTCTTCATAATAAAGGAAACTATTAAAATACTTGCAAGTCATATGTCTGATAAGAGACTAATATCCAAAATATATAAAGAATCCATACTATTCAATAGAAAACATAATACAATTAAAAATTAGCAAGAAGTACTGAATAGACATTTATCCAAAGAAGGCATAAAATGGCAAGCAGGTACATGAAAAGATGCTCAACATTACTAATCATTGGTGAAATGAAATTAAAATAACAATGAGATATTATCTCATTCCTGTTAGGATGACTACCATCAAAAGGACAAGAGAAAAGTGCTTGTGAAGATGTGGAGAAAAGGGAAATTTTGTTCACTGTTGATGGGAATGTAAATTGGTACGGTCACTGTAGTAAAATGTATGGAATAGTCCTCAAAAAATTAAATATAGAACTGCTATATGATCCATCAATTCCACTTCTGGGTTTAGATCCAAAGGGAGTGAAATAGGTTTCCAAAATAGTACCTGCACTTTTATGTTCATTGTAGCATCATTCACAATAGCCAAGATATGAAAACAACAAAAGAGTCTACTGACAAATGATAAAGAACATGTGGCACATATATACAATGTAATATTCAGCTGTGAGAAAGAAGGACATGCCATTCACAAAAACATGTCTGGACCTTGAAGGCATTATGCTAAGTAAAATAAGTCAGATAGAGAAAGACATACACTGTATGACGTATATGATTGTGAAAAAAGATGAACTCATAGAAACACAGTCTAGAATAGTGGTTACTAGGGTCCAGGCGTAGGGGGAACAGAGAGATGTTAGTCAAAGGGTACAAATTTCCAGTTATCAAGTGAATAAGTTCCAGAAATGTAATGTTCAACATAGTGAATATAGTTAATATTTTATTATATATTTGATAGATGCTAAAAGAATAAAGCTTCAATGTTCTTACCACACACACAAAAAGGAAATGGTACCCAGTGGGTATGGTTCAGTGGTTGAGTGTGTCGACTTATGAACCAGGATGTCACAGTTTGATTCCCTGTCAGGGCATATGCCTGGGTTGAGAATGGGGGGCTTGCAGGAGGCAGCTGATCAATGATTCTCTCTCATCAGTGATGTTTCTAAGCCAGTCAGTGAAAGAAAAATAACACATGATCTCACTCATTTATGGATAATAAAGATGAACAAAAATAGATACAGAGGCAAAGAAGCATGGAACAAACTGTCAAACTACAGCAGGAAGGCAGGGGATGGTTGGGGGTGTGGGTAAGAGATCAACCGAAGGACTTGTATGCATGCATGTAAGCATAACCAATGGACCCAAGACACTGGGAAGGGGGGGTGAGGGCATGTGCCAGGGGGTAGGGGGGACCGGGGGAAGGTCAATGGGAAAAAAAGGAGACATATATACTACTATTTTTAATGCTTTAAACAATAAAATAAATTTTTAAAAATGCAATTGATCTCCAGGGTAGTTACAGTTAGTGTGGATGAGAATTGAGTAAACCACTAGATTTCCTGGAACACTTGACCTCATGATAATTGATTACTGCTTGTATATTATTACATGTGGAATTTTAGTAGAACCAGACAGTGGTTACTTTTTAGGATTTTTAGACTCTGTGTGTCCCCAGTTATCACAGCTGCCTTCTCCCTGGAGTAAGTTTGCTACTCCTACATCCTTAGCAGAAATCACCAGGGTGATTTAGAGATTTAGAAGAGAGGAGTTCTAGAAAATGTAGACTAATATTCTGAAACTCAGAATCAAAGTCATTCTTGTATCCCTCTTTTGAGCCTGCCTGCCTTTGCTCCTGTCTTATTTTCCTATGCCAAGTTTTTTGTTTGTTTCCTGTTTGTTTGTTTGTTTGTTTGTTTTACATCAAGTATTTAACTTTCAAAAGAAATCTGCCATATTTTTTCATAAAGAATTTTTGTGGACAACATGGAAATACAGGAGAGGGGAAAGAATGATAATTTATCTCGTTGGATTTGTTGTCCAAGAATATCATGAGAAAATCTCTCTCCCTCCTTTTTACATGCTCATATACTATGTCAACAAAGTTTGGCATGACTTGTTCTTTAGGAAACATGTTGGATCCAGTCTTTTTGTTTTGATATGTTCTTTAAATAAATATGCTTTGAAAATTATGCTTGAGTTTCAGAGACTTATCTTCAAATCCTTAGAAGTTTAAGATATCATATAAAAGGACTATAGATATGCTTTCCCATATAAAAAGACTAAATATATGCCTGACATTAGACTTTGTTTATCTCATTCTCATGGCTTAAAACTATTAATATTATTATGTACCACAACTTACAGCCCTCAAACAATGCAAGCCTGATTTCTCAGAACTGCTGTTTGTGACTATGCTACTGTCTTAGATTTTGCCACTTCCATAAGTGGTTAACATACTTCCACTCATTGCCATGGGCCTTACTTTCTATGCGAAGGTTATAATCACATCATCATCTTGATTGTATAACTTATTTTACCAATGCAATGTGAGAGGAAGTAACATATGGTAGTTTCTGTTCTTTCCTTTTGCCATGTGAATGGAATGTCCGAGATAGGGGCAGATTCTTCACCCTACATGCCAGGATAAGGCATGTGGAGAAATGTCATAGCCATCACCCACAATTGCTCACATGTAATGTTGCAATGCAGGCAAGAAATGCACAACTGTTGCTATAAGCCACTGATATTTGAGACCTTTTTATGACATCAGCAAAGAAGAATAATAGTTCTGCTATCAAAATTTACCTTTCAAAATGAAATGAGTTTATTTTTTGGTCATTAAAGTAACAAATTTGTGGTAATTTTTAAGTGCATTTCCCCCTCATTGAAGTATATATTGGCTGCAGTAATTTATTTCATGAATAGATTTATCACATATTGTTGTGATGTATCTCAAAATATTTAATTATTTCTAAGAGTTGACATTGAGTTTAGTATGACTGAGTTCATCTTGAGTAAACCAACACCGGATATCTCAATTAATGTAACTGTATTTTTTCTTCCTTATTTAGTTATTTCATATGGAATGCACATGGGACTTATTATCTTACTGTTTTATAGGAAACAGTTGTAAGAGTGTGTAAGCTGTTTGTAGTAAGACATAGAAAGAGGATTATAATTCATAGGTCTAAGAGTTACACTCAGAAATGTTGCACAACATTCTAAAGCCATGCTTAGGCCAACTTGAAAGAACCCCGTCTTTTTTGTCATCTCAGCCTCTGTACCCTATTCTATATGCTCATATTCTATGTATTCAATATATCCCCATATTTCTTACCACTTAATGTAATGTGTTTTTTCTTCCTATCTGCCATCCTTTCTTTCCAGCAGGTTTTTAACAAGAAGAACATAAAGTCATACTCATTTGATGTGCATATTATGTTTTAGATAATCTTTTTCCTATGTGAACAGTTGGGTAAAAGCTTAGGGGTAGGAAATAAGGCATGTGTGGTACTAGGAAGATTCTTGGGCCCTAAAGTAATTTAAATTAACAGGGATATGTTTACTTATGAGCAAGACTCATAAGTTTCCTTACTAGTACTTATCATAGAAAGGCTAAAAGGAGTACTGAGCTATCCCCCAGAGCATGTGACATATGTAAATTATTCCTAATTATATTTTATTTGTTCCTTTTTTCTTCTTTTGCAACTTTTCTTCAATATATTTTATTTTATGTTTGTCCTATACTAAGGAGTACTGAACACTGAGAACAGAATAATTAACCAGATCCCTCTAATGGAAATATTCACTATACTCTAACATAGTAACACCAGCTAATTTGGAGATTCAGTTAAATTTTCCCTAAAAATCATTTGTGTTGAGTGGTAAAGGAGTTACGCAAACCAAAAAATAGACTGAAGAAGGGTTATGATTAAATAATAACAAACAAATGAAATAATGGTTGAGAAAATATAATAATGTTTTAGGCATAGAAAGAGCCCTTAAGAGGAAGGTCGGGATGTACCAAAAGCAGTAATCTAGGGAGAGAATGGCCTGACATTAAGGTGTAAAGAAGGTGAGGATATGATCAATCAGGGAAGGATTTTGAATCATGTTCTAAGCACACTGAGGATTTTTTGAATAATTTAAGCAGGAGAATAATATGAAAATTTCCAAAAGCTTGCCTGGAGAATATTGTTAAAAGGAAGCATTGTGGACATAAGAAAAATGATGGTACTAGAGATGTGGTTAAGAACTCACCTAGGTCAATTTGGTCATGCAAAGCATTTAGGTTCTTTTTGTAATGAGAAAATGTTGTGGTTGGGCAAGATTAATGAGTCCCGCATAACTTGGTAGAAGGTTACAGTGAAATTCTTTTGTTTTATTATATAACAAACTTTTATGAACAAATATAAACAAAAAAACTTGTTTTGAAAATTCAGTGAAGTCCCAACACTTTGTCCTCTTTGGTTCTCCCCACCACAGATATGAAGTGAGACAAAATTCCAGACAGAATTCTTATTTGAAGAGCAACAAGAAATTCTTTCTAAATACATACGTTATCGTTCTTCATGGGGTTCAGGACTAAGGCAAGATATTAGTCTTCACTAAATTCACATATCCTGTTCATAAAAAGAAAGGATTTTTTTCTAAAATATGTTTATAATCCATATATCATAAGCAGTTAAAATTTACCAATAAGAACCAATTTCTAGTATACATTGTATTAACAAACCCATTTGACTACTCATCATGGTAACTAATAAAACTGCTTCTTATTTTCTAGATATGGCTAATAGTACTTGCAGTGGCCTAGTAGCTGTATTGGGGGTGAAACTTTACTAATATCACACTATTTGTCACCAATGAGGAATTACTTCCTGATTAGGAGAACTGTCAACACCTGAGTGGCAGCTGTACCTCACACAAAAAGTTACATTTTTTTTCTGCTTTAAAATGTTAAGATAAAATATAGATGGTATATTAGATATCCAACAAAAAAATAATGGAACCTGATCTAGCATGGTGGCAATGGAGATAGAGGGGTATTGGGATTTGAATATAGAATTTTCTAAAACTTAAACTGACCAATCAGAAGTTGATAGTTTTGGGTGATGATGAAGAGAAATAAATTGTAAATCCAAGACTGAGTTCAGATGACTCATAAAAGAAATCTGCCTCATTATTTAATTACTTCTGAGGGTTCATTACAAAGACAAAATAGTCTAATTAGTAGAATATGGTGAGAGAAACAATGAGGGTGGGTCACATCTTGCCCAAATACACTAGTGGGCTAAATCCAAAATGTGTTTGCTACCATTATTGCCATACTTTCAATCACAGCCACTTTTCTCAATTAATGAAGAGGAATATATATATATATATATGTATTGAAATATGCTTTCCAAATCTTATATGTAAGGAAATTATCTGTGTAAGGTATTGAGTTACAGGTAATTCTTCATTGGAAGATAAGTTTATATATTATTTCATCTCTTAATTTCCTTGATCTTTTTCAAGTTAAATGCTTTGAATTGAACCTGTTCTCCTGAGTTTGTCAGTGACCTCATTATTTCCATGTTGATTTATGTGGTTTAGAAGAAAAATGGAAAGAAACCAAGAGCCATAAATAAAATATGTCAGTGTGGGTTGCTATAAAGTTTTTATTGCCATTTGTTTGAGAAGAGGCCATATAAAACAAAGCATTATTCCAAACGCACAGAAATAAATCTTTATAGCAGAGTGCATGCATAAACTATCAAGAAATAAAACATAGCCCGACCAACATGGCTCAGTGGTTGAGCATTGACCTATGAACCAGGAGATCACGGTTCAATTCCTGGTCAGAGTTACATGCCCAGGTTGTGGGCTTCATCTCCAGTGGGGAACGTGCAGGAGGCAGTCAATCAATGATTCTCTTTCATCATAGATGTTTCTATCTCTCACCCTCTCCCTTCCTCTATGAAATCAATAAAAATATGTATTAAAAAATAGAACATATATGTGTGTATGTATATATGAGTGTGCAGGTATATGTGTGTGCATAATGTATATAATATGAATTGGTTGCAATCTTTCCATTTAAATTATTTAATAAAATTGTATTTGTTTTCTGCTCATATTTATTGATTTGTTGTATGAAGGAAATTAATTTTTTTCTGTTACATTTGACTCAAATTCTCCTTATTCAAACAACTTTCCATGTGAAGGTCATTAATATCATTTAATAAATGATATGTATGACCATCCAAAATCTGTCACAGAAAGTATTTTAAAAATTGTATTTGCATTTAATAACAATATTTGGGGGATTTTTTTGTTTCTTTGTTTTGAATTTAAGTTGACTAAACCCTCCTCACTTTAATGTGTGATTACATATTGGCCTAAGATGCACAAGAGAGATGATACTATGTGTCAGAAGGAAGCCTTATTGATTTTTACGTAGATAAAAAGCTGTATAACCACAGAAATTTCATTTACATCTCATTTTGGGTTGAACGCTGACTAAAGCCAATGTTTAAATGTGGATGGAACTTTTTAATGAGTTAGAGTTTGTGGAGCTAGCTCATGGTACTAGGGAAAATAATGTAAATAATACGTAGATGAATAAAGCAGGAAGTACCAATGATTTAAAATAAATCACAGCTAACTATCCATGGTCAATTCTCAGACCTTGTTTTGTTATTAAACATGTACTTGGTTGTTTTTTGTTTTTTAGATATAGGAAAATTGACAACTATAAGATGAACTGTACCATTTGCTTTATAATTAGGTTGTTGTTGCAAATTTTTGAGGCTTTCATTTGGTGGATGGGATTAGAAAGACAAGGGATGATTTTATTTATTTATTTATTTATTTATTTATTTATTTATTTATTGGTTTAATCAGGAATAGACAATCTATGGCACTACAATCTTGAACAGTTTGTGTTCTCTGAACTCCTTAACAGCAGAGACCTTATTTACTTTTATTTTCCTAAGATTTAATAAATAATGATTGTTCATGTTTAAAAAAATTTACAGACTCTATACTTTTAAAATATATACTCACATTTACTATTATCTTTTATTTCCCTCATCAGTAAAGATAGACAAAAGGTTCTCTCCCTGGACATGGTCCTTTAACTTTTCTAGTACATATTATTTTTTTTAGTTTAAAAATTATTATTTCTCATGATTCTATGGGTTGACTGAGTGATTATTCTGTTTTGTGCGATTTTAACTGGCTATAGAATTGACTGCAAGGTCCAAATGCCCTCTCTCAGTTAGCCATGTTGGTTTTAGCCACCACCTGGAAGTTCAGTTGGGACTTTAGGCCTTAGTTTTCTTCCACATGGACCTCCAAAAATACCTTCTCTGGCTTTCTTTAGCATGGAATTAAGAAGGGGCATGCCAAGAGAAGCAGTCAGAATATGCAAGTGTTTATCAAGTCAGCATATATCATATTTGGTAATGTTTCATTGGTCAAAGTTAATCACTAGCCAGGCTTAGAATCAATGTGGGAATATGAAAACTAGAGAGTGAAATCAAAAGTATCAGTCTATCATAATCTGGGGCCTAGAAATAAAAGTTTTGTCAAGCAGGTTGATAGTTCATGTAATAGTTTGAAACTAGCAGCTGATAAAAATATTTAATATAACACATATAAATAGAGTTTGGATAGTTCTATCTTATACAGCTATGTTATAAATCTCCTATGCACTCTATAATATACAGGAGAAATACAGTGGAAGTGACAAAATTTGAGGTCAAGGTATGTTAAACCAAATGTTCTCCAGAAAAAAAAAAAATCATCAATGTAAAACTAAAAAGATGGAGGTAATAGAAATAACATTTTTGAGCATTTACTGTGGGCCATATACCTCACTAATATCATTTCTTTATCAAAGCATTTTTTTGTAAAGTAAGTATTATTTTCCAATTTTATTGAGATAAAATTAAGACTCACAGAAATGTAACCATTTACAGTTTTAAAAAATTATCAATGATAGACTCAGGAATAAATTCTGTCTCCATAATCCATGCTGTTGCTATATACCATGTTGCCAGAAAGAAAAACAACAACAATGCATTTAATTGAGCTTTCAAAACAGCACGGATTTGAAATCTAGTGAGCAATAAAATTCTAGAAGATGGCCTACATGTCTATTAAATCCACCACTCCCTTTATCAGAAGCATGTTTGCCCAGGTTTGTTCTCAAGTTTTTAACTTCCTATATAGTCTCCTGTGACAGTAGTACAGGTTCTAAAAAGACATGAGCTAGTTTACAAACAAACTTTTTATAAGAATAGTTAGAACACTTATTTTTCTCTGTGTTTTCTTAATTTGTAGTTATGTCTATTTACAGTCTAGGATTGCCAGATGTAGCATGGCACTGTATAATGAGGTTTTTAAATACTTGCTATAGAAAATTCAGACTAAAACTGAAAGCGAGATTTAAGAAGAAAGATGAAAATAACCCAAAGGAGTGGCATTGACACTCCACTGTGTCCCATACGGAGGTTCAGAGCTACAGACACTACTTTTAAATCAAACACATTAACTTTAATTCTACCAAATGATACTCTCTATCCATCTTATGTGTTATGAGTGGTTGAGAATAAATAATTTAAATGAATTCTGAAGTGCCTCATCTTTTGTAAGCCTGAAAAGCATAGCATTTAGTGCTTCAAAGAAGAAATTAAACTCTTGGTAAAGTACCTATTCACAATTTTTAGTTTTTTAACTTTCATGAGGCCGTACTTCATAGAAGAGGTATTGTAAACTAAAAGCTCCAGTGAAATAACACCAGAATTTAGAATATAAATTATTTTAAAGGCTTTTCAAGGAAATCCCAGATAATATATTAGCCTCAAAATGATCTTCCAATTAGTTTGTACACATTCTAGCTGATTAGATAGAAATTGCACAAACCTAAACATTGAAATCAGCATTTCTGAATAGGATTGAAAAACAACAACAACAACAACAAATCACCTCTTCTCTAAGATTTTTAAAAATATGAAAACAAGTTCTATTGATTATTTGCCTGAATTAAATACTATTCCATGCTGGTGGCAATTTTCTGAGAGAAAGGAGAGGATTCCATTCCTATAGTATTCCTTAAGTTCTCTCCTGAGCCCACTATCTGTTAAAGTGAGGAAGCGGGGGAAGGGCGGTGGGGGGGGGGGGGGGGGAATGGAAAGAGAGTTTTTAAGAAGAGAAATGCTAGTCATACTCATTCTCTGAATTTGTGTCCTGGCTGCATTAATGGACTCTAAGTCAATATAATTTATTCGCACAGGGCTAGTTTTGTACAGTTCTCTGCTGCCTAAATGAAGTAACAACAATATTTTGACTATACAATACTATTTAATAGTTATAAAGCTGAAGGTAGTTTCTCCTTTTTTATTCCTCTTTTGGGAGAGAATAACATATGAGTATGAGTGCTAGGAATATAATATTAAATGGTGTTAAATATTATTGGGTGCTACACATTTAGATGTAGTAGCTTAAATGGCAAGCTCAGTAAAATTTACAAAAAAAAAAAAAAAAAAAAAAAAAAAAAAAAACCAGTACAGATGTATAATCAGTAAATCATAAAAAACATTTTCCTTAATAATAAACATAAGCTTAGCTTATTTACTGTGAAAATTTTCATCTGGGAATACTGAAAGAATATGACAAGAAAGGTAGGAAGAGGCAAAGCCCTTAAAGGATATCTACCTTCTAATATAGTACACTAGACACAACTTCCAACTTGTGGGCATGATGCTTCCCAGACTTTCAAAGTATTTAGAAGAGATCTTTATTCTAGTCCATACTAATTTATACATGTTTACATAGGTATACATAGGATATTTTATATCCTACATTACATTGCCAGGCTTCAAAAATCTTAACATTCTTTAAAAATAGAAAAGAAAATATATGTTTTTAAATCTCTAAAGGTATACTTGAAAGAGGTTTGAAATGTTGAAATTTAGAAAAACATACATGAGTTCTCTTTTTTCCTTTTACAGGGTATTTGACTCAATTAGCCATCCTGTATAATAAAGAGCTAATATGCTAATTAGACTGAACAGCTGAAGGACCTTCTGGATGAAGCTGGGGCTGCAAGGGCAGACTGAGGCTGTGAGGGGCTGTGAGGGTTAAGCCCCTAGTATGAATTTCGTGCATTGGGCCTCTAGTTATTATACAAAAGGGCAACTTCCAAGTGCATCATTGAGCTGTTACAACCAGGAGCTTTCCTGAAAACACACCTGACACTGATAGGAGAACTACATTGTGAAAATATATACATAAGATGACACTCTTAATCTTGTTCCATCATTATAGAATAGTTGATCTATATGATCTCTGATGAAGACATGCGAGCCCTTACCAAGTTTCTCTCCTGAGGGGAATTAAATAGGGGTAAGTCTCTTTATAAGGATCTCAGGAGTACATTATTGGCACTTAGAGGAAGTGTCAAGTGGTTGGACGTTATATTTCTTTTTAAAGGGGTCTTAAATGGAGCCTGAGCTACATTAAATTTAAAACAAAATTAAAACAGTTATTAAACAATGTACTACCACCAATAACAAATAATGGCACAATTTATTATACTGTTTACATACTGCCTGACATTGTATACCTCTGAAAAGAAAGGGAGTGAGAAATTGTTTAGAGTGCTCTTGAGGTTGTAAGCTCCTATTTTCAGAATTAAAAGTTAGAAATGTTCCTGCGGGCCACATTGTTCCAAATTTTCAAATTCTGTCTTTAATGTATAGAAAGTATGTAGATGCCACCATTCTGCTCTACAGAAATATACATTGTGTTAAAAAATAAGTGATGACAAATATAAGAAAAATATATATGGTATCAATTATATTTTATTGTTAATAAGAATTTTTTTCTTTTGTACTTGCAAAATAGAACTGAGCTGGATATATCAAAATAAGCAGTGAATACAAAGGAGCAACTAATTGACAGTAGATCTTGTATATATAATTATTATTAACTATAGGGCCAATGCACAAAATTCATGCAAGAGTAGGCCTTCCTTCCCCCGGCTGCTGGCTTCCCTCTGGCACCCGAGACCCAGGCTTCCCTCGCAGAGGGAGGCCCCACCCATCCATTGCAACCTGCAGGTCAGTGGCCTGGGCCTCCCTCTTAGAGGTGATCATGGAGCCCCCGATTGACCTCCTCACCGGCCGGTGGCCTGAGCCTTCCTCTGCAGGGCATCATGGGGTGATGGCTGGGCCCCCTACCAATCCCATTGCACCCGCCTTGGCTGGCCTGACACCAGAGAGTGTCATAGTGTGGTCCCAGATGGTCATCCAGATTGTTGTGTGGATGGTCATTCTGCTGTTTGGCCGTTCAGTCAATTTGCATATTATGCTTTTATTATATAGGATATTTGACCCCTGACATCTGAAGTTTAGCTTGCTCTCATATTCTTAATGGCATATCCATCCTGGGATAATTGAATTCTATTGGGTATTAAATTTGGATATGTCATAACAGAGGAAAGATATATTTTCATACACTTATGTAAAATTTGTGTGATAGCACATTAATAATATTAGTGAATAACAGATTTAATTCTTATTCTATGAATCCCTATTACAAATAATATAGACACACTTAATCAAAAAGTATCTTCTTAAGTAGGAATTTGCTATGGTTGTAAATTGGTAGGAGCAGATGAATACCAACTGAGAAAAAAGATTTCCAACATTACATTAAATTTACTATTCAATGAGTGTAGACTGAGTTACATAAGATTTTGTTTACCTGTTTCTATAAATTTTTCAACTGATTTCAACTCTCCTGTTTCTTTTAAACTGTGCAGTATTTCAAAGTAAAACAAGAATAAAAGAATGGGAAACAAAGAAAATTGTGTAAGTGTGTCTATTTCTATACTTACGCTAGATTTATTCCATTGCTACATTTTAGTGCATTATAAAACCTTGGATAACATAAGGGATTCATCAAGTCTTACTCACATTCCATTCTGATGGTTTCTCTAGGCAGTCTGTTCTCCTGTTGAAAATGATAACTTCCTTATGTTTGGGTTGCCCACAAAGAACAAACTTGGAAAACAGACTCCTATAAATAATCCATGGCTTCAATAAAATCCATTTAACTTTGTAAAAGTATAATTTTCAAAAAGTGGAAAAAAATGACTCTCCACTCTAGATTTGGGTTTCTAATAACATTCTCCAATAGAAGGAAATTGATGATTCTTTGGATGAGATAGGTAATATGAAAGATGGATCTGGAGCATCATCTAGTGCCAGAAAAGAAGGAAATGCTCAAACACACACACACAGACACACACACACACGCACACGCACACGCACACGCACCCCATATCAAAGGGACTGTAAAGTGATCCCAATGATCAAAATGGAATAATTTGAACAACAAAATAAATAATGTAACATTGCATTATAACACAAGGTATAGAAAAATGTCCCTGAGTCTAACCTGTCTAATAATAGAGTAACATGTAAATTACCATCACTCCGCTATGCCCACGATTGGGTGGCGAGAGGCTGGGGGGCGGGACTCGGGATGGCCTATCAGGCCATTGAGAGGCACGGGATCCGCTGCCACTGAGGGGGGCTACCCTGCTGTTGAGAGGCGCAGGGGGCGGGACTCAGTGGCAGCGGATCCGTGCCTCTCAATGGCCGGATAGGCCACCCCGAGTCCCGCCCCCTGTGCCTCTCAACAGCCAGATCCGTGGCCGCTGAGGGGGCCTGCAGCGGACACCCAGCTGCGCCTCTCAACGGCAGGGTAGCCAGGTGTCCGCGGCAGCCCCTCAGCAGCCGCGGGGTAGCCCCCCTCAGCGGCTGTGGACCATCAAAAGTGGGGGAGCTGGGTGCCTGTCTGCTCCGGCACCAGGCCTTTCAGAAGCCTCCGCTGAGCCGGAGGCTTCTGAAAGGCCTGGTGCACCAGCGGACAGGCACCCAGCTCCACCGCCAAAAGCGAAAGCATGTAGGGGACCCTACACGTGCATGATTCAATCATGCACTGGGCCTCTAGTCATAATATAAATAAACAGATGTGGAGGAATAGATAAATATCCTGTGTAAAATTGCCAATAATTTTGGTAGATACTTCCTCTGCCAAAGGTGGAGCATAACTGTCCCCTCTTTAATGTGTGAACTGCAATCCTTCCATAAAGTACAATATGGAATGGAGAGAAGACTACTCAGGGAAGTAACCTGACAAAAACTACTGCAGCCAGTTAATGTTCACAACAATACTAGTAAATTATTTGTATAGAATGTACCCTTGGTATGATATGATGAGAATATCGCTCTAATGTAATCATGAAAAAAATCAGGTAGATACCAGTTGAATATTATTCAAAATATCTGATTAATCCACTTCAACATTGCCAAAGTGATAAACAAGTAAAGGTCTCACAGTCTATAGGACCCTAAGAAAATGTGATAACTACATGTAATGTATATCCTATATGAAATCCTGAAACAGAAAAGGAAAATTATGGAAAAACTAAAAAAAAAAAAAGAATAATGTGTAAACCTTAGATAATAATAATATTTCAAAAATGGGTCATTTGTTGTGACAAATGAACCATAATAATCTAAGTTTTAACAAGTGAAAGTAAGGGGTATATTCTCTGTCTTACCTTCATGACTTTTTGTGTCTTTTTTTAGTCGTTAAAAGAAGGTGGTGGCATTCCTAAAATAATAGAAGTGTGTTTTACACAGGGAACTAGTAATAGCATACTAAAATATAATAAAAAATAGGAACATAATTCATGAACACTGACTATTTTTAGCCTTTTCCATGAAATAAAACTGTGTTTCAAGAATATATAAATTTTCCATGAAAATATATTATTTAGGAAACCCCAGTGTCACCAGAGCAAGCATTGGTGATTACCAACCAGTTTGTGTTGAAAGATAACATGCCTAATTCTGTAAAACACAGATACTTAGATGTAACAATTCTCAGAGGTACAGAATTACAAATTATTACCACTCTGTGTGGTCCACCAAACTAAACAAGTAATATGAGAAAAGAAAGCATAGAGATAACATAACATTTTAAAATGTTTGGAGAATGTTGTTTGAGAGCAGGCAGTCTAGATTTAACAAAATATTTCAAAGCTGAGTTCTTCAGGAAAGCTCTAAAAGGCCACATGCCTTTTCCTGGTCTGAAAATTAAGTCAGCTATTTTGACACATATGTATTGTCAAGGCAAAGCTATGTGCGTCTAATTGAGCCTCCAGGTGACCAGTTGCAGGTGCAATAGAATGGCTAATTTGTATTCTTGGCATGAAGTTCCAATGGCTAATTATGCATTTAGTTGCTTGTGGGTGCAATTTAGTTTCTTGTGCAATTTTCATGCCTGTTAAATGATTGTAGGCTCAAACCTTAAACTCATTTGGAAGGCTGCTGTGACTTAAAGGTCAGCTTCAAAGTCCAAGATAATTTGGCTACTATAGTAATAACTGGGGAAACAATTTGTATATTAATGAATTTTACAAATTTTTCAACATGTAGAAGAAAACACAATTAAAGAATAAAGGGATTAAAGGCACCACACGGACTAATAATTGTATTTATTGGCAGGCATATGATTTTCTCTTTTGTATAAATATTTTTTATTGTTGATAGTATTACAAATGTCTCACATTTTATTCCCCCCTCCTTCCTCCTCCCAGCCCCTACTCACCCTCACAAGTCTTCACCACCCTATTATTGCCCATGTCCATGGGCTATGCATATAGTATATGTTATTTGGTTTATCTCTTCTCATCCTCCCATCCCCACACTGAGGTATGTCAGCCTGGTCAAAATACATTAGCTATTGTCTGGAAAAATGAATGAATTGGAGTAACCTAAGACCTATGCTACTGCTGAGTTCTTCAAGTCAATCTTATAAAGGAATAAGAAAGACTGATAGCTCTATTATGTGCACTGTAAGTTTTATGAATGTGGCAAAATTAAAATTAAGAAAAGTAAATAGATATTTTTTTTACTTAATAATAAAATATATAGATTCTTATTATCTTTTTCTATTTGCTAAGGAATTTACCAGTTTGGGAAAATTATTCTGCATGCCTATGTACCTCTCTTCGTACTGAGTTTAGATTGGGAAACTCTGGGTGATCAAGATATATGTCATATTTGACTACATAATTAATAAAGGGGGGAAATATAGCCATTATTTCATAAGGTTATGTATTTAATTTGTTCATGCAAGTTTTTAAATGGTCATTTTAGAAAACATTTCCTTGGTCCTTTGAGTGGAGGTAGTATTTAAAGCTGACACTGCTAGCTAGTGTGATGGATAAGGACAAATCAATCTGGGGTACTGGCAAGTCAGTATTAAAATGGAATAACTACCTCTGCATATGCACAATACAATTCTTTTGTCATATTTGATCTGTGTTTAAATTGTGTTTTTCTTATAAATCATTCAAGGGGAAATTATTTGATTTGGAAATTAGTAAATCAATTAATGATTTCTTCAGATTATTTATGAATGTTACATTCACAGGCAAAATGTCAATCAATACTAAGAATTACTTCATTTTGACTACATTTGAGAACAATACGTATTTTTTCTATGATTATGAAATAAAAAAATCTCCAGGTTTATAGACAGAAAATTATATATATATATATATATATATATATATATATATATATATATATATATAGTATCTCTAATAATAAAAGCATAATGTGCTAATTAGACAGGACAGCGAATGACCTTTCAGACGTCGTTCTAGATGACCTTTAGGATGAAAGTGCCATGGCGGGGGCCAAGGCAGAGGTGGTTAGGTGTGATCAGGAAGGCAGGAGAGTGGTTAGGGATGAACAGGTAGGCAGGCGAACAGTTAGGGGTGATGAGGCAGGCAGACCAGTGGTTAGAAGTGATGAGGCAGGCATGCAGAGTGGTTAGGGATGATCATCCAGGCAGGCCAGTGGTTAGTGGTGATAAGGCAGGCAGGCAGGATAGCTGTTAGGAGCCAGCGGTCCTGGATTGTGAGAGGATGTCCGACTGCCAGTTTAGGCCCCATCCCTGCAGTCGGACATCCCCCTAAAGATCCCGGATTGTGAGAGGGTGAAGGCCAGGCTGAGGGACTCCCCCCTCCCCTACCGTGCATGAATTTCGTGCACCAGGCCTCTAGTTTCATATAATAAGGAAAAAAAATAACCTAAAGATGATTATTGTTCCTCTAGAATGGAGGAAAAGATGGCTTCCTTTCAAACCATGCTTCAGTCTGAATAACAAAGTAGAGGTACTCATGCAAATGATGCAAATGTGCAAATGTAAAGTAGTTGTTTAAATTGCAAACTATATATTTTTTTATTGTGAGCATGGTTAGGTTTTGTTTGACTGATTCCTCATGTTCAAAGCCTCTTCCACAGAATATGCATGGCTGTCTGCCTGTTCCAACACTTTTATCTCACTTCTAAGCTTTTCATTTCATAGAGTGTACACACAAATCTCTCTCAAGTGATTTTAAAAATCTAACTGCATATGCTTTTCATAGTCTGATCTAAAATTCCTGATATTTTCCATGAAGAAAAAGATTTCCAAGTTTCTTTATTTTGAGTTTGGAATTTGGAAATCACTACCTTCATATCTGTTTCTTGAAGTTCTTTCCCTTAAACTTTCTGCTGACCCTTCCAACCCTGCAACTAAAATATTGAGTCTGGAATCTGACAACCTCATAGGTATGCTGGGCATTTCAGAGAATAACATGGTTCCTGACACATGATAAAGCTCAAAAATATTTCTTGAATTTGATTGAGATTTAAAATTTGAAAAAAAATTAAGTTAAAAAAATTGAAGTCTTGTCTGAAGAATTAATTATTTTTCCAAACCCAAGCAGTAAATAAACTTTGCTTGAACTTTTTTGATACAATGTGTTCTTTATGATCAGCTTTTCTTTGGATTAGAACATATAGATTCTAATTTTCAGAGACTTCCTCTGGTCCACTGTAGTGTGGCTTATGAAGAGCACGGAGTCAGGGCCTTTTAATCAGGGTTTTTTTGTTTGTTTGTTGTTGTTTTTTCCCCTCTCTGGTGAAAAACAACTCCCCACTCCCCATCCCCACTTTTTTATTTTTTTGAAATGTCAGAGAAACTGAATAAGATTTCCTTGTTTAGTAAACAGATAGTGAACATTTACCATATACCAGGCAGGCATCATAGCAGAGGAGCAAGGTAAGGTGAAACAAATAACTAAATTGATTATTTTAGTTTGGCATGAAGTTGAAAGTGCTATGATAAGGGTTACAATATAGTCTAATAAACAAGCAAAGATACCCAATCAGCTTCACCAAAATCTTTGAGAGGGCAAATGTTTGAACAGAGTCTTAAAGGACCAGAGTTGGATGCAAGGTGAAGAGCGCAATTAAGTTGTAAGATATAACTGCAAAGATCATGCTCATTATGGGACATGTAATTGATTCTGAATAGCTGGTGCAAAGTAATTAAGGAGGAAGAGAGCTGTGGGAGAAAAGAATGGAAAAGAGGGCTGGGAAGGGAACCTGAAGAATTCATATACTATGCTGATGATTAGTTTTATTGTAAAAACACAGAGTAGTGATTGAATAGTTTATAACAGAATCCTGGTAATAACTTTTTAGGTTCAGGGGGAAAAAAAAAGTAGCAACAGTTAGATTAAAACACATAGAAGCAAACAACATAAAGATAATCTGGAAAAATTTAGCAAATAGAATGAGAAAGAGCTATAAAATAATTGAAATTTGAATACACAAAAATAAAAGCCTAAATTAGCAAGTTTACTAATTTCTGGCTTGGATGACCTGAACAATGATGATATAATTCTTTATGTAGGAACAGTAAGAAGAGAAAACAAGTTTTGAGTGGCATTAAAGATATGTTCAGTTTGATATGTTTCCATTTGAGAGCATGCTATGTCATCTGTTTCATAAGAAAGGAATTATATTCTAAGGAGCTTAAACAAAGAAGTGATAGAAAACCAAAGGAGGCTTTTGAACATAAGGATTATGTGATAAAATTTCCAATATAAGACAAAATCTTTAGAATGAACATGAGAAAGTCTCATTACTCTGAGGCAATGAAGTGTTTAAAATATAAGAAAAGTTAAAATATAGCAATATATATATATAAAAGCCTAATATGCAAATTGTCCCCTCAAGAGTACGACTGGGAGACTGGGAGTTCGATCACTCACTATGACGTGCGCTGACCACCTGCGGGCAGTGTGGAATGAAGGAAGGCCCCGGCCATCAGCCAGAAGGCCCTGATTGGCCCTGATCGCCGGCCAGGCCCAGGGACCCTACCCATGCACGAATTTCGTGCACCAGGCTTCTAATATGTAACTAAAGTTTAGGACTTCATCCTCAGCTTCTGCCTGTTCTCCCACTACTGGCTGCAGCAAGGCAGGTTCTCTCTCTCTTTTTTTTCTTTATCTTTTTTTCATTTTCTTCTTCTTCTTCTTCTTTATTTTTGTTTTGTTTGTTTTCATAGTACGCTGAGCACACTTTGCTATTCTAAATGTTTAGAATGCTAGTCTCTTTCTTATTCCTTATACAGATTTAGTTTATTTATGAGCCCAACTCAGGTTTTATCATGTCCATGATAGCTCAAAATTTATTTGCACTGTGATATAATGGATTTAAGTAATTAAATATCATTTTCCCAACTAAGATTTTAAGTTATAGTGACCTTCTTAAATATCTTTCTATCCTCTTAATGACTCAATAGGTCTAAACATCTGGTAAGTCCTAGTAAATACTTGTTGATTAAAATAAATATTGGACTGATTTCTGAGAAATAAAAATGGAATAACCATAGAGGAAGGAGATCTTTTCCAAGATGAACCACTTTATCTCACAAGTTTTATTATACTTTTGGAGTGCATGCAAATATTTATTAAATTATGTGAGGTATTTTGCTAATCATTTAGAAAATCATTGCTTGAGGACTTTATGTTATTTGCTATATAGAGAATCAGTGCAGCTTCCAGAGAGGCTGATAAGGTAGTAATGGGAACAACAGTATACAGGACACTTCCACTTTTTAGCATTCCAAAAGATACTCTCCTTCAAGAGTAACATTAAAGCAGATGTGTAAAGTGAAAGATCTGGTGACACATTCCTGAGATGAGTGATTGCCCATCTTTTACAGCTTTGCATCACTGCACTCATAACTGTCAAAAGTCAGGCAAGGAGGGGAGGCACTAGTTTCCTTTCTTTACGTGGCAAGCTGAATCTTTCTGTGCTTTGCCCTGGGTCACAAACCACCGAAGGAACAGAAAAGTCAAAAGTGGCCTTTTGTGCCATTGTCTCCAATAAATGACACTTCCATTTTGCTTCAAATAGAGTTTTATTTAGTGATATAATGGTCAAAATCATTACTTTTGTAATTGAATAATCCTAATATTAACATCAAAAAATTGGCTTTTAACTTCTTTTTAAAAAATAAATGTGCTTCAAAATCTAAAATTATTCTTGCCTATGTTGTGCCTGAAGTACATTTTTATAATCCAATTTATAAAGTACTAAAAAATAAGAGGATATAATGGAAATGCACACAGACCTTTAACATAATTATTAGTTTTCAAGAATATGTTACTAGCTTAATAACTAGTGACCTCTTAATAATTTTGAATATATCAGTAATAGGTATTTCATGTTATTCCTAGAATAGTAAACTGAAAAATATAACTAGAATAAAATGATTAAAAAATCAGATGGACTTGGATTATAATTCAAAGGTCAAATAACTACCCATTTATAATATTTTGGGCTTCTGGTTTCTTTTCATTATAATTATAATTTTTAGTATTATCCTAAAGTAACATGTACAACCACTTATTCTTTTAGTACTTGTGCTTGAATCAGCCATAAGTAATGACGGATTGGAAGGATTAAACAAACCTGTTAAAATGAAGATAGTATTAACTAAGAAGAAAATGTTTCCCCAAATGCTACTTGAACAAAACTATAATTAAAACCAATGGTAGATGTAATCATTAGTTCCTTATTACATAGAAACTTCGTTCTTGACATTGGATTTTCTTTGGATTCAATATGTAAAGGATCAAAACATAATGAACCAGATAAGAAAACAGTCATTTGTTAAAGAACCACATTTAAGAAATTTATGTTTCCCTATAGATTTGATGTTTAATCAGAGAAAATCATGATGATGATAACAAATGCTAAATAATAATAATGTTAAATGAAAAATCAGTAATAAGAGTTTGTAGACCAGATTTTATTAGCCATGATTTCTATATGATCTCTGATGTGACAGGAAGATTACATGAAGCTTGCTCTCCATTCCACATGAGCTAATTTACAGCCCAATTAGTCAATTTTTCAAATGTCATAAGGTGAGGCATGCCAGGAGAGTCAATTTTATATATCCATCTGTCACACACTCTGATTTTTTTCCATTTAACATTTGGCAATTGGTTATGAATTTGCTTGGCAAGTTAGACATCTTCTAATATATCAAAATGCTGTAATAACATCAACATAATGAAACATTTTTGAGTGGTCAAAAATAACATGGTAGGTAAAATATTCTTCATAAGGATATGTTTACTTTTGTAAACATAACTTATTTAACATCACAGAAATATGTGTATAATGCTTCTCTTCTTTAATGAGGAATGTTGACAAAGTAAAAACAAACAAACAAACAAACAAAAAAACAAAGTAAAAAAAATGGAACACTTTATGTGTCTTAATTATCAGATACTAAGTTCAAGAAGGGACCAATGGGGAGAGGGGACATATGTAATACTTTCATACAATAAAGATTTTTTTAAATTAAAATAAATAAAAATTGTTTTTATATTTGGGAATATTTATACTTATGTTGGTACATTGTTAATTGGGAGGGATGAATTTTTAAAATTTATTATTATTTTAAATTATTTTCTTCCTTTTTTTAGAAAAAATATTTTTACTGATTTCAGAGAGGGAGAGAAAGAGAGAGATAGAAACATCAATGATGAAAGAGAATCATTGATGAGCTGCCT
Source organism: Ia io (assembly GCA_025583905.1). Lineage (NCBI taxonomy): Eukaryota > Metazoa > Chordata > Mammalia > Chiroptera > Vespertilionidae > Ia > Ia io. Next base: position 39,805,179 of record JAJQQW010000009.1, on the reverse strand, counting down.
CCTGCTCCCTACTGGGGATTGAGCCTGCAACTCCAGCATGTGCCCTTGACTGGAATCGAACCTGGGACCCTTTAGTCACCAGGCCCATGCTCTATCCACTGAGCCAAACCAGCTAAAGCCTAAATTCTTTTCTGTACCTAATTCAAAGTTCCATAAAAATACTGATACCAAAATTCAAGTTGAATCTAGGTTCATGGTCTTGAGAAATCAAAGAATGAGTTTCACAGACCAAGAGGTAAGCAAAGTTTTTATTACAGAAAAGCTCCCTGCAGCAGGGAGGGGACCCTAAGGGTTTGCCGCAGAAGCTCACTAGTTTAGGAGCTTAAATTTCCATACTCTTCCCCTCTATTGGCTCTTTAAAAACAAACAAAAAACAACAACAACAGAAAACAAACAAACAAAAAACACCAGTCAATCTCCTTTTGCCCTCATCTCCCTGCTTTTAGTTCCTGCTCTTGGGTTCAGGGAGAAGGGAGGCTCTCTGGTCAGTTGATACATTCCACCTGTCTTGCTCAATCCTGACCATCTGGTTTATTTCCTCTTTATCTATCATCTTCCCTCCCCACCACCCTTACCCTAAACTGCTTAACTGCCCAGTATTTGGTGATGATTGCTGAGAATAAAAGAAATATAGTAAAGTACTTCTAAATTTATAAATGTTTTTGATGTGCTAGATATAGAGAAGGATAATTAATGATCCAGTTTCAGAAATGGCAATTATTTAAATAATGTGTGATATACAGTATATTTTGGAGCTGTGTCTTAAAGTCAGAGGAAATTTGCATGTTTGGAGTAAAGAGAACATATTTAATAAGGATACTGGTAAAAGGAAGGTAATATTATTTTCAAAATGCGTAGAAAACAAAGGAATGAAAATATATTTTGGCCAGTTGTGAAATGTGGGGTTCGGGTTGCAGACTTCTCATGGATCCTTGTCTGGCAAAGTTGAAGAATAAATTTGTGGAATAACAGATTTCTTTAATAAAGATGTGGAAGTTTATTGGAAGCATATACAAACTCCATCTGGGTAGGAGTGTCCCCGAAGGGGACCTCTCCCCTGGGGAGGGGCCCCAAAATGGGAAAAGCCTGCTCTCTCTAATGGGAAAAATCTAAGTCCAAAATCTGAAATCTGTAAATCTGTCTTGCGTACCTTTGTCTCCCATTTATATATGCCATAGTTCTTTGTCTGACCCTGACTCTTTCTAATTGGACCTTTTCTTAACTTAGGACCCCCTTGCTTTCCTCATTGGTCACTCTGCTACACAGTATCAGTTTCAAAGCTCAAAGCCCAAGTGGTGCCCCCCTCGAACTCTCCCCCTTATATTGCAACATTCCTCTATCCTCCGTGAAAATATATTTTCTTCTCAATATCTTGTGACTTTTCTTTATCTTCTGTGAATCTATGTCTCCCTCCCCCTTATCCTGTGGCATTTTTCTACTATACTCTGTAAATGTATGCCTTCTGGCAGCTCTAAGCCCTCACCTGTGCATTACTCTCTCATGGACGTTCTTTATTCCCTAAACCTGTCTGTTTTGTCTCTAAATTCCTTTCAGTCATGAGCACATTATGTGCCTGGAACAGATCATTCATGTAAGAGATCCATCATAAAGAAGATAGTTTTGGGCCAGATCATGGTGGTCTGTAAAGACTAACTTATGTGTAAGTTACTTTATTCAGAAGGATTGTGGATCATGGACAGTATGGTCTAATATTGGTGCTTATATTTGGTGATTAGCACAATACTGGGTACTTTTGTGAGAGCAGGTAAAATGGTATAAGAAACTGAGAAATTATGAACAATGTAGAGTAAGAATGTGATATCAAGCTTTTGATTGCAGAGGTACTTATCCATTTCAAAAGAAAACCGTCTTGAATAAATATATTGCCAGTTGTAAGATATAGCTACCAGCAAAACAACCAGATAAGGTATTAGGCTGAGGCCACCCATGAGGTTTCCTTTTTCAGAAAGCACTGGGTAACCTAAATAATGGGCCTCTTGAGTAACCCTGAAATTGCCTTCCCTCACACTAATTCTCATTCTGATGCTTCAAATTAGCCAATAGAGAGTGAACTGAAACCTTGGAGACCCCACCCATGAACCTTAATAAAGGCAGACCCCCAGGTCTGCCAGAAATGTCTGGACAGCTTGCTAAAAATAATAATAGGCTAGGCCAGTCCTCAGGCATTCCTAGCCTGTAACATCATTATCAGCAGATTTTGAGTCCTGCACAATAAGTGGTCAATGATTAGATAAAGGCATCATTGTGTTTTCGTGCTTCTAAAGTTTAGAAAAGCAATGCAACTCCGAGACCATGTGGATTCCTGCAACAGAGAGGAATTGACAGGAGTGCTCCAGCCATGAAGACAGAAGAGAAACAGTCCAGAGATGGAAGACGCTGACCATGCCTTACCATACTAGCAGTCAGCAGATGTGCGTCACTGCAGATTGCCCAGGACCAAACCAGAGAGGGTCGGACCTGCATTACCACCATTTGTCCACCATCCAGAACTGAAATATCATTGCTGTTATGTACACATAAACAACTGTTGGACATAGAAATTGGGACTCAAAAGAACCGTTGGCCCAGAAAGAAACTCACTATAGACTGATTCATTTGCCTCTCAGCATAACTATTATTGCTTGTCTCATTTTTGGTTCCTATAAGTGTATTCCTAGTATCACATGAGCTCACTCATCTAGGGGAAAAGATGAACAACATAGACTGAAGAACAAGAATAGCATTGATCAGACTGTCAGACCTCAGAGGGAAGGTAGGGGAGGGTGGAGACAAGGGAGATAGATCAACCATAGGACTTGTGTGCTTGCATATGAGCCTAACCAGTGATCACGGACAACAGGGGGATGGGGGCATGCGTGTGGGGGAGTTTCGGATGGGAATGGGGGGGTGATGACAAATATGTGATACCTTAATCAATAAAGTAATTTAAAAAAAAAAAAAGGTAGCTAGAAAGACAATAGTATCAAGACAAATGTTGTGACTGCTTACATTGACGTTTTAATTTCACAGAGGTAGCGGTGTGACCCTAAATATACTTGTAAGGGTCAAGTAGAAAGTAACAATGTTAGATGCAAGTTAGGGGTCTATCCCTTATTATCTAGAAAAGGTAAACTCAATACTTTATACTGTGGGAAATACAAGGTAAATGTTCAGGACATTTATGTTCTCATATAATCTCTGGCTCTGAGTTCCTTCTTCCATTTGTGTAGTGAAGTGTATGGATAGCTCATTATCTTGCAACTGTTGCTTCTATTTCAGGACTTTTTCTTTTTTACACAAAATAAAGTATTTGCTTAAGGTCTTTTTGCAAGTAGGACACTGTCAGTCTGTTTTCAAACCTATGGCTTGCAGCAATGCAAATAACTAAAAATTGAATATTTTATATCCTAGCTTTTAAGAAGACAAAGTTTGGTCTCCAGTCTTCGTATTTCTCCACCATCTGCCTCTCTATTCCTTTTCTCTTCTACCTATGTTATTATAATGACAAACAAACTAAGAAGAGAAAATAAATTCTCAACATTTTTACTTGTTGGTTTAAACATAGAAGAACCCAACACTCATTTAGTTTTGGATTCTACTGTAAGGTTATACTCTCTGATTTGAAGCCTCTCTTCATACACAATAACTTTTCTTTTATAAACAAAGATAATTCTTTCTAAGAGGAATCTGGTACCAGAGGAAATATCAACTACCAAATTCCTAGAATGATTCTTCTTACCACTAATTTCAGCGAGCCCTTTATATTAAATTATCATCCTCTGTCTTAGATTTTCAAGTGTCAGATATCACAACTAAAGGTACCTCAGTTGAGCAAGTGACCCCTAACCCCCCTGTCCTCCAAGCAATTCTCACTTTTCACATTTAAGTGTCATTAATTTTACATGTTGTATTCCTTGAGTAGACAGAAAACTACTTGGGGTCAGGAATTTAGTAATATTTATACATCAGTGTAAGAAATATCAGAGGAATGACAAGTCAATACTGAATGAATGTCCAGAGCATATCATGAAAGGGAAAGCAGGAATGATATAGTGGCTTCATAACCATCCACTCTTTAAAATATGGACTGGATGTGTTTTTCCCTTTCTATATAGTATATCTCATGTGTTATAGGAAGTGATTTCCATAAAAACCCACATCATTTTTTGACAGGAATTTTACAACTTCCCTGACTCAGCAGTTTTGTTTCTCTCCCTGAGTCTAATAGACTATTAGAACTCTAAGCAGTCTTTCCTATTCTTCCTTTTTTTTATTTCCTAATCTGTGACATAAATTGTAACATATTAGAGGCCCAGAGTAAGAAATCATGCAGGGGAGGTTTGTCCCTCAGCCTGGCCTGCACGCTCTCCAATCTGGGACCCCTCGGGGGATGTCTGAAACTGGCAGTCAGACCTCCCTCTCACAATCTGTCACTGCTGGCTCCTAATCGCTCACCTGCCTGCCAGCCTGATCGCCCCCTAACCACTCCCCTGCCGGCCTGATGACACCTAACTGCTCCCCTGCTGGCCTGATCACCCCCAACTTTCCTCCCCTGCCAGTCTGATTGCCCACAACTGCCCTCCCCTGCCAGCCTGATCACCCCCAACTGCCCTCCCCTGCCAGCCTGATCGCCCCCAACTGCCCTCCCCTGCCACGACCCGCCTCCTCCACTGGGACTCACGTGGCAGAGATGCCAGGACTGGCCTCCTCAATGCATCACAGAGTTGCGGGACCCCCAGGCATCACCATGCAGCCATTTGTGATGGCCATCTTGTGATGATGTTGCTCGAGGGCGTTGCACGAGGGCGTGACACCCCCTAGGCTTTTATTGTATAGGATTGTTATAATATACACTGCAGGATTTCAGAGAATAGGGACATTATTATAACTAGAAGGCAAATAATGTAAATTTAACCCAATATTCTTGAAAAAGAGAAAGAAAAAGTGAGACTAATTAATGCTGTCATTAATTCTTTGTGACTCTTTATTTATTGAATTCTTGACCTAGTATATGAGATGGGATTCTGGTTCTTCTATTTTATCAGTTGTTACCATTGTCTTTCACCTCCTAATGCCAGCACTTTTTCAAATTAAATGTAATCCTGGTGCTAAACCACTATTTATAAAAAGCTCTTTCCTCTAAGGCATGTAACCCATGAATCCCAGGGTACAGTGCAGATCATGTACAGAAACCATTTGTGTAGATGCATGTTTATTATATCAGTTGTATAATGTTTGTATTTATTGCGCATGAAATTTTGCATAATTCAAAATTGATTTTAGCTAAATACCTAAATATAAGACAAGTATGGCACTGTGAAATAAAGAAATAGTGATTGAGTACAATAATAAAAAAGGACAGTCAGTTTGGGTATCAAATAGAATTCCCTGAGATATTTTTTTAAGTGTGATGCAAAGGAAACACAATTTTTGCTCTATGCACTGAGTTTTCAGCAATCTCTAGTGTAAATATACATTTCAAATAAACTTTATATTCCTCAGTCCTTCTCTAAAGTAAATCAGTTTGCAGCTCTATGGTAAAATATTTCTCCATGTTATACATCCTAATATATAAAGAGCCAGACTCTGTAAGGTCCAAAATGACCAAAGGGTTGACCAAACGCCAGGCTATGCACGCAGCAGACTCGGGTGGGCGGAAACTAGTGTGCAGGCTAACTGCTGATCTCTTGGTCCCTCCTGGATCCCAGCCACTGTGGTGACCCAGCACTAACTGCCACTACCAAGGTGGTTGTGATGTGATTGGTCGGAGGGCCCCACCATTGCCCCATGATCGCCCTGCAAAGGGAGGACTAGGCCACCAGCCGGGGGGCTCCACAATCACCCCAAAGAGGGAGGCCCAGGCTACTGGGCCAGCGACAGTGGGTGGGGCCTCCCTCTGCGGAGTGATCAATTGTGGGGCTCCTGGACTGCGAGAGGGCGCAGGCCGGGCTGAAGGACCCCCTCTCCCCCGAGTACATGAATTTCGTACACCGGGCCTCTAGTGTTCCATATCCTATATAATAAAGAGGTAATATGCAAATTGACCGTAACTCCAACACACAAGATGGCCGCCCCCATGTGGAAACAAGATGGTTGCCACAAGATGGCCAGCAGGGGAGGGTAGTTGTGGTTGATCAGGCCAGCAGGGGAGGGCATTTGGGAAGGACCAGGCTTGAAAGGGAGGGTAGTTGGGGGGTGACCAGGCTGGCAAGGGAGGGAAGTTAGGGGTGACAAGGTGGGCAGGAAGAGCAGTTAGGGGCAATTGGGCCAGCAGTTAGGCATCGATCAGGCTGGCAGGGGAATGGTTAGGGGGTGATCAGGCTGACAGTAAGAAGTGGTTAGGGGCAATCAGGCAGGCAGGCAGGCAAGCAGTTGGGAGCAAACAATCCTGGATTGAGAGAGGGATGTCCGACTGCCCATTTAGGCCTGATCCCACCAGACATCCCTCGAGGGGTCCCAGATTGAATAAAGTGTAGGCTGGGCTGAGGGACATACACTCCCGTGCACAAATTTCGTGCACCTGGCCTCTAGAGTGTGTGTGTGTGTGTGTGTGTGTGTGTGTGTGTGTGTGTGTGTATTTATTTATTTATATATACACACACTATATATACAATATAATAAAAATATTTGTGTATATATAGTGTGTGTATATATAAATAAATAAATAAATATATATATGTGTATATATATATATATATATATATATATATATATATATATATAGTGTGATAGTGTGTGTGTGTGTGTGTGTGTGTGTGTGTGTGTGTGTGTGTATGCATGCAAGTATCCACATATGGGTGGAGTTGGATTTAACAACTGGAGCAAGATCATCTTCCTTTTTCTTCCCTCTTTTATGTGATTTGTTAATTTGATACCAATGCCTATAAAACACACTGACTTAAGAGATACTTCCATTTCTGGGATGGGTTAGTGACTAATAAATTCTGATAAAATAAAATGATGTTTTGTGTTTTTGTGGGTTTTTTTAAGCCAAGCTATTTAGATTGCAATAGACCTGAAACCTACAACTCTGTATATGATGAGAAAAGAATCAGTAACTGGATACAGCAGCTACCTCATTACCGCTCTCTAGCTTGCTGTAATTTAATTGTAGGAAGAATGGTTTTTAGTGAGTTAAGTAAATTTTGAGTGCCTAAGAGTACTTAGCATATCTGATGTCTCATAATGAAAAACTACAATATGGTTTAAAAGGAAGATAGGATAATGGAGAGCCAGGCAGAGTTTGAATTTGCCTGCAGGTTATAGAAAGGAAAGAAGGTTTCATCCTCCATTAGTTATATCACAGTTTTTATTCCGTCTTAGACAGGATTTTAGTGTAATTTTAATATACTGTTAAATCTTAGCGTTGACACCGAAAACTGGATTTGTCATATTTCCTGTAAGATTTTATTATTCCTGGATATTGCCCTTCTCTCCTCTGACTGCCACTGGTATGATTCTGCTCTTGGCCAAGCACAAAACTAACGTTTCTTTTTCTATGTCCCCATTCTCACCCATGTTTAATTGATCAGTAAGTCTTAAAAAACGTATGTCAATTTTACATGTGGCCTGCCTTTTCCAGTGCTGAATCTCAATTAGGTTCTTAAACACTATGCACACTTTTCTGTAAACTTATACACTTTCCCTGCAATTCATTTCTCAGATTATGCTTAATGAATCATTCTTACTTAATATTTACATGTGTTCTGCTGCTCAAGATCTATAATGATTTTTTATTATTTTATATCAAATATAATTTCGAGATCTTTTCTAATATAAGTTAACCATCTTAATCTTTCATCTCTATTAACTGTGCAGTATCCTGTCACAGGTCACTTTTCTAACCTGCAATGCAACAGGTATCACACCTTAAATTTACCTTTAAGGCAATGAACTCCAGGTAAAAAGTTCATGGAATAAACCCCTCAAATTGTTATTTTTTAAAAATAAGCATATTAGTTTTTATTTTTTATTGCCTAAAAATGTTATTAATTTAATGAAAATTTAAATGTCCCAATATTAATGTTTTAGAATATTCAAGCTGTTACCATTTATTTAACTATATATTGATCACCTCTTATGTTCCAGATGCTTTACCCATCATTTTTATAAGCATTGATAATACAGATAGACAACCTACAGTTTAAAAGAGAAAAATAAGTGAATAATAATCAAGATCATTTCAACAGAAATAAGTCGAAGACAAAATAAAAGAGATAGATATAATAAAGAACAGTAATGGTGAATTGAAAAGAAATTCATCTCTCAATGGAGTTATCTATTAATTCCTCCTAAGGAGAGGAGACTGAGGAGACTTTTTCAGATAAAGACAGTAAACACAAGCCTTATAAGGAGTTTATATTTTAGTCCAGGTTAAGTTATTAGAGAATTTGAATAAGAAAATGATAATTCTAGTTGCTACTAGAGATAAAATAATTAAAATACACCATTTTAAAACTTGACTCTTCTGAATGTGTTATCTTGCCTCACTGGCCTTCTCTGTGTTTCTGAACATGATATAAAGATGAAAAGGAATTCCAGGTCAGAGTATTGAGACATGCTAATATTTAAAATATGATCATATCTGCCAAGCCAGTGTGGCTCAGTGGTTGAGCATTGATCTATGAACCAAGGAGATCATCCTTGGTTCGATTCCCAGTTAGGGCACATGCCCAGGCTTTGGGCTCAATCCCCAATAGAGGGCATGCAGGAAGCAGCTGATCAATGATTTTCTCTCATCATTGATGTTTCTATCTCTCTCTCCCTCTCTGAAATCAATAAAAATATATACAAAGCAAAACATGATCATATGCAAAGAGGAAAACAACGGGCAATGAGTAGGAGAGCTAGTGAGTTAAGAAGAAATTAGAGAATAGCAATGGAAACCACAATCCAAAAAAACGCCTCAACATAACAGATTGTTCAGTTATGTTGTATGCTTTTCCAGGTGGTGTTAGACACAAGAAAAATGATCACTGGAGATTGCAACACGACTGTCACTGGTGATTGTGTCAAAGAGCAGTTTTGTTGAATTGGAAAAGATAAAGTGAGATTACAGACTATAAGGTAGTGAAGCTGAGATATTAACTATTCAAAACTTGATTTCTTTATTGAATGTTTTGCCGGTAAGGAGATTAAAGAATTTTCAAAAACGTAATGTGGTCAAGAGAGATATTTTTAGTAGTTTGCTTGTAAATAGATAAGACCTAAAAATAAAGCATATTGTATGTTGATGGAAATGACTCTGAAGACAGGGAAAATTGATTATATAGAACAGTAATAATGTAATCACCATGATAACTAAGATTTTGCATGCTCTACAGAAGATTGAATCCAGCACTCAGGTAAATTGAAGGTTGGAGTACAGGTATGGGAGCAAAGGAAAATTGCTAGGTTCAGATGTAGGTTATTAACTGATTTGATTGTGAGACAATAAGGCTTTTCTCAATATTTTTTTATATTTTTCAATGAAATATGAGACAAAACTGTCAACTGAAAGAATTAATGGGGGATTGGGTAGTGAGTTCATAAGGAGTAGATGGTATGAAATATCCTTCTCAGAAATTGGGAAGGAAAGCTCACCAGATACATATATTTGTGGGCTGCTGACAGTGTTGAAATGCTCATGTGAGATTCATGATTATGAATTTCAAGTGAGACCAGTCAGCATTGTTGTGTCATTTTTCTTTAGAAATATTGACCTACAAGTGAGGATGTGCAGAGTGTTGAGATTTAAGGCATAGATAACAGAAGAGACTTGTTTTTCTTGAAATATGGTGTCCTGGTGCATATATTTTCAAGTGTAGAGTCCCACATTTGATGTATTTTACATTTCAGTTTCAGTAGTCTTCCTCATATAGTTATACTTTTAACCCCAATAGGCATTATTAAATAAGAGCTAATAAATTCTGCATGTAATGACTTAGGTCAGTCATGCAAAATATTTATGCACCAAGCAACAATTTAATAATAAAAAAAATCTCCTAGAAGATCCTAATATTTAAATGGCTTCTTTTACTATAAAATTATGTTATTTCTAAGTTTCATTAAGTTAATTTTATATGTATATAATACAGACTTCAATCACCAATCTAAACAACATGTAATTGAAGTATAATAATGTCTGTCTTGTCATGTTTGTAATGTTACATATTAATATCATTAGCATCTAGAAATAATAGGTAAAAGAGTTATGTGTTATATATATATATATAGAGAGAGAGAGAGAGAGAGAGATATATACATATATATATCTATATATATATATCTATATATATATATATATCAGAATTCCAACTCCTATCAGATAAACATGCTATCACATTATCACACAAAATTCTATCAATCCACATCAACAACAAAAAGAAATGAAAAACAAAACAGAAAAGAAATATGTTTTTTAATGTGTAGTCTTACTGAAGAAAATATTTTGCTTTCCCCTTTATTTTCAGAAATATAAAAAGTATTTCTGAAGCTAATGTTTTAAACTACAATCAATTTTAGAAAGTAAAAATTACAGTCCTATAATGAAATACTCCATATTATGAGGTTATCTTAGATAATTTTTGAATATTCTTATCTACCTTGAAGTTTTGCTTATTATGATCATTCTCAAAGCTCTAATTTTTTTCTTATTTTTTTAGACCTTTAAATTTAGAATGTACTATTTTCAAATTTGAAAGTTCATTGTGGATTTTGTTTTCCTGATCATTTTATGAGAATGTAACTCAGGCCCTAACCGGTTTGGCTCAGTGGATAGAGCGTTGGCCTGCGGACTGAAGTGTCCCAGGTTCGATTCCGGTCAAGGGAATGTACCTTGGTTGCGGGCACATCCCCAGTAGTGGGTGTGCAGGAGGCAGCTGATAGATGTTTCTGTCTCATTGATGTTTCCAACTCTCTATCACTCTCCCTTTCTCTCTGTAAAAAATCAATAAAATATATTTTTTAAAAAAAGAATGATAACTCAGGTGGTGTATTTCATTGTATTTATGGATAAAAATGACCAATCCTATATAATAAAGAGCTAATATGCTAATTAGACTGAACAGCTTAACAACCTTCTGGACGTCCTTCTGGATGACCTTCTGGATGAAGCCAGGGCTGCGAGGGCCAGCTGGGCTGCGAGGGCTGAAAGGGCCAAGCCCCTTGCACAGATTTCATGCATCGGGCTTCTAGGTAACTATAAGCTTGCTTTCTTACAAAAAACAATTCAAAATGTCATTGCTAATTAAGAGTTACTTGTTCTTCCTCTATTTTTTGGTTATGCCTTTTAAGGTCAGAGACAGAAAATTGATCATTAGGTCATCTATTTATAAGTCTTAATAGTGTGGGTCATATAAATAGGGTTCGGTGTTATTTAGCCCTTTGCTTCTTAGATAGACCACATTCTTTCTATACTTGATCTTTCTTTATGGCCTTTATTAAAATATTGCATATTAAAGTCTACCACCTTGGTATAAAAAGCAAATATCCTAGCCAGATATATGAAAATGGTTAAGTTTCATGAGAACAATATATTTCAAACTGTTTAGGAAGGTTCTCCTAGTCTCTCAATAACATGAACAAACACACACATTGTAAGATAAAGAGTCTCTCAAGAGAGAGCCCATTACATCCCTAATGGATATTAATGGGAATACAGTGGTGGTTCCCAGAATTGAAGAGCTGTAGGTATTTTTGTAAATAAGAAATGTACTACAACTCTAGGCTTTTTAGGTTAGCACTACTAATTGTACTGTAATGTCATCTATTTCTGTATTTTTATAACTTGAATGATTTTTGAAATTTGTTTTAGCCTTGTGTACAAGGAAGCATTTATGTTATGGGGATATGTTTTGTTTTGTTATGTTTTGATTTATCATTCTCTTTTACTTAAATATACTGGGGCAACATCTATATATATAAAACCCTAATCTATATATATAAAAGCCAGTGACCAGAATGCCGTAATGACCGATTGCTATGACGCCCACTGCGGCCATCGAATGGGTTGGTAAGGTGTTTGGGGCCAGCCGGCCAACCTCCCGCAGCCCTTTCCCCCAGCCAGCCCTTCCCCTGATTGGCCTCTTCTACCCTGATCGAGAGTGGGGCGGCCAGCCAACTCCCCCCCCCACGGCCCTTCCCCCCAGCCAGCCCCACCCCTGATTGCCCCCCCAACCCTTATCTGGCAGGGCCAGCTGGCCAGCCGCCTGTAGCCCCTTCCTCCAGCCGGCCCCACCCCTGATGGTCCCCCACCACCCCAGTCAGCTCACAGCCTCTCCCCCCAGCCAGCTCTGCTCACAATTGGCTCCTCCACTCCGATCAGGGGCAGGGTGGACTGGCCAACCACCCATGGCCCCTCCCCCAGGCTGCTGGCTCCTGATTGGTCTCCCCACCTCATTTGGGGACGGGGATGGCCGGCCTACCGCGCACAGCCCCTCCCCATGGCCAGCCCCACTCCCAATCAACCCCCCTACCCCAATTGGGGGTGGGCATGCCAGCTAATCACTGGAAGCCCCTCCCCTCAGCCAGCCAAGCCCTGATCAAGCCCCAATTGGGGTGGGCTGGCCAGTCAACCTTCTGCCATCTCCTCCTCCAAACTGGCCCGGCCCCGATCCGCTGATTGGAGCTGAGCCGGCCGGACCCCACCTGTGCACGAATTTGTGCACTGGGCCTCTAGTCAATTAATAACATAATGTATATATTAAGAGTACAACTTTACAATATAACATCTGAATACCCTATTGTGTGCTTACCACCTGAAACCTTGTTTAGTATGTATTTAATCCTAGCCATAAATATCCTTTTTAATATAATACTTGATAATCATCATGCTCACTCTATGTGATTAGGAGGTACTCTGATATCTCCAACTCTAAATCTTTACCCAGCACATTCCAGGTCACACCTGAGTTTGATTGCTTCATACCAGTGGAATGAATAGTAATAGTTCAGTGGTGATAAGTCGAATGACAAAGTCTATATTTAATTAGTTTTGTTTCTTTAAATTTATATTTCATATTTTTGCTTAAGATTACAAGTTGTTGAAAAAGAAGTAAATGTTAAATCATCCTGTCAGATATGTTAGGATATTCCAACAGAAAATTGATGCAAAAATTACTGAAAGATCATTTACTCAAGATTATTTTCAATGATCAATCACTCCTCAATTCCAAATCAATAAGATTATTACAAACAAAATCTGAAAGGGTAAATATTTCCTCTCAGAATATCATTGTCAAACCATTTTTCAAATTTATTTTTTATTATTGAGGGTATTGGTTTCAGCATTTATATATAACTAGTGGGCAGGTGCACAAAATTCATGCACATTAAAAGGGAATTAATTAGAGGAAATATTATAATATTGCTATTTGCCCTTTGCTGGGGATGGGATGAGAGCATCAAGTCCCCAGGCTGGCGCAGGGGGTGGGGATGTAAGCCTCACATCCTGGGGCCCATTGCCAGGGGCAGGGATGCAAGCCTCACATCCCCAGGTGATGCAAGTCCCCGCCCACTGACAATGCAAGTCCCTCACACCCGCTTCTGCGCACACAGCCTGCTGATCAGTCGTTATATGATGGCATCCCAACCAATTTGCATATTATTCTATTACTAGAGGCCCAATGCATGAAATTCGTGCATGGAGGGGTGTCCCTCAGCCCAGCCTGCACCCTCTCCAATCAGGGACCCCCTCGAGGGATGTCCGACTGCCCATTTAGGCCCGATCCCACCAGGATTGGGCCTAAACAGGCAGTCAGACATCTCTCTCACAATCCAGGACTGCTGGCTCCAAACTGCTCACCTGCCTGCCTTCCTGATTGCTCCTAGCCACCAAGCAAACTGATGTGTCTCTTCTCTCTCTTTCTCCCCCTCTCTCCTTTCCACTGTTTCTAAAAATCAATGGGAAAAAAATCAATGGGAAAAAAATGGGCTTGGGTTTCCCTGGCAATGGAAACTCAAGCCTCCCTCCTGCTCCACTCAAGGCTACAATGTTTCAGTGAGAGAATGGGCAGTCGGACATCCCTCTCACCATCCAGGACTGCTGAATCCCAACTGCTTGCCTGCCTGCCTTCCTGATTGCCCCTAACCACTTCTGTCTGCCTGCCTGATCACCCCCTAACCACTCCGCTGCCAGCCTGGTTGATGCTTAACTGCTCCCCTGCCAGCCTGTTTGCCTGTTTGTCTGACTGCCCGTTTAGGCCCGATCCTATTGGGTGGTGTTTTTCTGTTAATCCTCACCTGAGGATTTTTTTCCCATTGATTTTTTCCTATTGGGATCGGGCCTAAACTGGCAGTTGGACATCCCTCTCACAATCCAGGACTGCTAGCTCCTAACTGCTTGCCTGCCTACCTTCCTGATTTCCCCTAACCACTTCTGCCTGCCAGCCTGATCACCCCCTAACCACTCCACTGCCAGCCTGGTTGATGCTTAACTGCTCCCCTGCCAGCCTGTTTGCCCCCAACTTCCCTCCTCTGCTGTCCTGGTCACCCCTAACTGCCCTCTCCTGCAGGGTTGATCACCTCCAACTGCCCTCCCTTGCAGGCCAGGTGCCTCCCAACTGCCCTATCCTGCTGGCCATCTTGTGGTGGCCATCTTGTGTCCACATGGGGGCAGGATCTTTGACCACATGGGGGTAGACATACTGTGTGTTGGAGTGATGGTCAATCTGCATATTACTCTTTTATTAGATAGGATAGAGGCCTGGTGCACGGGTGGGGGCCAGCTGGTTTGCCCTGAATGGTGTCCCGGATCAGGGTGGGGTTCCCTTGGGGCATGGGGTGGCCTGAGCGAGGGACCTGTGGTGGTTTGCAGGCGAGCCACGCCCCCTGGCAACCCAAGCGGAGGCCCTGGTATCTGGAATTTATTTTCCTTCTACAATTGAAACTTTGTAGCCTGGAGCAGAGCCAAGCCTGCTGCTCCCTCCGGGGCGGCAGCCATTTCTGTGGCAGTTAATTCACCTTCTACAATTGAAACTTTGTAGCCTTAAGTGGGTGAGCCGGACAGGGTGTGCGGAAAGCTTTGCTTCCCCTGTTGCCGCCGGCAACCCTGGCTTGCTCTCTCAAGCTCTGTTCTGCCCCCAATTCTATTTGAATTTGTTTACCTTCTATAATTGAAACTTTGTAGCTTGAGTGGAGGCTTAGGCCTGCAACGGCTATTGGAAAGCTTGGCTTGCTCTGTTACCTGGGAAACCTTGCTCTCTGTGGCTGTAGCCATCTTGGCTGGGGTTAATTTGCATACTCGCCCTGATTGGCTAGTGGGCGTGGCTTGGCTGGTGGGCATGGCTTATGTGGCGGAGTGATGGTTAATTTGCATATTACCATTTTATTAGAGAGGATTAACTAGATACTGCCTAATGATGTATCATTTTTTATATGCCAGTATCATCAAGTAAAGGAGAAAGACAAACTTTTGGTTACATTTTACCACAATTAAAATCCAACTGCAATTAGACAGGCAGGCAGAGTGGTTAGGGGTGATCAGGCACGCAGGCAGGCTGGTGGTTAGGAGCCAGAGATAATGGATTGTGACAGGGATGTCCAACTGCCAGTTTAGGCCTGATTCAGTGGGTTTGGGGCTAAACTGGCAGTTGGATATCCCCTGGGGGTTCCTGGATTGTGAGAGGGTGCAGGCCAAGCTGAGGGACCACCCCACCCCCGGGGCACGATTTTCGTGCATTAAGCCTCTAGTCTGTAATAATAAAATCATAATATGCTAATTAGACTAGATGTCCTTCTGGAGGAACCTGGAGCTTCATGGGAAGCCCAGGTCCCAGCTGGTGGCCAGAGAGAAGCCCGGGTCCTGGGTGCCAGAGGAAGTCCGGTGTCAGCAGCAGCTGGGGGAAGGAAGGCCTACTCTTGCCCAAATTCCATGCATCATGACTCAAGTAAAGAATAAAAAGCCTTGCCCTGACCAGTGTGGGTCAGAGTTTACAGGGTTGCCACACACACACACACACACACACACACACACACGCTGAAGGGTCTTGGGTTTAATTCCAGGTCAAGGGCTCACACCTGGGTTGCAGGTTTGATCCCTGGCCCTGGTTGGGTGCATGCAAAAAGCAACTAATAGATGTGTCTCACCCTAGCTGGTTTGGCTCAGCAGATACAGCTTGCAGACTGAAGGGTCCCAGGTTCCATTCTAATCAAGTGCACATGTCCTTGTTACAGGCTGGGTCCCCAGTAGGGGGCGTGCAGGAGGCAGCCGATCAATGATTCTCTCTCATCATTGGTGTTGCTCTCTCTCCCTCTCCCTTCCTCTCTAAAATCAAGAAAAAAAATATTTTTAAAAATTGATGTGTCTCTTCTCTCTCTTTCTCCCCCTCTCTCCTTTCCACTGTTTCTAAAAATCAATGGGAAAAAAATCCTCAGGTGAGGATTAACAAAAAAACACCACCATCAACAGCAAAAAATAGAATAAAAAAGCCTGTAAACAATGGAGATTACACAGATGTAATATAAAACAATAATGTCTTGCCGAAACTGGTTTGGCTCAGTGGATAGAGCGTCGGCCTGCGGACTCAAGGGTCCCGGGTTCGATTCCGGTCAAGGGCATGTACCTTGGTTGCGGGCACATCCCCAGTAGGGGGTGTGCAAGAGGCAGCTGATGGATGTTTCTCTCTCATCGATGTTTCTGACTCTCTATCCCTCTCTCTTCCTCTCTGTAAAAAATCAATAAAATATATTTAAAAAATAATAATGTCTTTTATGATATTGAAACAAACAAACAAAAACAGAACAAATAATAACCATCATTTTAAAGATGGCAGGAACTAATAATATTTTCAGTGGTTTTGTGTATCTTTCAAACTCGTTCTATGTACCCATTCTGATTTATTGTCATTCCAATAAAACATTTGTGTATCCTAAATATGTGTAGCAAATTGACTGGATATTGAAGGCAAGTAATAAAGGTCCTGTAAGAACTTGTATATATCATCCAGAAGAGTAAGCCTATAATTCAGTTTTTGTTTTCATTCTGCAATGGACTTTATAACATGGGAGCCTGTTGAAATAATTTCATATTTTCCTATGAAGAATTTCATAAAAGAAATTGCAAAATTAAAAGTTTAAGGTAAACCCACAATATTTTAAGCCCTGGCCAGGTAGCTCAGTTGGTTAAAGTATCACCCCAACATGCCAAGGGTTGGATCTCTGGTCAGGGGACATACAAGAAGGTACCAGTGAGTGTATAAATAAAAAATCACCTCTCTCTCTCTTTCTCTCTCTCTCTCTCTCTCTCTCCCTTCCTCCCTCTCTCTAAAAAAAAATAAATACAAAAAATAAAATAATTGTTATACAAAATAACAATTTTTTTATTGAATTTAGCAATAAAATGGTAATAAATAGCCATAGAAGGAGCAAATTATTATTATCACACAATTTTTAAATTATGATGCAAAAAATAAAATAAAAATTTCCAGTAAAATGTAATGGTATTTAAACTGGAAAAATAACAAACGTTATATAGTAAATTGATGAAAGATATGCATCATAAAATTATGACCCTACAGCCGTGTATCCTGTTTCTAAAACTGCATTTTGAATAAGCTTGGAGAATAGTTTCTAAGTGCATAAATGAATTGTTTGCAGGGTTAATATTCCTATTATGTTATGCACAAGAGTAGCTTACGTACTTGATTCTGAAAACTAGAAGTGTTTGACTGCTGTGTCCCACAAAGAATTCAACCAAATAAACTTTAAGAGCATGTTTTTAGCTGAAGATGGGTTATTATTTATTCCTTACATTTACCTTTTATTTATTGATCTAATCTATGTAAATCAAATCTTTACCTAATGGCTCCAGGGCTTATGCACACAGTGAAAATTCAACATTCAACCTGAAGTCAATTCTCAATTATTCAGTGGCTGGTTCTCCAGTCCAGGGTAAGGATAATTCCTGCCTCTGGCTGCTTTTCCTTTCTCTCAGTGCTTGCATTTTCCTGGCTTTGCTTATTGTGATTTTTCTCCCTGAGAGGATGAACAGTGATGAAATACTAGGTGCATCACTCGGACAACCTCATCTTTAAATTTTGTTTCCATCTTTTAACTTAGTCAATACTTTGGTTAAAGATTTTACTTTTGATGTCACATGCTGTCTTTCAGTTAACTTCCAATTTATAGTCTCATGCAAATCAGCCACAGGTCTTGATATAAGAACCAGAATCCTGCATGTTTAACTCCTGCATTTGCCCTAGCAAGACTTAACGATTCCTTTCTTCTATAATCTGCCACTTGATGTCAAGCTCTGGAAGAATGAAGAGACCTATAGAAAATATATCAATCAAGCTCTTCTCAACCATTTTTATCATCTTGACTTTATCCTACTATTTTCTGCCATCTAGAATTATATTTCCATTCTGCCTCATTTTGCTACATCTTATGTTTCTCTCAAGTTTCACAATCCACATTGCGTGTGACACCTTACCCCATCACTTCGATAGTTATAAAAATTCATATCCAGATTCTATTTACATAACGGAGAAAGGCCAAATAAGTTTATCTTATTTCAGGAAGGACTTGACTTGGGTCCAGTATTCTTTCCTGATCTTAAATTTAATTTTTGGTCATTTATAGTCATAACTAGAAGCCTGGTGCATGAAATTCGTGCATGGAGGGGAGTTGTCCCTCAGCCCAGCCTGTACCCTATCCAATCTGGGACCCCTGAAGGGATGTCCGACAGCCCGTTTAGGCCCGATCCCACCAGGATCGGGCCTAAATGGGCAGTCGGACATCCCTCTCACAATCCAGGACTGCTGGCTCCCAACTGCTTGCCTGCCTGCCTTCCTGATTGCCCCTAACCACTTCTGCCTGCCAGCCTGATCACCCCTTAACCACTCTGCTGCCAGCCTGTTTGCCCCCAACTTCCCTCCTCTGCTGGCCTGGTCACCCCTTACTGCCCTCTCCTGCAGGGTTGATCACCTCCAACTGCCCTCCCTTGCAGGCCTGGTCCTTCTCAACTGCCCTCCCTTGCAGGCCGGGTGCCTCCCAACTGCCCTCTCCTTCTGGTCATCTTGTGGTGGTCATCTTGTGTCCACATGGGGGCAGGATCTTTGACCACATGGGGGCAGCTATATTATGTGTTGCAGTGATGGTCAATCTGCATATTACTCTTTTATTAGATAGGATAGAGGCCTGGTACAGGGGTGGGGGTCAGCTGGTTTGCCCTGAAGGGTGTCCCTGATCAGGGTGGGGTTCCCTTGGGGCAGCCTAAGAAAGGGGCCTGTGGTGGTTTGCAGGCTGGCCAGACCCCCTGGAAACCCAAGCGGAGGCCCTGGTATCTGGAGTTTATTTTCCTTCTACAATTGAAACTTTGTAGCCTGGAGTGGAGCCAAGCCTGGGGCTCCCTCCGAGGCCAGTAGCCATTTGTGTTGGGGTTATAATTGAAACTTTGTTGCCTTAATTGGGTGGGCCCAGACAGGGTGTGCGGAAAGCTTTGCTTCCCCTGTTGCCGGTGGCAACCCTGGCCTGCTCTCTCAAGCTCCATCCTGAAGCCATTTGTTTGAATTTGTTTACCTTCTATAATTGAAACTTTTTAGCTTGAGTGGAGGCTTAGGCCTGGCAAGGGCAGGCGGAAAGCTTGTTTCCCTCTGTTGCCTGGGAAACCTTTCTCTCTGTGGCTGTAGGCATCTTGGTTTGGGTTAATTTGCATACTCGCTCTGATTGGATGATGGGTGTGGCTTGTGGACGTGGCTTGTGGGTGTGTCGGAGGTATGGCCAATTTGCATATTTGTCTATTATTAGGTAAGATGTCCAAACAACCACATCAAACTTATCTTCAAACAAATCTATAACTACATACACCTTTATATACTTGATGTTTGTAATCTCACGACTACTTTATTGCTGATGATTTTTAAATGAATTCAGTCCTTGATATTGTGGGCCCAACACCTTCCTAATGAAAAATTAACCATCATGTTAGATTCATCTTTCCCTCCCCAAGGAGTCAGAATTCGTGTTTCCCTTATGCTTTATAAAGAGGCTCATTGCTCATTTGTTCAATTATTTAACTCCTATCCTTTTCTAGTAGAGAAATCATAATGATTACTTCCTATAAATGTGTTTGATATTGGATCTGTTTATGCAGGCTCTCTAAATAATTTATGACAGCTACTACTAAACAAATATATTTTTGTTCTTGTTGTGTACTTAGCCCTATTACTTGAGGGTGCAGTAGCGAAGGTAATTGAAGAACTAGAATGAGTAAAGAGGAATATAAATGTGTTTAGAATTAAGGAAAAAAAATTATCAGAAGAAAGCACTTGGCAGAGCAAAAATGAAACTAAGTCATTTTAAACTATGGAAGATTCATCTACATGAATTAAAACTTCAACTATTTTTTACCATTTGACTGATTAATTCATTTTGTAACTACTTTTTTATTGTGTTGACCTTCTCATAATTGGTCTGTATACAGAAATATTATTTTTAATTGATTTTTAGATAAAAAGGAAGGAAGAGGGAGTTAGATAGAAACATGGATGTGAGAATGAAACATCTATCAGCTGCCTGCTCCCCCTCCCCTCTCCACTCCGCAACCACCCCCCCCACCCCACACCCCGCGCATTGGGGATGGAGCCTGAAACCTGGGCATGTTCCCTTGACAGAGGATCAAACCAGCAACCTCCTGATGCACAGGATGACATCCAACCAACTCAGCCACACAAGCCAGGGCAATGTATAGAGAAATATTCCAAATGAGTTGTTAAACAAAGCATTCTATCAAATTGTCCAGACAAATATGAAAAATATAAATATCTTAGGAATACAACATAGATTGATAGCAACATGAATAATAGTGTTAAATGTAAAAATAATTTTATCTGTAACTTTAGACTGAAGAAAGTGAATTAACTTAAAAGACCAATTTAATTTCATCAACTGAAAGTATGGTTTTGTTTGGATTTTTAATATTACTCTTCTTGTAAAAGAAAGTGCACCCTTTTTAATGTATATCTTTCTACAGGAGGTTTGGGTAAAGTAGGTTTCAGATTCTTCCAGATTTTAAAGAATATTAAATTACGTTAATGCTATTTGGTTTCTGTATAAGGTCTATATGATTATATGAAATAAATGTCATGGAAATCCTAAATTAAAAACATTATTATAAATTATACTTTCTTAACCTTAGTTGACAGGTTACAATACATTTTTATAAATAAAATATAAAGCAAAAACTATAACCAAAATACTTTTTAGTCAAAGTTTTAATAGGATGATGAAGATGGCTCAGAACAGCATTCTTTTGAGATCAAATTTGCTGGTGACTAGTCCATCTTTGCATATCATTAGAAGATTTTTTAACAATGTCCCCAAGAAGCAAGTTTTATATTTGCAACATTTTGATTAATTTCATTTTTAGGTCCTAATCTGACTTCCAATTAATTTGGAACTCACATTTACAAGGGGCAATAACAAGTTATAAGGAATGGAGCAGAACTGGGAAGTTCTCTATGAAGAAGCTAATGCAGATGGGAAAGATATGGGAATAATGAATGGGTTTAGAATGACTGGATCCTTCAATGGGAAAGAAGACCAGGACATTCACCCCAGTGACTACATGAAGACCACAAAATGTTATTTCGGAAACAATTTAACACAAATGATGACATAATATTTATTGATGGAAATTAAATACTTTTTCAATTTATAATAATGAGTTATTTTTTATATATGTGAAATCGTAAAGCTGTGTGAATGGTTAAGTAGGGAGGATATAAACTATATACAGTATATGAAATTAAATCTAGGGCAGATCTGTGATTTGTTGATTTTGTATTTGAGTAAGAAACAAGCTAGCATCCATTGTGTATTTATCTTCTATTTAGCATTGTGTAAAACATTTAGGCATATAAAATTTTTAAAAATATATTATTTCTAGTCTTGAAGATGAGGGAAAAGAGGTCAATTCAATGCTAATTTTGGTGCTTGTGCATATAGTTACAATGTTGTTGTTTTTCATATGGTGTAAAATCATCTATGATTGAAAAGTGTGAATTATTGATCCTGAAGGAAACTGACAAGACATGAATTTATTTTACATTACCACTAAAATTTTTGGGGGGAATAGGCCTGGAATAATTACCCATAAAAGAAGAAATAATACTACTGATTAAATTTTGAAGGAGTTATGACCCTAATGTAGTGCCCCTGAATCCTCTGGGAAATTTATGCTTGTTTTCTGTTATTTTTAATATTTATTGTTGAGAGTATTATAGATGATCACCCTTTTTTCCCCCCCTTTGTCTCCCTCCAGCTGGTTCCCACCTTGTCTCAGGCCTTTACCCCCCCCTATTGTCAGTATTCACATCAATGCATATATGCATATCCGTTCTTTGGTTAATCTCTTCCGGCTTCCTCCTGTGCCCTGCCCCTTCCCTCTGAGATTCCTCAGTCTGTCCTGTTTTCATGTCTCTTGTTCTATTTCATTCATCAGTTTATTTTGTTCATTAGATCCCACATATAAATACGATGATGTTATTTTTTTCTTTCTCTGGCTGGCTTACTTTGCTTAGCGTCCTAGTTCTCAGGTCCCTCCATGCTGTCTCAAAGGGTAACAGGTCCTTCTTTTTTAGAGTTGCATGCTATTCCATCATGTAGCTGTACTGCACTTTTTTCTCCAGTCATCTACCAGTGGTTGATGGTTTGTTTTTTAACCAGAGACAAACGTATATGTACATATGCATAAATCCTAGCACACACAATAGAGTGGTGAAGGCCTGGGAAGGGCGGGTGCAAGGTGGAAAGGGTCAATGGAAAAAACAAACAAACACAAAGAATATATGCAACACTTTCAAAATAAAGATATATATTTTTTAAATAACATGTTTTCTCCTAGCAAATATTTTAAGAATATTTTTGTTTTGTTTTGCCTTTCTAGTAGCTCCTCTAAAATCAACTTATTAATTTACCCAATAGTAATTGTCTTGGTTACCAATACTAAATGATATATAATTAAACTAATATGCTTCCGGGGAGGGGGAGCTGTAGTATGTAGGGAATAAAAATTCTCATTTTATTTTATTTATTTTAATTCTACTAGTTAAATACATTTGAAAGACTAAATAGTATGTTCATTTGCTGATTAATATATTGCAGAAGTTGGGTAGCTCTCTAGTAAAAAAAATATTTTGACTTTATGCAGTTTAGTATTTTCTCAGTTGATATTAGCACAAAAGTTTTTATTGAAGCACCATTACTGATAATATTTTTAGACACACCATTTTTAAAACAGAGGATAAAATAATACATGTTGCTCCAAATATTAATAAATTTTCCCATAAAAATATTTTTCTGGTCAAAAAGGTTTTTAATATTTAGTCTAGTCTATACTTTTCTTCATGTGTATTATTTATATTAATGTAAAAAAGGCTCAGAGAATGCCTGCATTTTATAAAATTATGTATTTATAGTTTTATATTCCAGAACATCCAAAATTTGCCTAACCTTTGTTTGCAAATTACCTTTTTATTAGATATTAGAATCTATTGTATAAAATTATAGAAATGCTGTAGTAACTGCAAGTTATTCCACACTAACATTATTTCCTATTTATGTGTGTATCATAGAATTATTAGTAGAGTAAATGAACTCATAGATATGTTGTATGTTGAATTTAGAAAAAGCCCCTAATAAAAATATTTTGTGAAATCCTTCAGGTGGGCTGGCAGAGACACCAGATAATCAATTCATGTCACTCATGGCTTTGATGCCAAAAGGCTAATTAAGGATAACTAGGATATTTATTTATTTATTTATTTATATGATTTATTTTTAATGCCAATCCAATTAAAAATCTCAGTTCCTGACCTTTTCCCATACTTTTTAAGTGAATTAGATAAAAATAAAGAAGGCAATCCTATCAAATTTTTAGATTGAAATATGTGATAAGATAGCTTTGATTTGGTAATAAAATATAAAATAAACAGGATAGAATAATAAATTTAACTCCAGACATTAAAAATTAAAGATGCATATTTATCCACATGTGTTATAAGCCTGTTGCATATTAATGAAATATATAAGGACTCTAAAAATAACCAAAAACAGGCAAATTAAAAGGGATTCAAAAACTTGGAAATGTGATCCATACAAAGGTGATTTTACCAGGTTATTTTTCCCCTTTCTCTCTTAGTACTGCACGGAGTGTATGCCACTCTTCCAGTGCTCCCTGGCAGAACACCATTGCAAGAGATAAAAATGTAACTTATTAGCTTCTTATGAATGCTATAATAAAGTATCAAAAAATGGGTGGCTTAAAATAATTGAAATTTATCTCATAGTTCTGGAGGGCAGAAGTCTAAAATCAAGATGTTCAGGTTCATGATTCCTCTGAAAGCTGTAGGGGAGAATCTTTCCTTGCCTTTTCTCCTTTGAAGGCAATCTTTGGTGCTTCCTGGCTTGTAGATACATCACTGCAGTCATTGTCTCCATCATCACATAGTTATCTTTTCCTTATGTGTCTTTGTCTTCAGGGAAATGGCATCCTCACATCAGTGTCTCTTCTCCTCTTATTAAGACAGCTGTTACACTGGATTAAGGGCCCACCTTACTCAAGTAGGACATTGCCTGTCTTAGACTTTTTGTTTCATCTTCAAAGACTCTATTTCCAAATAAGGTCAATTCACAAGTACTCAGGGTTAGGACTTTAACATATTTTTTTTGGGAGGCAAGCAATTCTACCTATTCTATTTAGAAACCCATTTTGAAGAAAATAATGAGTAAATGGGAACTATTCAGTTTGAAGACTATAGAATGACTCCTAGAGAGAAAAGAGTTAGAGAAGGTGAGTGTCCTAATTTTATGAATCAGCAAAATTTTTGGGCTCATTCATGAACTGCTCACACATAGCACAAAAGAAAGCAGTATAGGAAAGTCTTTGAAAACTGCACAGATATTTTGCCATGCATGGCCCACATTTCAGATTATTATTCTGAGTGGTCCATGTATAGAACAAATCCAAAGAAACACAGGCTTTGAAAAATGAACTGAAAATTGTGCTACGAGAACTTATTCTCTGAGTCTAAGTTGAAGCTCAACAAAACAAAATAAAACAAAACAAAAAGTCAACAATTTCCTGGGGATTCTTACAAGAAAGAGAGTATGCTCAACATAGCGTTCAGAATGTACTCACATAGAAACAGCTAGAGATAGCTGATCAGTTCTTAAGGGGAAAGACATAAAAGGCTGAATATGAGAAAGCCCTGGCCAGTGTGGGTCAGTGGTTGAGCATCAACCTATGAATCAGAGGTCAGAGTTCAATTCCTGGTCAGGGCACATGCTAGGGTTGCAGGCTGGATCCCCAGTAGAGGGGGAAGGGGTGTCCATGAGACCACGGATCAGTGAGTCTCTCTCATCATTGGTTTTCTGTCTCTCTCGCCTCCCTTCCTCTCTAAGTAAAAATGTATTTTTTAAAAAAAGAAAGATTAAAATTCTAAGTATAGAAAAAGACACTGGAAAAAAAAAAGATGGCAACCAGCAGGAAGGTAGGGAGAGAGAGAGTGTGAGTGAGGAACCCATAGAGGAGAGTGTAGACGTGTGTGGTGTGTGTGTGTGTATGAGCTAGGGTTAGTTAGATTCTGCAGGTCTTCCAAGGGGCTGCCTAACTGGGCAGTCCTAGACGGTGGAGCCCCGCGCACAAAGCGGACACTTCTTGGTTGCTGGTGCGGACGCAGAGACCATGCCATCTTGAGAAACAGAGCTGCCTGAGACTCGGATCCTGGCTTTGGACACAAACCAGGACCCTGGAGCCACTGGGGACAGAGAACTGCTATCACAGCTTCAGACCAAAAAACAATAAGAATCCAGAATTCCTGGCAGATTTCCGTGAGTCAAAGAGCCTATGCCCCTCCCCGCAGGCGCGTGGATAGCGCCATAGTAACTGAAAGACCCGCCCCTTGCCCAAGCTGCAGAGTGCCCTCAGCCTTGCAACAGCGCCAAAGTAACTGATAGGCCCGCCCCTCGCCCAAGCTGCAGAGCTTTGCTCAGGGACGTGCTCCCCCTTAGGGAATTTGGCGCACGGGACAGAAGCAGCTCAACTTCGGGGAAATCTGTCAGTGCGCACAGAGGCCTCCCCTTTGGGGAATTTGGGGGAATTTGGCTTGCGGGTCACAGCTCCCCTTCAGGGAATCTTAGAGTGTGCACAGAGGATCTTCCATTTGGGGAATTTGGAGTGCAGGACGGACTCCGCCCCCCTTTGAGGAATCTGGGAGAGTGCACGCAGGCAGCTCACCTTCAGGAATTTGAGAGTGTGTGCCCTAGCCGGTTTGGCTCAGTAGAGAGAGCACACACAGGACGCAGCTCCACTTCAGGGAATTTGGCACGCCGGACACAGCTACCTGGGATCCCTGACTCACAGCGCATTCACACTATGAGCCAGTGACCCCAATTGTTGGTGCATGCACACACAGGGACCCTGATTCTCAACGAGAAACTGCACAAGGCAACAGAGACTCTGACACTCGATTCTTGGTGCAGACACAGGGAAACTCTGACTCCTTGCACATGCTAAGGATCTCATTTTTGGCACATACCAACAGTGTGGTGCAGACAGGGCCCCTGATTCTAAGTATGCACATGAGAACACATGGAACACTGGGGACACTGACCCTGGGCAAGTCTGGTTCCCACCAACCAAAGGCAGCCATACGTCCTAGTGTCAGAGCACTTCAGTGAAATTCGGGTGGAGCGAAGTCCCCACAGCACACGGTCCAGGTCCACGCAAACGGAAGCTTGAGCTTTCTGGTGATAGCCAGAATGGGGAAAGGAAATAACTCACAGAGGAAAGAAAATGTGGAGTCACCAAGAAAGGAAATTAGTGAAACTGAAGCATGCAACATGACTGAAAAGGAGTTCAGAGTAATGGTCGTGGAATTTATACATCGGATGGATGAGAAAATCAACAACTTATGCAAGAATCAGGAAGAAATGAAAAGTGATATAGCTACAATCAAAAACATCATGGAAAGTTTCAACAGTAGACTACAAGAAGCAGAGGACCGAATTAGTGAGTTAGAAGATCAGGTACAGAAACAAGCTCAATCTGAACAGCAATTGGAGAAAAAAATTAAAAAGCAGGAGGAAAGCCTAAGGGAGCTTCGGGACAACATGAAACAAAGTAACATGCGTATAATAGGGCTGCCAGAAGGACAAGAAGAGCAGCAGGGATTAGAAAATCTATTTGAAGAAATAATGACAGAAAACTTCCCGGATATGGGAAAGATAAAAGTTACACAAGCACAGAGAGTCCCAAGCAGGATCAACCCCAAAAGACCCACACCAAGACATGTCATAATTTCAATGGCAAATATAAATGATAAAGAGAGAATCTTAAAGGCAGCAAGAGAGAGACAGAGAGTTACCTACAAAGGAACACCCATCAGATTGTCAAATGATTACTCAACAGAAACACAACAAGCTAGAAGTGAATGGAAGGAGGTATACAAAGTGTTGCAACGCAAAGGACTGAATCCAAGAATACTATATCCTGCAAGACTATCAATCAAAATTGAAGGGGAAATCAGGTCCTTCGAAGACAAAAAAAGGCTCAGGGAGTTTATCACCACCAAACCAGCAATGCAAGAATTGCTAAAGGGAATACTGTAAAAAGAAGAAATAAACAGGTAAGGAGGAATACAGACACAAAAATAGATATGACTACAAACAAATACCTTTCAGTAATAACTTTAATTGTAAACGGACTAAATGCTCCAATCAAAAGACATCGAGTGGCTGAATGGATAAAAAAACATGACCCATATATATGCTGTCTACAAGAGACCCACCTCAGAACAAAAGACTCACACAGATTGAAAGTGAAGGAATGGAACAATATCTTTCAGGCAAATGGAAATGAAAAAAAAGCTGGGGTAGCAATACTTATATCTGACAAAATAGACCTCAAAGTCAATGCCATAAGAAGAGATAAGGAAGGCCATTTCATAATACTAAAGGGAGAAATCCAACAAGAAGAAATAATTCTGGTAAACATATGCGCTCCCAATATAGGAGCACCCAAATACATAAAAAAACTCCTGGAGGATATCAAGGGAGAGATTAATAGCAATACAATCATAGTAGGAGACTTTAATACCCCACTATCACCATTGGACAAATCCTCTAAACAAAAAATCAGCAAAGAAACAGCAATCCTAAATGACTCACTAGATCAAATGGAATTAATTGATATCTTCAGAACATTTCACCCCAAAGCCACAGAATATACATTCTTCTCAAGTGCACATGGGTCATTTTCAAAGATAGACCATATGCTGGGTCACAGGCAAAGTCTCTTCAAATTCAAGAAGATAAAAATTATATCAAGCATCTTCTCAGATCACAGTGACATGAAACTGGAAATCAACTATAATAAATACAATGTAAAGAAATCAAACACATGGAGACTAAACAGCATGCTATTAAACAAGGACTGGGTCACCAGAGAGATCGAGGAAGAAATAAAAAACATCATGGCAACAAATGAGAATGAAAACACAACAATCCAAAATCTATGGGACACAGAGAAAGCAGTCTTGAGAGGGAAGTTCATAGCTCTACAAGCCTATTGCAAAAAACAAGAAACAATGGTAATAAATTACCTAACCCTACAACTCAAAGAGTTAGAAAAAGAGCAGCAAGAAAAGCCCAGTGTAACCAGAAGGAAGGAAATAACAAAGATCAGAGCAGAGATAAATGACATAGAGACCAAAGAAACAATACAAAAGATCAACAAAACCAAGAGCTGGTTCTTTGAAAGGATGAACAAGATTGATTGACCTCTACCTAGGCTCACCAAGAAGCAAATAGAGAGGACCCAAATAAACAAAATC
Source organism: Ia io (assembly GCA_025583905.1). NCBI lineage: Eukaryota > Metazoa > Chordata > Mammalia > Chiroptera > Vespertilionidae > Ia > Ia io. The sequence continues at coordinate 39,776,368 of JAJQQW010000009.1, read as the reverse complement.
AGAAATGAAAGAGGTGAAATAACAACAGACCCCGCTGAGATACAAAGGATTGTTACAAAATACTACGAACAACTCTATTCCAACAAACTGGACAACCTGGAGGAAATGGACATATTCCTAGAGAAATATAACCTTCCAAATATCAATCAGGAAGAATCTCAACAGCTCAATAGGCCAATAACTATGGATGAAATTGAAGCAGTCATCAAAAAGCTTCCAGCAAACAAAAGCCCGGGGCCTGTTGGCTTCACTGGAGAGTTTTACCAAACATTCAAGGAAGAACTAAAACCTATCCTCCTCAGACTATTCCAAAAAATTCAAGAGGAAGGAACACTTCCAAGCTCCTTCTCTGAAGCCAGCATCACCCTAATACCAAAACCAGATAAAGACAACACAATGAAAGAGAATTACAGACCAATATCCCTCATGAACATAGATGCCAAAATTCTCAACAAAATTCTAGCAAATCGGCTCCAGCAGTACATCAGAAAGATCATACACCATGACCAAGTAGGATTTATCCCAGGAATTCAAGGATGGTACAATATCCGCAAATCAATAAACGTGATACATAACATAAACAAATTGAGAGATAAAAATCACATAGTCATATCAATTGATGCAGAAAAAGCATTTGACAAAATCCAACACCCTTTCTTGATAAAACCTCTCAACAAGGTGGGAATAGAAGGCTTACACCTCAACATAATAAAAGCTATATATGATAAACCCATAGCAAACATCATACTCAATGGGCAAAAACTAAAAACATTTCCCCTAAGAACAGGAACAAGACAGGGATGCCCACTCTCACCACTCCTGTTTGACATAGTACTGGAAGTATTAGGTATTTGAATTAGACAAGAAGAAGAAATAAAAGGCATCCAAATTGGAAAAGAACAAGTAAGGCTGTCTTTATTTGCAGACAACATGATATTGTACTTAAAAAATCCAAAAGACTCCGTCAAAAAACTAATAGACTTAATAAATGAATTCGGCAATGTAGCAGGATACAAAATTAACGCCAAGAAATCTACAGCCTTTCTATACACCAATAGTGAACTTACAGACAGAGAGACTAAAAAGGCAATCCCGTTTACCATCACAACAAAAAAATATGATACCTAGGAATAAACTTAACTAAGGAGGTAAAAGACCTATACACGGAAAACTACAGGACACTGAAAAAAGAGATAGAGGAAGACGTAAACAGATGGAAGAACATACCATGTTCATGGATTGGTAGAATCAACATCATTAAAATGTCCATACTACCCAAAGCAATCTATAGATTCAATGCACTCCCCATTAAAATACCAACGGCATATTTCACAGACCTTGAAAGAACTCTCCAAAAATTCATCTGGAATAAAAAAAGACCCTGAATAGCCACAGCAATCCTGAGAAAGAAGAATAAAGTAGGAGGGAATTTCAATACCAGATTTCAAGCTGTATTACAAAGCCAGTATTCTCAAAACAGCCTGGTACTGGCACAAGAACAGACATATAGATCAATGGAACAGAATAGAGAATCCAGATATTGACCCAAACCACTATGCTCAATTAATATTTGACAAAGGAGGCATGAACATACAATGGAATAAAGACAGTCTCTTCAATAAATGGTGTTGGGAAAATTGGACAGACACATGCAAAAAAATGAAGCTAGATCACCAACTTACGCCATACACAAAAATAAACTCAAAATGGATACAGGACTTAAACAAAAGACAGGAAACCATAAAAATACTAGAGGAATCCACAGGTAGCAAAATCTCAGACATATGCCAAAAGAACTTCTTCACCGATACTGCCCCTAGGGCAATGGAAGCTAAAGAGAAAATAAACAAATGGGACTACATCAAAATAAAAAGCTTTTTTACAGCAAAAGAAACTATCAACAAAACAACAAAAAGCCCACTGCATGGGAGAACAAATTTGCAAATGGCATCACTGATAAAAGTTTAATCTCCAACATGTACAGTCAGCTTATACAACTTAATAAAAGGAAGATAAATGATTGAATAAAAAAATGGGCAACGGACCTAAATAGAATCTTTTCCAAAGAAGACAGAAGGAATGCCAAGAGACACATGAAAACATGCTCAACGTCACTAATTATCCGAGAGATGCAAATCAAAGCAATAATGCGGTACCATCTTACACCTGTCAGAATGGCTATCATCAACAAATCAACAAATGACAAGTGTTGGCGAGGATGCGGAGAAAAAGGAACCCTCATGCACTGCTGGTGGGAATGCAGACTGGTGCAGCCACTGTGGAGAACAGTATGGAGTTTCCTCAAAAAGCTGATTATGGAACTCCCATTTGACCCAGTAATCTCACTCCTAGGAATATATCCTAAGAAACTGGGAACACCAATAAGAAAGGATATATGCACCCCTATGTTCATAGCAGCACAATTTACAATAGCTAAGATCTGGAAACAGCCTAGGTGCCCATCAGCAGATGACTGGATCAGAAAACTATGGTACATCTACACAATGGAATATTATGCTGCCATAAAAAAGAAAGAATTTTTACCATTTGCAGCAACCTGGATGGAATTGGAGAACATTATGTTAAGTGAAATAAGCCAGTCAATGAAAGAAAAATGCCACATGATCTCACTCATTTATGGATAATAAAGAACATTAAAAACTTGAACAAAAAGATAGATACAGAGGCAGTAAAGCATCAAACAGTACGTCAAATTACAGCAGGAAGGTTAGGGAGATGTGGGGAAGATAAGAGATCAATCAAAGCACTTGTACACATGCATATAAGCATAACCAATGGACGCAAAATGGGGTGGGGGGCAATGGTAAGATATGTACACATATAATACCTTAATAAAAAAAATTGAAAAAAAAAGAAAAAGACACTGAACTACAATGTATTTTTTTCTATACTTCGAACTTTAATCCAGGCAGTGAAAGAAAAATACCACATGATCTCACTCATTTATGGATAATAAAGAACATTATAACCTGATGAACCAAAAGATAGATACAGAGGCAGAGAAGCATAAAAAAATAAAATAAAATAAATAAAAAAAGAAAAAGAGAATATAAAAAAGAAAACAGAATTGTTAGGATATATATATATGTATGTATATATAAACTTTTAAAAACATCACTGGCTGGATGCAGTAACAGAATGGAGATAAAAGAAGGAAAAATCACTGAATTTGAGAATAGATCAACAGAATGCATTTGATCTGAAATGAGAAAGAGAATAGCTTGAAAGTAAAATGAAAAAAGTCTCAGGGACTTTGTGACAAGATCAAAAGAACTGCCATTCATATTGTTGAAGTCCCAGAGAGACAAGAGGAAGTTATTAGAATGGGAAAATATATTTAAAGTAACAATGCCCCAAATTTCCCAAATTTGGTAAAATATATACACTTAGAGATTCAAGAAATCCAGTGAACTCCAAACAGGAGAAACAACACACACACACACACACACACACACACACACACACACACACACACACAGAGTATAATAAAACTCTTGAATACCAAAACTTAAGAAAAAGGACCTTAAAACAACTAAAGAGAATGACACATTATATATGGCAACAACAATTCAAATCACTTCAAATGGCTCACCACAAACATGGAGAGCAAAGACACTGGTGCAACCCCTCTTCTGAGTATCTTTCCCCCAAGTTGAAAATGTTTATTTGCAAAGGTATAAACACCCCATATTTTCATTGCAGCATTATTCACGGTGGCCAAGACATGGAAACAACTGAAGTGTCCTTCAATAGATGATTGGATAAAGAAGCAGTACATATATACAATGGAATACTAATCATTCATAAGAATACATGAAATATTGTCATTCTTGGCAACATGGAAGGATTTTGAGAATATCATGCTACATGAAATAAGTCAGACAGTAAAAGTCAAGAACTGTATGATTTCACTCATATCCTATATAATAAAAGCCTAATATGCTAAGTGTCTGGTCGACCATCAGCCGTTCAACCAATCAAAGCATAATATGCTAATGATATGCTGAGGCCACTCAGCAGCTCTCTATTATGTGCACTGACCACCAGGGGGCAGACAGTCAACCAGTCGCTATGATGTGCACTGGACCACCAGGTGGCAGACACTCTGATGGGTAGGCTAGCTTGCTGCTGGGGTCCAGCCAATCCAGACTGAGAGAGATGGGTCAGACACATCCTGAAGCCCTCCCACAGTTCCTCCCCAGCTGGCCAACCTCCCGTGTCCCTCCCTGGCCCTGATCGTGCACCGGTGGGGTCCCTCAGCCTGGCCTGTGCTCTATTGCAATCCAGGACCTGTAGGAGGATGTTGGAGAACTGGTTTCAGCCTGATCCCTCAGGCCAGGCCGAGGGACCTCACTGGTGCATGAATTCATGCACCGGGCATCTAGTCTACACTAATAAAAGAGAAACATTCAAATTGATGATACCTTTGCAACGCCCACCAGTCAATTAGGAGTGAGTATGCAAATTAACCCAACAAAGATGGAGAGTTAATTTGCATATGCAGGCCCTGAGCGAGGTGGGGTGGGACGCAGGTGTTCTGCACTGCCCCAGCAGCTCTGGGCCTCTGGGCAGCATGGGAAGGCAGAAAGGCACCTCCGGCCAGAGCAAAGGCAGTGCTTGCAGCCAGGGGAAGGAAGGCACATTCTTTCACGAATCTTCATACATTGGGCCTCTAGTGTGAAATATAAAACTGAAAGTATCAAATGAACAAACAAACAAAAACTCATAGACACAGACAACAGTATGTTGGTTACCAAAGGAAAGGAGACTGGGGGGTATATTAAAAGGTAAAGGGGGTCATATATATGCTGACAGAAAAGATTTGACTTTGGGTGCTGGGCACATAATGTAATATACAGATGATGTATCATAGAACTGTACACTTCAAACCTATATAATATATTTTTTTAATTCTTTACTATTGAAAGTATTACATATGTTTCATTTTTCCCCAATTGTCCTCTTCTCATCCACCCCCCACCCCCCTGGCACATGTCCTTACCTCCCCTAGTGTCTGTGTCTATTAGTTATGCTTATATGCATGCATGCAAGTCTCTTACCCCTCCCCACCCCCCTTTCTTCACTCTGAAGTTTGATGGCCTGTTAGCCACATTTCTGTCTCTGGATCTGTTTTTGTCTTGACTCCACTGTTTTTGTTCATCAGTTTATCCTGTTCATTATATTCCACAATTGAGTGAGATCATGTGATATTATCTTTGTCTGACTGGCTTATTTCGCTTAGCATAATGCTCTCCATGTTGATCCATGCTGTTGCCATTGGTAAGAGTTCTTTCTTTTTTACAGCAGAATAGTATTCCATTGTATAGATGTACCACTGTTTTTTAACCCACTCTTCTGCTAATGGGCACTTAAGCTATTTCCAAATCTTAGCTATTGTAAATTGTGCTGTTATGAACATAGGGGTGCATATGTCCTTTCTGATTGGTGTTCCTGATTTCTTATGATATATTCCTAGGATTGCGATTACTGGGTCATATGGGAGTTCCATTTTTTAATTTTTTTGAGGAAACTCCATACTGTTGTCTAAGGTGGCTGCACCAGTCTGCATTCCCACCAGCAGTGCACGAGGGTTCCTTTTTCTCCACATCCTCGCCAAGACTTGTCATTTGTCAATTTGTGGATGATAGCCATTCTGACGTGTGTAAGATGGTACCTCATTGTCATTTTGATTTGCATATCTTGGATGACTAGTGACTTTGAGCATGTCTTCATATGTTTCTTGACTTTCTGTATGTCCTCTTTCAAAAAGTGTCTATTCAGGTCCTTTGCCCAGTTCCCTATAAATTTTGGAGATTAAAACCTTATCGGAGATAACATTGTCAAATATATTCTCCCATGAAGTGGGCTTTCTTGTTGTTTTGTTAATGGTTTCTTTTGCTGGGCAGAGCTTTCTATTTAGATGTAGTTCCATTTGTTTATTTTCTCCTTCATTTCCATTGTCCTAGGAGCTTTATTGGTAAAGATATTGCTATGACATATGTCTGATATTTTGCTACTTATGGAGTCTTCTAAGATTTTTATGGTTTCTTGTCTTACGTTTAAGTCTTTTATCCATTTTGAGTATTATGTGTGGTGTAAGTTGGTAGGCTGCTTTAATTTTTTTTTCATGTATCTGTACAATTTTCCCAACACCATTTATTGAAGAGACTGTCTTGACTCCACTGTATGCTCTTGCCTCCTGTGTCAAATATTAATTAAGCATAACGGCTTGGGTTGTTTTCTTTTTTTTTTAATATATTTTATTGATTTTTTACGGAGAGGAAGGGAGAGGGATAGAAAGTCAGAAACATCGATGAGAGAGAAACATCAAATCAGCTGCCTCCTGCACACTCCCCACTGGGGATGTTCCCACAACCAAGGTGCATGCCCTTGACCGGAATCAAACCTGGGACCCTTCAGTCTGCAGGCTGACGCTCTATCCACTGAGCCAAACTGTTAGGGCTTGGGTTGCTTTCTGGGTTCTCTGTTCTGTTCCATTGGTCATATGTCTTTTCCTGTGCCAGTACCAGGCAGTTTTGAGAACAGTGGCTTTGTAATATGGCTTGATATCCGGTAATGTGATCCCTCCAACTTTATTCTTTCTCAAGATTGCTGTGGCTATTCGGGGTCTTTTTTTATTCCAGATTAATTTTTGGAGAGTTTTTTCTAGGTCTGTGAAATATGTCGTTGCTATTTTAATGGGGATTGCATTAAATCTATAGATTGCTGTGGGTGGTATGAACATTTTAATAATGTTGATTCTACCAATTCATGAACATGGTGTTTTTCCATTTGTTTATGTCTTCCTTTATCTCTTTCTTCAATGTCCTGTAGTTTTCTGAGTACAGGTCTTTTATCTCTTTAGTGAAGTTTATTACTAGGTATCTTAATTTTTTTGGTTCAATGGTAAATGGGATTTTTGTTGTTGTTGTTTCTCTTTCTGTGAGTTTATTATTGGTGTACAAAAAAGCTATAGATTTCTGGGCATTAACTTTTATTCTGCTACATTGCTGAATTCATTTATTAAATTTGGTGGTTTTATTGATGGATTCTTTATGGTTTTCTATGTACAATATCATGTTATCTGTGAACAATGACCCTTTTACTTCTTTTCCATTTGGATGCCTTTTATTTCTTATTCTTGTTTGATTGCTATGGCTAACACTTCCAGTACTATGTCGAACAGGAGGATTGAGAGTGGGCATCCCTGCCTTGTTCCTCTTCTTAGGGGAAATGTTTTTAGTTTTTGCATAATGAGTATGATGTTGGCTGTGGGTTTGTCATATAAGGTTTTATTACGTTGAGGTATGATCGCTCTATTCCCACTTTGCTGAGAATTTTTATCAAGAAAGGGTGTTGGCTGTTTCTGCATCATTTGTCATGATTATGTGATTTTTGTCTCTCAGTTTGTTTATGTGATATATCACGGTTATTGATTTGTGGATATCGTACCATCCTTGCATCCCCAGAATAAATCTCACTTGGTCTTGGTGTTTGATAATTCTAATGTAATGCTGGATCCAATTTGCTAGAATTTTGTTGAGGATTTAGCTTGTTTTTCCTTTCCATTTGCCTAAAAAATATTTTCCATCCCTTCACTTTCATTTGTGTCAGTCCCCTGTTCTGAGGTGGGTCTCTTATATATATATACTGTTTTATTATCCATTCAACTACTCTATGTCTTTTGATTGGATCATTTAGTCCATTTACATTTAAGGCTATTATTGATAGGTACTTGTTTATAGCCATTTTTATATTTTATGCCTGTGTTCCTTCTTCCCTTTCTATTTCTTCTTTTTACAACAGCCCCTTTAGCATTTCTTGCATTGCTGGCTTGATAGTGATAAACTCCCTAACCTTTTATTTGTGTGCAAAGCTCCTAATTTCCCCTTCAATATTAAATGATAGCCTTATTGAATAGAGTTTTTTGGAATTCAGTCCCTTGTTTTGCATCACATTGTATATTTCATTCCAGTCCCTCTTGGCCTGATGTGTTTCTGTTGAGAAATCATTTGCTAAAATAATGGGATATCCTTTGTAGTTAACTCTGTCTCTCTCTTGCAGCCTTTAAGATTCTTTGTCATTAATGTTTTCCATAGTAGTGATGACATGTCTCGGTGTGGGTCTTTTTGGGTTCATCTTGTTTGGGACTCTCTGAGCTTGTGTGACTTTTCTTCCCCATGTCAGGGATGTTTTCTGTCATTTTTTCTACAAATAGTTTTTCTAATCCTTGCTTCCTATGTTGTCTTTCTGGCACCCATATTATACGTATGTTACTTCATTTCATGTTGTCCCAAAACTCCCTTATGTTCTCCTCCTGCTTCCTAATTTTTTTCTACAATTGCTGTTAATATTGTGTGTGTTTTCTTCCACATCTTCTAACTCACCATTTTGGTCCTCTGCTTCTTCTAGTTTACTGTTGAAACCTTCTATTGTGTTCTTTTTATTGTAGCTATAACATTTTTTATTTTCTATTGGTTATTATATAAGTTGTTGATTTCCTCATCTATCCAGTTTATGAACTTTATGATCCTTACTCTGAATTCTTTTTCTGACATACTGCATGCCTCCATTTCATTTAGTTCCTTTTCTGGGAAGTCCTCTTTTTTTTCCTTGGGGGATCATTTCTTTATCTCCGCATTTTTGCTGTCTCTTTCCTGGGCAACCTGCTTGGGGTTTGAGAGATTGAAAAGACTATCAGAGCAATGGCCCAGAAATCATTAACCCACAGGCTGGGTCTGCTTTGCGTCTCACATCTTTATTGTCTCTGCTCTGAGTTGTATCCTCTTCTCCCAATGACCTGATCCCTCAGTTGTCTGTTTCAGATGCTTGGGGTGGTGGAGCATGTGCACAGTTCCTCTGGTGTGTGACTCCCTGTGAGGACCCAGAGTCCTCTGGCACCCGTGTCATGGTGGCACCCTAGGTCCCCACATACAGCATGGTACTGTGGGCCCTGGCTGGGCACACCGGCTTGCTCTGGGTTGTTCTAGCATTGCTTTCCTATGGCCTAGAGTGTTATGTGTGCTGGGTTGCTCTGGGTAGCCCCTACAGGACTGTCCCAGGGGCTGGGGAGAAGCAGGTGCAAGTTGCTCTGGGTCACACAGTCAGAGCTCCCCTGTATCCCTGAGTGAGGTGTGCTATTGGTTGCTCTGGGTCACCCCTCCTAGGCCAGGGTAAAATGGGCATGGGTTACTCCGGATCACCCCAGCAGGGCTATCCAAGGAGCCAAGGTGGAGTGGGCACCAGTTGCTCCGGGTTGCACAGTTCCTGCTCTCCTGTGGCCTGGAATAGGGAGTGCTCTGGGTTGCTCTGGGTCACCCCAGCAGCAGGTCCCAGGGCAGGATGGAGCAGGCACCTGGTAGCTCCAGGTCAGGCTAGCAGCATGGTTCTGGGGTCTGTAGTGGGAATGGGACACAGGGTTCTCCCTGGCTTCCATTAAGTGGGCTGGGTCCCATCAGGCTGGTGGGGAGGCCTAGTGCAGGAGCTCACTCTGGTGGTATGTGTTCCTTGCAGACGTCTGGCGGGAGCCTGCCTGGAGGTACTGCACCCCTCACTTCCAGGGCATGGCGGTGGTTCCACGAGGCTTATGGCTGGCAAGCGGCATTCTCAAGGCATCCACTGCCCTTCCTTATTGAAACTTGTCTCCTCAGCTGTATCTAATTGTTAATTTTGGGTGGATGTTCTCTGATTTACTTGCTTTTCTGGCCTGGCCCTAGGAGGAGGTGCATGACACTGCTGCCTATTTGGCCACCATTTTCTATTCTGAAACCTATATAATCTTATTAACCGATGTCACCCCAATAAATTTAAATTTTAAAACATAATAAATAAAAAGAGAAGTCTTTCCACCCAGAATCTATAACCTGAGATAATATCTTTCAGAAATAAAGGCAAAATATATTCACAAATGATGAAAAAAACTGGAAGAATATGTGAACAGAATAACTGCTTTACATGTAGTACTTTTAAAGGAAGTTCTTTGGCCTACAAAGTAATAATAACAGATAGAAATACAGGTTTATAGGAATTGGGGAATAACAAGAGAAATTATAAAATACTAATTTTTCTATTTAAGTGACACCAAAACACATAAAAACTTGAGGTGAGGTTTACAGTGCATGGATATGCAGTAAATATAGCTATAACAGAAAGGGCATGTGAGGAGGAAAGAATCTAAATGGTTGCAAGCCTTCCATATTTTAACAGAAATGGTGCAATCTGCAAAATAAATAGAATCTAAAAGATTTAATATTAATGTTGTAATCCCTAGAGCAAGTATAGCCCACAAACCAATATTGAAATTAGCATTATTCAGATAATATAGCATATCTCAGAAAAGATAGAACTGAGAAAATAAATAAGAACAATCAGAAAATAAATGATAAATAAATTTAGTAGGCCTAAATTCAACCATATCAATAATTACACTAAATAATAATTATCTTAATACACCAATTACAGTAACATATTTGAAATATCCAAGGAAAAATCCAACATACATACTATAACTTAGATTGAATAGGAATTACTATATAGTAAAAGATAAAATTTAAATATAAAAACAAAGATTAATTGAAAGTAAATGAATAGAAAAGATACAGAATACAAAAAAAAAACCATAAGCTTAGAGTCATTCTTAAAATACAGTTAAACAAAATTTCCAAACAGTTTTACCAAAGAAGAGATAAAGAGGGACATGAATGAAATAAGAAAAAATTCACCAGGAGGACTTAATTGCAAATGTATATGCATCTATATATAAAAACCTAATATGCAAATAGACGGAACAGTGGAACAACTGAACAACTAGTCGCTATGATGTGCACTGACCACCAGGGGGTGCACACAGAACATGTAAGGCATCGGCAGTAGGTGGCAGAGTGTGGAACATGGCAGGCGTCATCTGCAGAGGGATGGTGGAGCAGGTGAGCGGAGATGCCAGACCAAGATGGGGTGCCGGTCACTTTCATCGGGGTGAGCCTCTGGTGGTTACTGAAAATTCTTTGCTCTTGCACGCCGTGGTCCCACCCAGCGCTCACACCTCCTGCCAGTGCTGGCCCCGCTCGCATCCGCAGCCAGCCCTGATTGCTCAGTGCCATCAGCGGATGCAAGCAGCGGCTGCCGGCCCCAATTGTCCCTCAGAGCTTCTCCACGTCCCCCTGCTCCTGAGGGGCGATCGGGGCTGGCAGCCGCCACTCGTACCCACTGCTGGCACCGAAGCTGCCGCTCACACCCACTGCTGGTGCTAGCCCCACTCGCATCCATAGCTGGAACCAGAACCGCTGCTTGAATTTGCCGCTGGCACCCAGAACCGGTCCCAATCGTTTGGCACCCTCTGTGGGTGCGAGTGGTGGCTGCTGGCCCTGATTGCCCCTGAGAGCTTCTCCACCTCCCTTTGCTCCTAAGGGTTGATCAGGGCAGCAGCTGCCGCTTGCACCTGCTGCTGGCGCTGGCTCCATTCGCTCCACACTGTCACCAAGTGGGTGCAGCGGTGACGGTGGGACCAGGGCTGCCAGCAGACAGGGGACAGGGGGCCGCAGTGGGAGGGGCCAGGCGGGGGCCTGGAGGATGGGCCAAGACTTAACCCTGTGCCCACTGCAGCCTCGCAGCCCACAGTTCCTTTCAAGATGCACAAATTTGTGCACTGGGCCCCTCGTCTAATAATAAAAGCTTACATGAAACAAAAATTGGCAATCTGAGATGAAAGTTTTTTAAAAATCTGCAATTAGAGTATAAAAATGTAACTTGTGAGCTATAAATATTTTTTAAGTGTTTCTGCACAGTTAAGGCTCTGTGAACAATCTATACTAAAATTTGGAATCTGAACTAAAAGAAAAAGTCTTAGAAGGTGATTTAAGACAAATTAGATGGTTAGAGAACACCAGAGAGATTTACCTCTCTATGAGTCTGTGTTTATATTTCAAAGTTGATTAGAGCTATGGCCCCAGGAGACATCCCTCCATTATAAAGCTAAAATTTACACTGGTTTACACTGTTCTTCTAAATTCATCAATTTATAATGCCTTTAAAGAAATGTAGCAAAGAGACCTTTACTTCTCTACTTAAAGTGGCTGCTAAAAATGAAAATGTCTTTACCTTCTCCTTTTTTTTAATAAATACTTTAGCTTAACTTCAGAAGGAATGTAAGGTACCAATTCACAAGGCAAACAAATAAGGATGGATGTTGTCAGTCAAGTGTGAGGTACTAAAACATCCGCAAAATAATTTAATATAGCCCAAATGCAGAACTAATGTTTAATAACAAAAAATGTGTCAAAAAAACTAATTAAAGGGAATTTTCTGATTCATTTATTAATAATAAATAAAAAGAAAAGAAAAGGCTTTGTGCTTGGTGTATACATATTTGACTATTTGCTTATGAATCAAAACTATTTTCTATGGCCATTAAGACCACACACAAGACAAATGGATCCAAGTTATCTGAGTACCAAAGTGGAAATCTGAGTATCTGGGATTTACTAGGACTCTCATAAGAATGGGAGATATTTATAGCAGACTTAACACCTAAAGATATTAATAACACTGACCAAAGAGATCTAAGAAATATTTCAATCACCCTTTATTCTTCCTTAATGTCTGGTAGACTTCATCTGCATCTTATATTATATACTAAATAAGGACTCTCTTTCATAGGGTTAGATTTATGGGAAAGTTAGCTATCTAAAATATTGCCATAATTAAAAAAAATAAGCAAAATAAGCCTCTTAGCAATCATGAAAATAAAATCTACAAGCACTGCTATTTTAAACCATGGAAGAAATAAAAGATCACTGTTACTTATTGTAAACTCATATACAGCCAACACATTGAAAGCAGTATGTACAGTTAAGCCCAAGAAATTAAATCTAGGATTTGGAAAAAATACATAAACAGGTAAATACACTTTGCCATCACATGACATTTATAATTAGCATAAACAGACATACTAGTATTACCTAACAAAAATTTCTGAAGATAAAGAATTTATATTCTGAACAAGAACTTTAAATCAAGAAGAGAGTATTTAAGTATTCACTGTGGCCTGGCCGGTGCGGTTCAGTGGTTGAGCATCAACCCATTATGAACCAGGAAGTCAGGGTTTATCTACTCAGGACACATGCCTGGGTTTTGGCTTGATCCCCAGTGTGGGGCATGCTGGAGGCAGGCAATTAATGATTCTATCTCATCATTGATGTTTCTATCTCTCTCTCCCTCTCCCTTTCTCTCTGAAATCAATATATATCTATATATATATAGATTCACTTGTGCTATATTTAAGTATAAATAATGAGGGAGGACATATATTTTAATATGATAAGGTAATATTGTTTTGATTTGTTATTTTCTATCATCTGCTTCTCTTAAATGGATTTTGGCTGTAGGTCATGGCGACAGAGTGGTCTCACAGCACAGTACATAAGAGCTCCAGTTATCCAGTTTGGTTGTTGGTCTTCTTATGACTGTTGTTCCTTACAAATAGATCATTATCTGAAAAGCAGTGACAGTTGCAATAATATGCACCAAAAGTCCCATAGAAGAGACACTGTTACTTTTTATGTGTTTCATAAAAATTGGGCCATTTTGAGAGTCTAGTAAGCCAGGACAAGAGGAACAGATAGTTAAACTGCCAAGCAGTTTACAGCCATCTAGTAAATCCCCAAATCCTATCTTCTCTAACCAAGGACATTTAAGAGTAAATGGTTTACACTTCTCTTCCCCAACCAGAGGATAAATACCTGCACAGGGAGATAGGTAGCAGAAATCCAATTAGTGCCATTTGTGCCAGCCACATCCAAGGACAGATGCTGTCCCCTATAAAGTTAAGGGAATAAATCTCATTTTGGCACATCAGCATAAAGCTGATGACTATTCCATTGCAATCCTTCTCTAAGATCTCCCCTAAACTCCCAGTCTTCAAAACCCTCAATCTGAAGGACCCAGGGCGTGTTCTACCTCCCAGAGCACATCCACACTTTTCTCACCTCTCAGGCGTGCATCTCCTAAACTCTAGAGTCCCCACATGATTTGCAACCAGGGGAACAATGGGCAGAGGCAGCTAGTCTGGGACTAACTCCCTGAACATCTCTCTAAGGCCTCCTTTTCTCTGACTTCCCAGTGAGCCAAAGCAGTCCCCTGCTTGACTCTCTCCTGCTGCCTCTTCTACCCTAAGTTATTCCTTTGTTTCACTCTCCCCAGCTTTAATAAATGTGCTCTCAAAATCACCAGGACTCGTACTGTGAGATCTCTCCTGTCCAATGTCAAGAACCCACACACTACTGGTCGACCAGAGGCAGACCCTTTCTGGGCCTGGTCCCCTTTCTGGTAACAATTTCATTCCAAATCACAGCTAAGAAGAATGGGGCTATTACATGTAACTATCAGATTTTTGTTCCTAAATCATATTACTGAACAAATTCTTTTTCTACCTACAGGGAAGAAGCAAGTACTGGTTTTATTCAGGTATGTAAGAAAGGCCTGCTTTGCTATCACAATATTAACTAATATATAAAGGTTATCAAAATATACCCATAGTTGAAATTTTATGGTGAAATGAGACTCAGAATTATGACCAAAAGAATCAAAACAAATCTTGCAATGATAGTGTGGCCAGGGTCACAGAGTGATTAAATAATTCATGATAAAATAAAATTTGGAAATCTCAAAGAGCCATCAAGACAGTAAGGGAATTAAAATCATAAGGACTTTAAAACACAGCATGCATTTATTTATTCTTTATTACATCATACATTTATTTTTTCAGAAAATACTAAAGAAAACACATTGTCATAATTGTCAAATCATATAGCAAATCTGTGGCCACATTTTTTTACATTTTCCTTTCCCCAATTTGTAGGAAAACTCAGAATATTCAAACAAAAGTAAAATATTTGAGTTGATTTTGCAGTTTGCTTTAAAAAATGTGTCCAAGAATGAGAAGAATGCCTTCAAAAATTTTCACAATAATAATGATATCCAGAGGGAGACAAAATTCTAACTGATGCTTGTCACTAGCAAACAGAGTGTTAAGAATCCTTCCTCACCATCGCAAATTAGAGAGCTAATACAAAGTGTGTGAGAGTAGTTTTGGGAACTATATTCCCTGCATTGAATCAGAAAGTCACAGAAATGTATAAATAGCTTTACTTACATGAGCCAATCAAATGGTATGTAAAAGTTTATACAGACTATCTTGTCTGTTTTAAAAATGCATGATTAATTCTCAATTTAGCATAGGTGCTTGATAATACAATTAGAATTACAGTTTCAATATTTTCATCTCACATTTTAATATGGAAATTAAATAATATATTGCTGTCAGTGAATTAAGTTATGATACACAATTTGTCAGTAATATATTTGGATAATATATCCAGACGAGAATTCAGTTTTACAATTCACTTTTGCAGCACGATTAAGTCCATAATGAACCATTTGATTCCCTCGATTGTAGTTTTATTTAGTATCCAGACCTAAGCTATGCTATATACTAGTATAATCAAGTTGCTTATGTTGTCATATGTAAATATTAAAGTGATCATTCATATGATGCTGCACTGATTTTTAAAACATTTATTTCATATATAAAGCTGAGTATGTATCCTCTCTGTGCCATAATGAGTGCTAAATAAATTCTCACAAGAAATTTAAAATTAAGAATACAATACATTGAAAAAAATTTTGGAAGTACAATTGCTTGTTCAATGTTTGCATAGGGTGATAATTGGAAAAAGTTTTCACCATATCAGTTTTCATTAAACCATTTTTCTCAAAATTGATGAGTATGGCTACCAAAATTTTTCAGTAGATCCTCTATTTTTAGGACTTCTAATCTCTTTCTTATAAAGCAGGCAAAGTATATTCCCACTTAATAGGCCTGTTTCTCTGTAGGTATTGCCTCCATAGGTACTTCCTGAGAGTGGAAGTTGGCAAATAAGGTCATGGAAAGGAAATTATAAAAGAAAACCTTCAGTAAGCATTGGGTGGAATTGTGTTGTAATAATCAGTTATTCTATGGCACACTGTCCAAAGTAGAGAGTGTTCAGTATAAAGGATATTTTGCAGTTTACAACATACTGTGTGATGTTAGAGATGGTGATACTTGCATTATTTTTAAAATTTAATTATTTTTAATATACATTTTTATTGATTTCAGAGAAGAAGGGAAAGGAAGAGAGAAATAGAAACATCAATTACAAGAGAGAATCATTGATGGGCTGCCTCCTGCATGTGCCCTACTGGGGATCGAGCCAGCAACCCAGGCATGTGTCCCAATCTGTAATCAAACTGTGACCTCTTGGTTCAGAGGTCTATGCTCAACCACTGAGCCATATTGTCTGGGCTTAATTAAATTCTTAATGTTAAACACTCACAGAGAATCTTTGCAAACTCACCTTGCTGTGAGCAAACATTCAAGAAGAATGTATAGTTAATATGCTCTTATTAGAAAGCCAGATAATTAATCATTTTGACATGGAGATTTATAAATTGTATTTATATTTCTGCTCCTCCTTTTGATATGGCTTTTCATTTTCATTCAAAATGTTAAAGTTTATAGGAAATTAATTGGTACCAATCAGTAGCTTGTATTAAACATGGACTGAAATGAATCAGATTCATTGAATACCGTTTACTCTGTATTCACAGATTATATTAATATGTATTACCAAAATATATCCAATATTAAGTGTATCAGTTTGCAAGGGCTGCTACCACAAAATATTATAGACTGGATGGATTAACAACTGAAATAAATGGTTCACAGTTCTGAGAGATAGAAGTTTAAGGTCAAGGTGTTGGCAGATTTAATTTTCTCTGAGGCCTCTCTCCTTGGCTTGCAGATGGTCGTTTTCTCACTGCATCTTCACATGACCTTTCTTCTCTGTGGGCACATCCTTGATGCCTCTCTGTGTTTCCAAATTTCCTTTTCTCAGAGGACCAGTCAGATTGGATTAAGGCCCACCCCAAAGGCTTCCTTTTAACTTAATCACACTTTTAAAGTCTCTCTAAATAATTCAACATATGAATTGGGAGGGGAGGGGGCAGAGGGAGGGCACAGTTAAGCCCATAGTAGTAATATAATGAGTTCATAAGCAATGGAATTCCTTATAATAGGACAATTGACATTTTGTTTTTCTATGTTCTTTAATTTCACAATTATCAAGTCAACTGTGTATTACATATTCCAATAAAACTATTTGGACTCATAAAGAATAATAATGTACTGAGACTGCATATCTTCTATTTCATAGAAGGGATTCAGGCTAAGGTGACACATTATGATTTAGTTGTTTAAAAAAGGCAAAGTGTCATATTTACATTAGCAAATGCTTTCTCTCACTGTAAAAGTACAATGGGATATCAATTCCATTGTTTGTTGATTTATCTTACTTAAAGCTGATGATAGATTGTTTCTAATCTCAATGTGCAAATGTGGAGCATCTTACACACATGCTTTTATTTAGACTAAAATGTGTAATGAAACTTGTTCTATTGATGTTACTTTTTCTACTCTTTCAACTTCCTTTTCTTGAGAAATTATGCTTCTTCCACTTTTTTCTGCTTACTGCTTTTTACTGGAAATACTTTCAAATTCGATATGAATGTTTCACTTAAAGACTAGCCAGATCTAAACACAACTCTTATCCAATCTAATAATAGACAAATATGCAAATTTACCATACCTCCGACACACCCACAAGCCACGCCCACAAGCCACGCCCACCATCCAATCAGAGCAAGTATGCAAATTAACCCAAACCAAGATGGCTACAGCCACAGAGAGTAAGCCTTCCTAGGTAACAGAGGAAGCCAAGCTTTCCGCCTGCCCTGGCCAGGCCTAAGCCTCCACGCAAGCTACAAAGTTTCAATTTATAGAAGGTAAACAAATTCAAACAAATGGCGGCAGAATGAAGCTTGAGAGAGCAGGCCAGGGTTGCCGCCGGCAACAGGGGAAGCAAAGCTTTCCGCACACCCTGGCTGGGCCCACCCGCTTAAGGCAACAAAGTTTCAATTATAACCCCAACACAAATGGCTGCCTCCGTGGAGGGAGCCCCAGGCTTGGCTCCACTCCAGGCTACAAAGTTTCAATTGTAGAAGGAAAATAAATTCCAGATACCAGGGCCTCCGCTTGGGTTGCCAGAGGGCGTGGCCGGCCTGCAAACCACCACAGGCCCCTGCTCAGGCCGCCCCATGCCCCAAGGGAATCCCCACCTGATCCGGGACGCCCTTCAGGGCAAACCAGCTGGCCCCCACCCCTGTACCAGGCCTCTATCCTATCTAATAAAAGAGTAATATGCAGATTGATCATCACTGCAACACACAATATAGCTGCCCCCATGTGGTCAAAGATCCTGCCCCCATGTGGACACAAGATGGCCACCACAAGATGGCCAGCAGGAGAGGGCAGTTGGAAGGCACCCAGCCTGCAAGGGAGGGCAGTTGAGAGGGACCAAGCCTGCAAGGGAGGGCAGTTGGAAGTGATCAACCCTGCAGGAGAGGGCAGTTAGGGGTGACCAGGCTGGCAGAGGAGGGAAGTTGGGGGCAAACAGGCTGGCAGCAGAGTGGTTAGGGGGTGATCAGGTGGCAGGCAGAAGCGGTTAGGGGCAATCAGGAAGGCAGGCAGGTAAGCAGTTGGGAGCCAGCAGTCCTGAACATCCCTTGAGGGGTCCAAGATTAGAGAGGGTACAGGCTGGGCTGAGGGATAACCCCCCTCCGTGCATGAATTTCATGCACCGGGCCTCTAGTAACATATAAGAGTGAGTGTTTAGAGCACTAGAATCCTGATTCTAGTTGTCATAAGGTACCTACATGAACCATGTAACTCACATAAACCATGTGTAAAGGCTCTCTTTTTCTTAGGTCTATGGAGCTGGCTAAAGTTGTAATGATGATACCATTTTATACATATATACAGAGAGAGATCATTTTATAGGTAGATGATTGATAGATAATATAAACAACTTACATATGCAAAAGGGGAAATTTTGTAAGTGGTAAGCACACCAGATTCTAATCTCATCGTCAGTTACCTCTCTAGAATTGGTTTTGACCACTGTAGACTGTTTGTAGCCCACAGACTCTGCTTCCCTGGTAAAGATCTCTGCTGCACCTCCCACGTTACTCTTTAATGGCACCATCTGCTCTCAGATGTCTGCTTCCTGCTTCAGAGATTCTAATTACTAGTCCCAGAGAAGCATTAACAGAGGCTGGTTAATCTGCCGGATGCCTGTTTAAACTTGCATCTCTCTAACTCACGCACACAATGTCTGTGCTTTCTGTTATTGCCATTCTCTACTTGTGATCAGCATTACTCTTTAAATTGTGATGTGAAGGTGAAATTCAATCCCCTTTTATAACAGAAATCTCTTTCTGTCAAATTTTCCATCTTAAAAATAGTTTTCTTTCTGCTGAAGCAAAAGACTTTCTCTATATTATTATAAACAATATCTACAAGTAACAATAGCTCAGGACCATTGTCCATGAATTTCTTTCCAACGTCCCTTACAAATCAAGCTGACCACATCATTATATTTTTATAAAGAAAGCAACCATATAGCAACCATATAAGCAAATGCTTACAGCCCTTTTGAAATGTTTATTGAGAACCCTGATAAGATAAAAATCAAACAGACTCTTCAGCATCATCATACATCTCTTTCAAAGATTAATAGTGTGCTGGTATGAAGCAAGGTAGCATCTTTGAACAATAGGCCACAACCTGGAATTATACATTTCCAACGGAGAACAATTTTACTTTGTATACCTGAACTATATTACATTTCAGAGTATAAAATGAGAGTGTCATAAAGTGTAGAATTATGAGAAAAACGTATTATCCCTAGCAGAATAAAATGGAAAATAGTCATTAATTCCCTCCATCTCTGGGCAGGGGTGCTGCTTTCAAATGCTTTCTGCTCTCTGTTCTCATCAACACAAGTTCTCTATCACTTATTTCAAATAACCTGAAGCAATTAATTATTTTATATGCTTTAAAATTTGCATTAGAGTGTGTCCGTGTTTTTGTTGGCAAATAACAAGAACATTCTTTTTTTAAAACTTTATTTTTATTGTTGACACTATTACAGATGTCCCCATTCCCCCTATCCCTTTGCCCACCTCCACCCAGCCTCCACCCCACCTTCCCTCTGGCCATCACCACATGATTGTCTGTGTCCTTGGGTTATGAATATATATTCTTTTGCTAATACCTTCACCTTCTTTCATCTGGTTCTCACTCCCCCCACCCCTTTAGCATTCTTTAAATCATTCAAAGAGGAAATGAATCTATCAGCTGCTATTATGAAGTCCACAGAATCTTAAGGAATGCCCGAGTTCTAGGCTTTAGTGACTCAGTCAGGAGCATGAAGAAAATGATAGTGGAAACATACTGACCCCAGCCAGTGCCAGTGACATACACTGCAGTTTGCACTGCACATGCTGCCACTGGGCACACTTGCCAGAACTACTGCCAACCAGCGCTGAAATTGGAATATTGCTGTAGCCAACCAAATCATGATAGTGATTTCTATGTGCTGCTAGCTTCTCCACATGACCAGTTTCCAGAATAAAGGTCCATGTATTGATTATGGTTTTGTAGAGCCTATGTTAAATCTATGCATTCTGGCAAGGAAGACGTATTTCTATATTTTTTTCTTTGGGAAAATTCTCAAACATACAATAAATATTCAATCATGACATGTGGTCAAACATAACAAAAATGTCTATTATATAGAGACAATGCAGTTGGTATATTTAGTTACTCCTTTCAAGCTGAGTTTTAATGTGGAACAGTGGAACACAGCAGAATCATCAATTGTTCTCATGAAGTCTAAAGAGACAAGAGAAAGATATGTTGCAATTAGTGTTCCTTATAGATGCAGCAGGTGGGAAGCATATTATTGAAAAGGAAATGAAATATATATATATATATATATATATATATATATACACACACACATATATATATACATATACATATATATATATATGTTTCATCTAAGTAATATAGTTTAGTACTTCATTAATATTCAGCTATCTTACTTGCCTTAATTTCTAGAGAAAAATATTTTGATTAGGGACAAAAATGTATTATAAAATGATTAGTTCTAAATATCTATTCTATAGATTTATGTAATGGTTTAGTTATAAAAGTAGAAATTGTTATTTGTTCCAACTCACAGAACTGTATTGTGTATGTTGCTGTTGAATTTATCAGGTTTTGTATTACTATCCATTTGGAGTCAATTAAGGTTGAAGCTGGTTGTACTGAACTGTACTGTCATGCAAGGGAAGCAAGTGAAGGGATAATGAAGGTAACTAAGCTGAAGTACAATGGGCTCACAAAGTTGACTGTTTTCTATTCACCCCTATTACTCTGTAAGTCATCACCCAACATCTGATTGAGGTAGGCTGGATTTATAAGATTGCATATGGATACAAGTATGTAGTGATTTTGATGGTTTGATCAAGGCTTCAGATAAGTTTTCAGTTGCATTATTTTGGTAACAATTCCATTTCCTGCTTTCTTTGATGATGCAATCGATATAAAGTTGGTGTTTTTATGCGATATAATGAATTCAGTTTCTTAAGTTTCATTTTAAAACATTTTTACTTTTAAAAATGCATTATTCACCCAAAGGGCTATGGTTAGGTCATTGGTAGAATAGGTAGGAAGGTTTATTTCAAAGTCAAAGAAGATACCCTTTATTGAAGTCAAGGAGTCCACTAAAATGTCAAGATAACATACTGAGTGTTGAATGAGATGTTGTAAAACCTCCTGAGAGAATAATTTGTGTAATGTATTTATGCTTAATTATTGTTCTTCAAGACAATTTTATTACCATCAAGACATTTTCCCTTTAATAATCTAAACCATATTCTCAAATTCCTTGTATAAAGGCCAGCAAATAATGCCTTTTACTTAGCATCCCTTCCAATAAAAAGGTGCCATTTTCTTTATGCACATATGTATGGTTTTGGGAAAACTCTTCTTCTTAACCATATGATGTCATGCTACACAGTCACCGAGGCTTTGTATTTCATTATAGGTGTTCTCAGTGTGTTAATCTAAAAGATTGTGCCATTGTAATGTACGTGATACTTACATGAATGACAGACCCACAAGGGTTTGTTCTACATGCTGTGGGCAACCCAGTGCCCTCTCTATGTATACCCCTTGCCATTGTTTTTACTGTTATCCTGTTTGGAATTTAAAACCATCTTGGGAATTTCATGGTGATTATTTGTTGTTGTTTAGTCTTTTCAAAACAAAAGGCATAAAATATCTGGATTCTTTGCTTATGCAATAACTTCTCCATGATTTATTCTTCTTTCTCTTTTCTAAGTTATTTAAGTTTTGACAACCATCTCCTTTCTTGGATTCTACCACATAATTCATCTGTTCCTTTGTAGAACTTTATATCTACAGGTTTTCTTATACATAATTTTGTTCACATTACTTTCTCATTTGAGTTGCCTCCCTTTTGTATTTCTATTCATCCTTACCTGAGGATGAACAGAATCTAAATGTAGTCATTTATTTTAAAAAGCAGTTAATAATACAGTAATAGGCTATTTCTTTTTTTTTAATATTCCTATAAACATGTAGTTTATATTTTGCCCTGAAAAAATTTTTCTAGAGGAAAAATTAGAATGTTACCTAAGATTGTATGGG
The DNA here is from genome assembly GCA_025583905.1 of Ia io. NCBI lineage: Eukaryota > Metazoa > Chordata > Mammalia > Chiroptera > Vespertilionidae > Ia > Ia io. The sequence continues at coordinate 39,753,675 of JAJQQW010000009.1, read as the reverse complement.
GAAACTTCTTCCTCATAAATCTTAAGGCAAGTCCTTAATAGTAGTTAAGGGTAAAAAGGGCAAAAATAACATCAGAAATATTGGTACATTTTTATATCATTTATTTAATCTATGGCAAGGAAGTAAAAAGAGATAAAACAGCAAACAAAAAAAAAACTTCTATAATTTTTTAATTAATATCATCAGCTATTTGAGAAGTTATTGCATTCACAAACAAAAATAGGACACTATAAAATAAAGTCACAAATGTTTCTGGTAGTGGTATTTCTTTTTATTTATTTATTTTAATTTTTAATTTTTTAATTTTTTTTAGATAGTGGTATTTCTTTCACTAATTTTAAAGCCTTCCTGACTATAGTATCACAATTAATAGCATTATTTCTAGAAATTCAGGCTATACTAAAAGTATAGAATGATATTGTTAAACTCAGGCAGATTTGACATTGACTTTTTTGCTCTGGAATTTAATTTACAAAATACAACAACAAAACATAACTCATTTTGCAAAAGCAGAAGATATTTTTAAACTCTAAATTTTATGAAATAAAAATATCACTTGAGCCCAGCCGGCGTGGCTCAGTGGTTGAGCATTGACCTGTGAACCAGGAAGTCAAGGTTCAATTCCTGGGCAGGGCACATGCCCGGGATGGGGGCTCAACCTCCAGTGTGGGTTGTGTAGGAGGCAGCTAGTCAATGATTCTCTCATCATTGAAGTTCCTATCTCTATCTCTCCTTTTTTCTTCCTCTCTGAAATCAATAAAGTACATATATTTTTAAAGTCACATGATTGATTTTTTTCCATAAAACATTCTATTAAGATCTTTTCAAAAACTTAAATTTCAAATTCACCATAACTTCCACTGTGTCTGTATTAAATGTCACTGAAGCCCATAACTAAAACTATTTTATCCAAAATAAACCTATGATCATGGATCCTTAAATTGGTGTGTCATGTGAACACCAAAATCTGGCCCTTATCTCCACCCTGAACCTTTTCTCTTAAGTTTTTCCTTTCTTTCCCTGTCCATAGATGGTCTGTGTATTTATTCCTCCACTTGTTTTACCAAGGCCATTTGTTTTGCTGTTGTTTAGTTCAGCAAGACATTCATTTTGTGTTCCGTGGGCTATTGATATTAGATGCAAAATGGAGTGAGTTTTGCTCCTGGGCGTGGAATGGGGTGAATGGAAAGGTGGAGAACACTTGAATACTTATATAGGTTTTCTTTTCATTCTTTAAAATGCAGAGAAAGAAGAACCGGTTATGTGTAAGAAACAGATAGAAAGTAACAAATGAAGTAGGATTGAGAGATTGCAAGATGGGATGTGAATCAAGGCTGTGATGGGAGGGGTGGACTAGAGGAGAGCACCCCTTGTATGCCTTAGCAGGGGAGCACTCAGTAAGGGCAAGTTCATTGCAGACTTGTAGGTGGAAATCATTCAAATTTTCATCACATTGCTCAACTCTAGGAACATTATGGAAAAACATCTGTTAAAAATAAAATTGGTGCAAGATGTGAAAAAATGCTTCAATAAGAATGGAAAATTTTGTAATATTGTAAAAGGGAAGAAAAAATAGACATTGTAGGAGTGCCAGGATCAAGCCGATGTAGACCAAGAATATATAGAAGCACTCATCTGTGAGTGTGGGTGGATTACTCTCTGGATAGTGCTTAGTTTCAGAGGATAGAGAAAGATTTATCTGGGGTTGGAATTTTACCTGGTGGTATTGAAAAGGGAAATATAATCAATAAGAGAGTAGACACACTTGGATAGAAAACAAACCAACAACACAAAAACACCTAAGTTGGAAAGATGGAAATGGTTCAGGACTAAAGGGAAAAGAGTAACTAATGATACAAACAGCTTTGAAAGATCAAAGAGCAGTGGTGTTGTGAGTAACTATGTGAGAAAGCTAGACAGGAACTTGTGAAATTGGGACATCTGAAGACATCCTTTCAGAGTTGTTTCAGAGTTGTTGTGGTTGTTACAACTGGAGGATGCTTCTAGAATTTAATAAGTAGAGGTCAAAATGCTACTAAACATCCTGCAATGCACAGGACAACACCCCATCCCCACCCCCTCAAAGAACTATCTGATCCCAAAAGTCAATAAGGCCAAGTTAAAAAAAGCCTGCCTTAATTATTATTTATGTATTTTGATATTATGGAAAGAATCTGTAGCTACAGAGGCACTATGGGAACAGACCAAGTCTTCCATCCTTGTATTTGCACATAAGTTATGCTGAGAAAGCAAACTTGCTGGTTGAATGACCTACAGCAAATAAGCAGTCTCTGTTGTGCTTCCCAGAATACACAGCTACAGCTCAAGGACACCAGCGTCACCTTACTAGGTCACTAATCAGGTGAGAGAAAATAAAGCTATGGGTTGTGCTAGGTCATTCCTTACAACAAACTAATTAAGCCTAATGCATTGTATTTTCATTCTATGAGAAAACAAAACAAAACAGTTTTTTGAGCAAAGGCTTCTTCGGGCTTCAGCAATATCAAAGGGTCCTCAGTAGAGACAAGCCTAATCATAGAAAGGGATTCAAATGTAAACAGCCAAAAATAAAAGTGGTTTGTACACTCTGGCTTGTATGGTTCAGTTGGTTGGAGCATAGGCCCCTGCACCAAAAGTTGGTGGTTTGATTCCCAGTCAGGGCACCAACCCAGGTTTTGAGTTCAATCCCCAGTGGGGGCGCCTGTGGGAAGCAACCAATTGATGTTTTTTATTCTGTCCCTTTCTCCCTTCCTCTCTCTGAAATCAATTTAAAAAAAAAATGGTTTGCACATTTGGACAACACCCACTTTTTAGGGTTATAAATTAAGATACCTAAACAGAGAAAAAGGAAAAGTTTGAGCTATATTTGTTGCTCACCAATAAAAGGGTCTCATTCTAGACAAAATCAGTCATCTCGCAGTGGGTGTTAAAATACAAGCAAGTGTTTATTATCCAAAACTTTCTTTCTTCATTAACACACAGCATGCCCAGCATATATTACAGTGCTATTTTATGAAGGTGCTCAATGGTTCACTACATAAAGAAAAAAAAAAATCTTTGCATTTCTAACCAGTGTGTTTAAATTGCATTATATGACTATGGCTCACCTTTTCTTCTTATATATACTTATTTTAAAAATAACTTCAAATACCAACTAGAGAGGAGTTGAATTTTCTCTTATATTTTTGATGTTTCTTAAAAGTAAAAAATATATAAATGGCTATCAGAATATTTAACAATGGAAAAGGAAACATTGAAAGGGTTCACAAGCACCCACAGAAGTTATCCATTAATTTCTCAACCTAAAGAAAAATTCTTAACATGTTCATGAATTATACAAGGTTGGGCTCAAAAGGCAATTTAGAGACTTTCATTTATGCTATGTCATAAATATTCTTATGTATGTAAATATTATTTAAAAGTATTTTTAAATATCTAGTGTATGATTATGTAATTAGAAAAATTAGTCATGTTCATTCAAAAAATAAAAAATATATTTTATCAAATAGAGGAAAACTCATCCAAATACAAAAATTTCCATTAACTACTGACAATATCTTAAGGTACACTCCATTATGTTTTATGCATGTATCTTTATTGAAAATTTTTATTTAAAAAAGTCATGTATATAGACATTATGGTTTCTAGTTTGCTTTTTCTCCTCTAAATAATATCATTAGCAAGTTTAAACATGTTTAAATATTCTCTAGAATATTATTTTGATGATTAATAGTGTTTGCTTTATAGTTAACATTGTTGGGTGTTTTTTTTTAATACATCCTTGTTTTGGAACTTATAATTTCATTATATTTAAATTCTAAATAATGCTTCATAGAATATCCATATAACAAAATCTTTATTCACATATACATTACTATTTTTAAATAAATCTCTGTGAATGACATTGCTCTAATGAAAAGAATGCACCTTTAAATAATTTTTTATATATATTGACATAGCGCTCTTCCAAAAAACTTGTGCTAATTATACTCCCAAAGCAGTGAATGGCATTTTAAATGTCTGATAAATGCTTCCCTCTGAACTCTCTCCAGAGTAATAGTGTTGTAGCTCATTAATTAAACATTCATGCATTTGAGAATGCCAGTTGTGTTCTATATAGAGCTTAAAAATTATTTAAACATATTATCCTTTCTTTTAAAGTATTTACTACACAGAAATATCAAATAATTAGAGAACAGTTGTGAGGCAGAATATAAAGTTCAAGACAGTATTTATTTTCTAATCCTTTAAAAAATGTAGAATGATAGTGTGATTGAGAAGCTATTTGAATGCTGAAAAATTAAATATATTTTGAAGACATTTATAAGTTCAAATGGACACAAAATATTATGAAGGACATTTTAACCACTAAAAATGGCAAAGTAAATAGTTACAGATTGTAGTGAATATGTGCTAGAGTTCCTACAGAGGTAGTTCTGCATAGAAAGTTATCATTGGAACCATTAGAGATGAAAATAGAATAGTGACTTTGTTTGTGAATTGTGATTGAAGAGTGGTAAAAGCTAAAGACTTACCTTTTATAGACTTGGCAAGCCTACCCATCAAGTTGTCCCATAATATAAAGAAATTAGGGGGGAAATCATGTCTAAAATAACCAGCAAAGTAAACCTTGCTTGAGAAAAGAAATTACCAAAGAGTAAATCCTATATAATAGAAGCCTAATATGCAAATCAACCAAATGGGGGGACTACTGGTCGTAATGATGCGCACTGACCACCAGGGGACACATACTCAATACAGGAGTTGCCCCCAGCCTACAGGTCCAAGGCCAGCCAAGGTGGGTGCCAGCTGGGGCCCCCAAATTGCCCTGCCAGTCACCCCACAGAGGGAGGCGACCGGCAGTGGCAGCAGGGGGCAGGGCCAATGAGTGGGCAGTGCCAGGCTGGCCAAGTGGGTACCAGTGGAGGCCCCCAATCACCCCGCCAATTACCCCACAGATCAGCCCAGATTTCCGGCCAGGCCTAGGGACCATACCTGTGCACTGGGCCTCTAATTCATATATATAGACACAATATGCCCATACCCTTTGTCTTAGTAATGAAGAGAGGTAAGCTATATGCACAGATGTGCACATATTTGAAAGAATTTTTTTAATATCAGCAGACAGAGGTGATTCTGTCTGAAATTTTTAATTTTTGAAATAAATATCCACTGTCACCAGATAAATAGAATACATGTAGAAAAGTATATGAGTTACAATTCGTACAAAAATATTAAATATTCATGTCAAATTGCAAAATTTTAGCAAAATAATGCTATGAAGATAGGATTCTGTTGTGTTTTTAATCTTAATTTATTTTGATATGTGAAGTAACATATATATATATATATATATATATATATATGTATGTATCCTATCTAATGAAAGGGTAATATGCAAATTAACTATCACTCCATTACAAATGTGGTGGTGCCCATAGCCACAAGATGGCAGTGCCCAGTCCCATTAGCCTCTCCAGAGTCCCTCAGTCCTGGGGGTGCTGCCACTGAGAGCGGGCAGCAAGAGCAGCCTGGTGGAATGCTTGCTTTGTCGTTGCAACAATGGAGGGCCTCTGGGCAGTGGTGCAGAGCAGCTGGGGCAGGACGCTTTCTTCATCGCCAAGGTGACACCCCGGCCGCGAAGGGCATCTGGGGGACGGGGGAAGGTGGCCCGCAGCCTCTGCGGCTGAGCACAGTACTGGAGAGGAGACGGTAGGCCTGCTTCCCACAGGAAGCAGAATGGCTCCCTCCAACAGAATCGGCGCAGGTCCCTCCCAGCTCCCGTGGAAGCCACAAGGCTCCAGTGGAAGCAGTGCAGCGGTTCCTGCCGTCTCCCACAGAGGTGGAGAGCAGCCTACTGTGAGTGATATTGCTTGATGGGCTACTAATATCCTACCTAATAAAAGAGTAATATGCAAATTGACCCTAACTCTGCTACGCCCACAAGCCACGCCCACAAGCCAATCAGAGAAAGTATGCAAATTAACCCAACCAAGATGGCTACAGCCATGGAGAAAGTAGGAGGGAGGCTTGGGTTTCCAAGGTGATAGAAGAAGCCAAGCTTTCCCCTGCCCTGGCGGGCCTAAACCTCCACTCAAGGCTACAAAGTTTCAATCATAGAAGGTAAACAAATCCAAACAGAAATGGCTGCCGGCCACGGAGCAAGCAGGAGGCTTGGCTCTGCTCTAGGCTACAAAGTTTCAATTGCAGAAGGTAAATAAATTCCAGATACCAGGGCCTCTGCTTGGGTCTCCAGGGGGTGTGGCTGGCCTGCAAACCACCACAGGCCCCTCGCTCAGGCTGCCCCATGCCCCAAGGGAACCCCCACCCTGATCCGGGACACCATTCAGGGCAAACAAACCGGCCCCCACCCGTGCACCAGGCCTCTGTCCTATCTAATAAAAGAGTAATATGCAGATTGACCATCACTCCAACACACAATATAGCTGCCCCCATTTGGTCAAAGATCCTGCCCCCATGTGGACACAAGATGGCCACCACAAGATGGCCAGCAGGAGAGGGCAGTTGGGAGGCACCAGGCCTGCAAGGGAGGGCAGTTGGAGGCAATCAACCCTGCAGGGGAGGGCAGTTAGGGGTGACCAGGCTGGCAGAAGAGGGAAGTTGGGGGCAAACAGGCTGGCAGGGGAGCAGTTAGACATCAATCAGGCTGGTATGGGAGTGATTAGGGGGTAATCAGGTTAGGGGGTTATCAGGGGGAACAGGCCTAAACGGGCAGATCGGGCCTAAACGGGCAGTCAGACATCCCTCGAGCAGTCCCAGATTGGAGAGGGTGCAGCGTGCATGAATTTCGTGCACCGGGCCTCTAGTTTTTTATAAAACAGATTTTATCGTATGAGTTCCCTATAAATTTTGGAGGTTAAACCTTTATCGGTGATAGCATTGGCAAATATGCTCTCCCACGCAGTGGGCTTTCTTGTTATTTTGTTGATGGTCTTTCACTGTGCTTTTTATTTTGATGTAGTCCCATTTGTTTATTTTTGCCTTAGTTTCCATTGCCCTAGGAGCTGTATTGTAAAGTTATTGCTATGACATATGCCTGTTATTTTGCTGCCTACGGCTTCTTCTAGGGTTTTTATGGTTTCCCATCTTGCATTTAAGTCCTTTATTCATTTTGAGTTTATTTTTGTGTATGGTGTAAGTTGGTGGTCTAGTTTCATTTTTTTGCATAAATCTGTGTAATTTTCCCATACCATTTATTGAAGAGACTCTCTTGACTCCAATGTGTACTCTTGCTTCTTTGTCAAATATTAATTGAGCATGATGGCTTGGGTTTGTTTCTGGGTTCTCTGTTCTATTGGTCTATATGTCTGTTCTTGTGCCAGTATCAGGCAGTTTTGAGATCAGTGGCTTTGTAATATAGCTTGATATATGGTATTAGGATTCCTCCTACTTTGTTCTTCTTTCTCAAGATTGTTGCAACTTCTGGGGTCTTTTTTTATTCCAGATAAATTATTGGAGAGTTTGTTCTAGGTCTTTGAAGTATGCCATTGGTATTTTAATGGGGATTGCATTGAATCTATAGATTGCTTTGGGTAATATGGACATTTTAATGATGTTGATTCTTCCAATCCATGAATATGGTATATTCTTCCATCTGTTTATGTCTTCCTCTATCTCTTTTTTCAGTGTCCTGTAGTTTTCTGAGTACAGGTCCTTTACCTCCTTGGTTCAATTTATCCCTTGGTATCTTATTTTTTTTTTGCAATGGTAGATGGGATTTTTTTTTTTTTTTTTTAGTTTCTCTTTCTGTGAGTTCATTTTTGGTGTATAAAAAAGCCATAGATTTCCATCAGCATCTGAGTAATTAGAAAACTGTGGTACAAATACACAATGTAATACTACACTGCTGCTGCTGCTGCAAAAAACTAATTCTTATCATTTGCAATAGCATGGATGGAAATGGAAAAATTATGCTAAACTAAATAAGCCAGTCAGAGAAAGATAAATATTACATGATCTCACTCATTTGTGGAATATAATGAACAACATAAATTGATGAACAAAAATAGAACCAGAGTCACAGAAGCAGTGAACAGACTGTCCAACCTATGAGGGAATGCAGTGGGTGAGGAGGTAAGAGATCAACCAAACGACTTGTATGCATGCATAAGAGCATAACCAATGGACACAGACAGGGGGATGGGGGTGGCTGGGGAGTGGTCAGTGGGAGAAAAAAGAGAATTATATAATACTTTAAACAATAAAGAATTTAAATTTAAAAAAAAAGATTTTATAAAAAAATTATTTTTTTTCCAGATCACAGTCTAACAAATGCCTAACAAAAAAGTTTAGGATATGTAGAAATTATAAGATTATAAATTACCAATAATACAACTACTCAAATTAAACCATCCTAGCTAATAAAGAGGGAATATGCTAATTGGCCATCACACCCTCACAAAGATGGCAGCTCCCACAACCAATAAGGAGAGTATATGCTAATTGACTGCCACACCATCAAAGATGGCGGCACTGACATCCGCAAGATGACGGCGTCCAATCCTCTCAGCCCCACTGGGGCAGCAGGAGCATAGCACGGCTGGGCCCACCCCAGGCAGGTCCAGCAGCTCTGCAAGCCTTCCTTGGAGTCCCCCAGTCCCCTCAGCCCCCCAGCCTCCCAGGGCCGGCCTGAGGCACAGGCAAGCTTCGGATGGCGGCTGTTTAGCTGCCCAGGGCCAGCCGAGGCTCAGGTAACCAGGGCCGGCCGAGGCTTGTGCTGCTGGCAGTGGCAGCAGCAGAGGTGTGATGGGGCTGTTGCCTTCCCTTGATCACCAGGTCGCCTCCCACCCCTGAGGGCTCCCAGACTGTGAAGAGGGGGCAGGGATTATCCCCTCCAGTGAATGAATTTTCATGTACCAGGCCTCTTTTAAAATTATAAATCACAGAATGAATATTTCTTTTCCAGTGTACTCAGTATAGAGATAAATTGAATCATCAGTTTGCCGTATTTTCTTGTGTTAATCTGGATCCTTTGAGAAGGATGTCAAAATGGAATTAGACTTGTAAGTGCTTCATTGGAAAAAAAAACAGTGTTGAGGAAAAATGTGAAGCAAGCAAGAGGAGGTTAGACATGTGAATGGACCATAATGCACTTTGAACCCTGGGCAAGAGAAATTATGAGACAGATGGAAGGAAGAAATGCTGTACACTACATTATAGTTCTAACTTTTCCAAGTGTGACAGGAATTTCTGGAACCAGTCACCTATGTGAGAAGTGGCACATCTCCCAAGTATAAATCTATCTTAATATTCCTTAATCATGCTCAGCCATTGGTGGGAAGAGTAGCCTATAGAAAGTGTAATATTAGTTCCCAGCCAGCGTGTCTCAGTGATTGAACATCGACCTATGAATCAGGAAGTCATGGTTCAATTCCCGGTAAGAGCACATGCCCAAGTTGTGGGCTCAATCCTCAGTGTGAGGTGTGCAGGAGGCAGCCCATCAATGATTCTCTCTCAGCATTGATGTTTCTATCTCTCTTTCCCTCTCCTTTCCTCTCTGAAATCAATAAAAATATATTTTAAAAAAAGAAAGTGTGACATTAGTAGGAGCTCTTTGATGGGTTTCAGATTGCAGCAGCTGAGATAGTAGGAGATCTGACAAGTGCATTTTCATGGCTGCCATGTTGGTATACAAAATGTTTATTATTTTGTTTGTAATAATGCTTTAAAAATGAAATTGAAGCTTTCTATGCAGACCTTCAGCATCCTAGTTTTCTACCTCACTCTCAAAAAGGAATCATTAACAAATATTTGGTGATGAAAATTCTTAAGATGTGTTAATTTAATTTTAGTGTGCTGTTATAACCACAGTATTACATAATAAATTTTACAGGTTTTATAATATAAATATACAATATTTTGTTGTTCATATCTTGCTATGTAACACTTTTTTTAGGGCCCATTTTATTTTGAGAATGTATATGTATTGACATATGCAGTTCTAGTTCAGCATTCTCACTGCTGTGTGGCTATCATGCAAATATCACCATTTATCCATCTTATTATAGATATGTAGATTGTTTCTAGTAGTTTACTCTAACAAACAGTACTGTAATAAATATTTTTCTGTGTATATTCAGGAGCAGTCTTTTGTAAACACTTATAGAAGTAAAATTTCACAGTTCCAGGTTTATTTTGTTATTTAAAAATGTATTTTCCGATCTCATGGATAAGAATATTTTCTCTATTCCTGTATTCCAATATATTTTTTAAAAATATGAATGGATGTTGGATTTTGTCAAAAGTCTTTTCTACACAATTGATACAATATTTTGATTTTTATTCTTTAGCCTCTTGATCTGATCAATACATTAATTGTTATTTGATTGTTGAACCAGCCTTGCAAACCTGGGATAAATACTACTTAGTCTTGGTGTATAATTATTTTTATGCATTGTTGAATTCAATTTGTTAATATTTTGTTGATGATTTTTGCATCTATGTTCAAGAGAGATATGGATGGATATACTTCTCTTCTTATATATTTGTCTGATTTTAATATTAGCATAATTATTGTTTCATAGGATGAGTTAGGAAGTATCTTTTGTGCTTCTATATTCTGAAAGAGATTATAGATCATTGATAAAATTTAGCCTGTAAATTTTGGTAGAATTAATCAATGAATTCACCTGGGACTGGTGTGTTCTCTTTTATGAGGTTGTTATTTATTGATTTAATTTTTGTAATAGATGTAGGTCTATTTAGATTATTTCTTTCTGTTTGGCAGATTGTGTCTTTCAAGTAATTGGTCCATTTTATCTATGTTGTCAAATTTGGAAGGATAGATTTGTTCATAGTAATGTTTTATTATACTTTATGTCAGTGGAAAAAGTAGCATTTATTTAAAAGTTAAAATGTTGGTAATACCCTAAATGTCTATCAACATATCGTCATAAATTTATTATTCCATAAAAATTTAATGGAGTTTTATACAATAAAACTGAATGAACAACCAAGATACATCTCTCATACACATTATGTTGAATAAAATTAAGCAAATTGCAGAAGAATACATCTAATATAATTTAAAATCATAAATATTAAATGCACTTAAATCTAGGCTATATTTAGAGAACAGGACTGTATTACATAAAATAGAGGGTAATGATTACTAAAGGATGTGTGAGATATATATATATATATATATATATATATATATATATATATATATATATATATATATATATATATTATTTAAAGCGTGATAAATAGTATGATTCAAGTTCTTTTTTAATGATTGTTTTCCAAGCTGCAGGTTAAATAAAATGGTTTTGATGACTTGACTTTTTATTAGTTTTTTGTTGTTGTTGTTACTCCTCACCGAGGATATTTTTCCATTGGTTTTTAGAAAGAGTGGAAGGGCGGGGGATAGACAGGGAGAAACATCAATGTGAGAGAGACACATTGATTGGTTGCCTCCCACAGGAGCTCCAACCAGGGCCAAGGATAGAGTCCGCAACAGAGGTAAGTGCCCTTGACCAGAATAGAACTCAGACACTTCAGTCTGTGGGCTGAGGCTTTATCCACTGAGCCAAAGCAGATAGGGCATAAGTTTGTTTTGTTTTTGTTTTTAATCTAATGTGAAATAATACTTCTTTTGAGACAGACTTCTAAATATGTTTAATCAATATTATTTGATAGTAAGTTGTGTTTTATTTACCTAACATTTTTAAAATTTTTATTTTGAATATAGATATAACTGGTTTGGGTGCATGATGTGTTATATCTAACTTTAATTTTTTTCTGTAAAATTTTTTGTCCCATCTCCTTCATTAAATAATGTTTACTTCATTACTTATGGTATGGTGTTTGTTATTGTAAACATTTATAGATTCTATTTCTAGACTATGAATTATCTCACTTGTGAGAATACTCTCATTTCAATCCTCATTATTTTAATCATTTTAACTATAACACATTTTACTACCTTGTGGGGAAGTCTCTGTCATCCATATTTCAAAAATTTTTATGAACTATTATTACCCATATTTTTTCCAGATTAATTTCAAATTTTTCTCAGATATCAGTTTATATATAAAATAAATATATATTCAATATTGGGCTTTTATATTCTATAATGATTGTATTTATATTCAACATTTATTTTGGTCTTTAAACGTAAGGGGTTTTAACATACATTTTGACTTATTTCGTTATTTATAAAAAAGTAAATTATAATTTGTAATTATTTCTTCTTGTGTTAATAAATATCACACACTTTACTTATCCTCATTTGTATTTTATACTACAATATAGGATAATATTAATGTTTATATCACTGTGTATGTTTCTTTTTTAAACATTCTGAATTTTTTCAATTAGTTAAGCATAGGAGAAACTAGGAGCATGAGAAGCTTGACTCTGATAAATAGAACTAAGTTTATACAGATAAAAATAAAATAAAACAATAGCATTAAATTAATAATTGGTCATGAATGCTAGAAAGAAAAAAAGCAAATAAATCCATTGAGTAGGAGATATGGAAAAAATGAGAACTAGCATAAAGGTTAAATTATTGGAAACAGCATAAATATTTAAGATTGGATATTAATATGTTCAACTTGTCACTTATTTTTTTTTCTTTCCATTTTACATATTGAATAGTACAGATACAGCATCACAACAGACAGCAAGGTTAAATTATAACTATATTGCAAAGTGATCCCTTTTTTTGAAAGAAGTATAGTATTAACAATATGGACATTGGGTTTCACTGATGTTCTACACTAGTTATGGAATAAAAATATTTTAAAAATGTATGATAGGACAGTATGGAGAAAAATTTAAGTCTGAAAATTCAGGAAACTTGCTATAGAACCTGTCAAACATTAAATTATTCTCTTACAATTATGTCTGCAATGCATGTGGGTCGTTAGAAATTCCTTGATAGAAAAGACAATGGAGGTCAGCTTCTCCTTGTCTTTAATAGAACAGAGAGTTACACCATTAAGAATTAAGATGAAAAATTACTGTCATATCTATATGATTAACTCATAACCATCACAGCCCTGATCACGATGATGACGATCATGATAAGGATTGATATGCAATTATTAATCTTATAGCCTATCTCTGGCCCTGTGTTAAGCATTTTGTGTAACAATTTATTACAGCTGGTTGTACCATAATATAAAAGCTATACTTGTGGATATGTCAGCTTATAAAGCATAAATTCTCAGTTTTAAAGTCAAGTAGTACAGTCTTGACCTGCCGGCTATCATGTAGTTGAACACAGATGCTTCTACATATAATGTGTGAATGATTCAGTACAATCAACATTTATTCATTCAACAAATATTAGTTTCTAAGCACTACATCATCTCTTAATAACTTATCAGTGGACCTAAAGCTTACATGTTAGTGGGCATCAATCAGCACTACAACAAAGTATAGAAAGTATAGTTTTCTTTTATGAAAACTTTCAGGAAATGTCAGCCCAGTATTTTTAGTGTTCTCACAGTTTAAGGAAGACATATGGTACTTTCAAATTTTAATAATTCAATAATATACTATGGTAGAATACATAACAATTATTAGAATACATTTTAGATATGGAGCTATATGATCCTGTACTTTAAAAGTTCAAAATTTCTGTAATTGATTTGAATGAAATAATACAGTACATGATAAAACTTACAGGTTAAATGCATTAGTTCCATTACAAATACAATATTAACACACTTTTTATGTCTATTGGCCATCTGTATGGCTTCTTTGGAGAAGTGTCTGAAAGCTGTCACAGGAGAAGGAAGTTGGGGTGGGGGGGATGCTGGGTGAAAACAGTGAAAGGATTAAGCAAAGAAAAGAAAACACTTAATAGACACAAATAACAATATGGTGATTACCAGAGGGAAAGGCAGGTTGGGTGAGGTAGAAAAGGGTAAAGGAGGGGTGTGGTAAATGGTAATGGAAGGATACTTGACTTGGGGTGGTGAACATACAATATACAGATGATGTATTATAGAATTGTATACCTGAAACCTATATAATTTTATTAGCCAATGTTACCCTAATAAATTCAATAATTTTTTAAAAAATAATACAAAATAAAAAAGCATAGAAAAACATTTTATTGGTCTGAAAATTAAGCAAAATAAATCTAGAACCATTTATACAAAGCTCAAGGTAAAAGATTCCATTTAGTCTAAAAATTTTGTATAATTATGAGTAGAAGTTACCTAGGTAACGCAAAAAAAAGATGAAATAAAAAAGGCTTAAATTCATAAATAGTAAGGAATTCTTAAACTTGGCACAAGCCCATAGAAAGTTAGGGGTTTTGCAGAAAATTGTATCTTCAAACTAAGCCATAGGATGAACAAAAATTGCAAATGTAAAGATTATGAGAAGACATTGGTAAGCTATAACAAATGTTTAAATGGCTTTCCATTTGGGCAAGACATTTTATAAACTCTAAAACCATCTAGTGGAAATTATAAATTATTTCCCTTCAGCATAAGAATTTCCTCTAAATAAATGTATGTAAAAGTTTTGCTTATTCCAAATGTTACTGGTCTTCTCTATGATGTATTGATCATCCCATTCTTAAATCAACATTTATTCATTCAACAAATGTTGCTTGCTAGGCACTGTATTGTCTCTTAATAATTTACCAGTAGACATGAAGCTTAGATGTAAGTGGGAAAACTAGTTGCAGTGGAGAGTTCCTGGCAGTGGAAAGGTAGAATTCTATAATTGACAGTGGAAGCTTATGGAATGTTTCTTTGTTTTTAGGGGAGATTTGTTTTTGTAGTTGTTTTCCTTCTGTAGTTATAGAGGAAAAAGAATGCTCTGAACATTCTGGATGAAAGCATATCAACTACCTAAACCCTGAGATTCTTGATACTTTGGTCTTGTGTTTGTGCTGATTTTGGAGAAAGGTGAATGGGAAGGCCAAACTCCTTAGGCTGCATCTAACTCCAGGGTTCTATGAGTAAGATTATACAAACAAAAAAGGAAAGAATATTTTTAAAAGTAACATTTTGAACTGAATGTTGTAAAAACTTCTTCCCTTGAAGAGGAAAGTTTTATTTTTTTCCTTACCAGGAATGAAATTGCATCTATTCACATGCAAAATAAATAAACAAAATTGAATTTATATGCTAGGAAATGTGTTTTATTGTTCCATGTAGAATGATTTTTGTCTATGGTGAAACAATTGACACCTCCTGGATAAAGTTATGATTTTTTTTTTTTTAGAAAATGTTTTTGTAAAAAAGTGTTTTGAAATGCTAAAATATATTTTAAAACATTTTTTATAAGTAAGCCAGAATGTCAGTTCAGAGTGGATTTTATTTTCTTTAATTTAGTGTGTCTCCACAGCATGGGAGGAAAAGCAGTGAAAATCCTTGCCAAGTGACACACTGCCTTCCCTCCATAGGCAGAAGCTCTTGGATTATCATCTCCCCAGAAATCCTAAAAGGACTCAGTTGGAATGGAGAAAGCACAAGTGAGCCTTTTGCTTTGTACAACTCTTTACATCTCCCATAATATCTAAGCATCCTTCAAATTGATGATTTTGGAGAAGGTGGAAGGCTTTACCTGTGATCTGGGGGCTTCCTGTGACTACTGCACTTTTTAGAACAGGGGCAGCTTGAAGGCCAGGCTCCTGAAAGGGTAGTCTCAGCATCAAAGCATCAGCATCACCAAGAAGCTTATTGGAAATGAAGAAACTCAAACTGCACCACAGTCAGAATCTGCTTATTAATTAGTTCTCTATTAAAATTGTAGAAGCAGTGCTCTAATCTGTGACTCTTATTTTTTTTTAGGAGAAAATGAGGACCATATAATCTAATGAGATTTGAGAAAGTTGTATGTGCAGTGAGTTTCAGTAACTTACGTTTATTGGTTATAATGCCCAGCTAATGTTCTAAATGCTTTATATAAATGTTAGACACTCGGTGCATGAAATTCATGCACTTGGGGGGGTCCCTCAGCCTGGCCTGCACCCTCTCATAACCTGGGACCCCTCGTAGGATGTGTGCAGCATAGTGACCGGTCGTTCTGCCATTCAGTCGATTTGCATATTAGCATTTTATTATTATAGACTAGAGGCCCAGTGCATGAAAATTCATGCACTCACGGAGGGGGGCGGTCCCTCAGCCCAGCCTGCACCCTCTCACAATCCAAGACCCTTCGGGTAGGGTCCCTAGGCCTGGCCTGAGATCATGGCTCTCCTTCCCCCAGCTGCAGGAAGCTGGCTCCACCCCACCGCTGCCACTGCTTGCCATTTGTGCCGTGCTGCCCCCCTCCCCTGCCACCAGTGGCCTCCCTCTACAGGCAAAAGGCTGTGGTGCCAATACTTGGCTGGTCTGGGCCTCCCTCTTTCTTTGCTGGGGGGCAGGGCCAGCCCTGCGAGGGGCCATCTGACTACCTGATTGCTCCTAACCTCTGGCCTGCCTACCTGATCACCCTTAACCACTCTGCCTGCCTGCCTGATTGCCCCTAACTGCTTGCTTGGGGGCGGGGCCATCCTGCGAGGGGCCTTGGTGGTCTGGTCTCTGGTCGTTTCAGTCTTGACACCTCTGGCCTTTTCTATATAGGATTATCTCTTTAAATCCTCCCCATAAGTTTTGAATTGAAAGCTACTATGCTCATTTCATTGTTGAAGAAACACATAAAAAAGTTCAGGTATATTGCCCAAGACCACCAGGCTACTACTCAGAATCAGTCCTCAAACATTCTTGCAAGTTCCACTTCTCAAAATTCATAGCCTTAAACTGATAAACTGCCTCTTGGTTCTTCATTTTTCTCACAGGCCTTTTGATGTAGAACCTTTTTGGTCAGGTGATTATAGTGTCATATTAGAATGTAGCGGGTTTGAAAATATTTTTTTCTCTTTAGGTTTATCTTCACACTACTAGAATATTGATATGAACTGAATTCTAATAAAAAGTAAATTATTAGAAATATTACCAAAAATTCTAAGTCTAGTCTTAATATTAATGTCATGGGTCATTATCAGAAAGATACTTTATTAAAAAGTGTCCTTTGTCTGAATTTTTTTTTCACACAATTAAATACAACCTGCAATTCCACACTGATATTTTATAGGCAATTAATTATTTCATGGTGTATTTAATGGACTTTGAATGACATAATCACTAAGATTTAAACAAGGCCTAGATGGAAAATGACATTGTTTCCTTTCTAAATATTTTAATTCTTGCTAACTATGGTAAATATAATAAATAGACAATGTTTAATCAAGCAAAAATTTTTATCATGGATTTCTGTTGTTTGTGCTCCCTGAGGTTTTCCTTTCTGATGAGTACAACATGTATTCACATGGTTCATACAAAAAAAAATAGAAAAAATATATTTGCCATACAAATAAAATACAAAAAAATATGTAATCCAATGACAAATATATTAAACAACCAAATTCATTGACCAAATTTGCAAAATTCTACATTCTTGATGGCCTCAGAGTGGTGTGATTGTTGACTCAAGTACTAAGAATTTGAGGCAATAAAACTGCTAAATGCTTCCCAGCAGATAGCCTAAGGTATTATCTATACATCCTGATTTTTTTCTAAATAACATATTTTTGGTAAATAAAAATGTGAGAGGGTAGGAAATATTACCAGTCAATTACAGAATTCAACACCAATATCTCTTATGACATCAACAGTGCACCTAGGTGCATTATTTGTTTTCAATATTGATCCAAAATGTGAAGAATATGCTCTAATTAAAAGTTACTGAAGACAAGGCTACTCAGTTACTGTACAGATTATTTTTTCCAATTTGGTTGCTCTTAAACTTCTCTTCAAAATGTTTCATTCCTTTCAGGATCACACACACACAACACATACAAACACATACAATTGGGATTTCATGATCCTCTACCTTAAATTTTCTGCTATTTGCATTTTTTGAAAGGTTATACATACATTTTTAGAGACACCACATGAGATGTTTTAACATTCATACATTCTATTGAATATTCAAATCAACTCTGTAATTATATTTTTTTTAGTTTTCTTTTCTTCAGGGTCAGAAATTGAGACCCATAGAGGTTTGAATTAACTAAGTCAAAGTCACCCAGCAAAGAAAAAGGAGTTCATGCGTTGTGAGTATTTTTACAATGAAATCAGTGCAGAATTGTTAATGAAATCTACTTTTATTAAATTTGATATTTAAACAGACAAAACCTATTAAGATAATTTGATAAATTGACAAAAAAGTAAAATAAGAAATGTCACAATTTATCATAGTTTAATCTTTAAAAATTTTTACTAACTATCCTACATTTTTGAAATATGCAGTCTTTCAGAGGTACAATTATATATAACCTTGATATGTTTTAGATGCATATACTTAGGTTTAATTTCCATAATCTTATAGTATTGATAATTAAGAGATGGAAAAATAAATTATTTCCCAATAAAATTGACCTAATGAGATTATGCCTTTACTCAAACCAATCCAAATTCTACAACATTGTCCTTTTCTTGGTAAGTAGCAAGTCATTTACATTGGTTGTATAATTTGGTAATAATTTGTGCAGTAGTCTATCTCATGCAGGATTTCTTGCAGCCACAGATTATAGGCAACACCAGCAAATCCATGAATGCATTAAAGGTTTACTAAATAGCAGTTATTTTACTGTCTCCTTTTATGATCACTAGGGTGAATTTTGAAAAACACAAAGTCAATGTTGGCAATGTAGTGTGTGACCATTGAATATAATTAATTTCACAATATATAAGCAAATTCAATCTGTAGGCTGTACTTTATTTTTTAAGTACTATAAAGATTTTAAAATCTTTTAAAACAATTTGTTTTTATTAAATATTGATGCTTATATATAAAATAAGACATAACATTTGTCAGGGAAAAATATTTATTTCTCAGTATCTAGCTTAATTATAGAATATTGCTAATCCCATACAAGACTATTTTAAATTATTTCCTGATTCTCCACTCTTTAACAGGTACATATAACCTTGCAATTTTTGTCTATTATTTGTTTGTTGTTCTTCATCAGTTTAAGTTATATATTTTCAGTCAATCATGTTATTTTGTGAACTGTTGAACTTTAAATAAATATAATTAAACATTTTATATATATATGTGTGTATATATATATATATATATATATGTATGTGTGTGTGTGTGTGTGTGTGTGTATAGTAATGTATGTCCTATATAATAAAGAGGTAATATGCAAATTGACCCTCACACAAGATGGCCACCCCCATGGGGTCAAAGATGGTCACCACAAGATGGCTGGCAGGGGAGGGTAGTTGTGGGTGATCAGGCCAGCAGGGGAGGGCAGTTGGGGGCAATCAGGCCAGCAGGGGAGAAGTTAGGCATTGATCAGGCTGGCAGGGGAATGGTTAGGGGGTGATCAGGCTGGCAGGCAAGTGAGTGGTTGGGAGACAGCAGTCCCGGATTGTGAGAGGGATGTCCGACTGCCAGTTTAGGCCAGATCCCACAGTCAGACATCCCCCGAGGGGTCCCAGATTGGAGAGTTTGCAGGCCGGGCTGAGGGACACACCTCCCATGCATGAATTTCATGCACCAGGCATATATATATATATATATATATATATATATATATATATATATATATATATATATATATATATATATATACTAGAGGCCCGGTGCAAGAAATTTGTGCACGGGGTGGTGTCCCTCAACTCAGTCTGCACCTTCTCCAATCTGGAACCCCTCAAGGGATGTCTGACTGCCCGTTTAGGCCCAAACCCAGTGGGATCAGGACTAAATGGGTATCCCTCTCACAATCCAGGACTGCTGGCTCCCAACTGCTTGCCTGCCTGCCTTCCTGATTGCCCCTAATTGCTTCTGCCTGCCAGCCTGATCACCCCCTAACCACTACCCTGCCAGCCTGATTGATGCCTACCTGCTCCCCTGCCAGCCTGTTTACCCATAACTGCCCTCCCCTGCAAGCCTGGTCACCCCTAAATGCCCTCCACTGCAGGCGTGATCACCCACAACTGCCCTCCCTTACAGGCCTGGTCCCTCCCAACTGCCCTCCCCTGCTGGCCATCTTGTGGTGGCCATCTTGTGACCACATGGGGGCAGCCATCTTGTGTGTTGGAGTGATGGTCAATCTGCATATTACTCTTTTATTAGATAGGATATATATATATATATATATATATATATATATATATATATATATATAAACATATACATACATATATTTTACCTCAACACTTGAAGAGTGTTGAGGAAATACGTATAGCAAATCAGCAAGTTAGGTAGGAACAAAGGCATGCCTTACCAGGTAAAGAAACATGCAGATTGTTAGAAAACAATTTTCCATGTGTCTTTTAGGCTTCTATACGTCTGGTGAACAAAGCACTCTTAGGATATTGTTGCAAACATGTTTGTTTAGTGTACAGTTTTGTAAGACTGGCTTTTGCTTACAGGTTTGGAAGATAGAGATGATGTCACCTTCCAAAACAAAGTGAAGCCATGTTTACTTTTTAGTTTAATCAAGAAAATACACCTGCTGAAAAGTGTAGGTATACTTGCTTCTCATTATTAAAAAATCAGAAATCCAAAGTTTAGCTTTTCTCCCCTATAACACAACCACTATGAGTATAGGTGTCATCTGCATCTATTTGAGCTACCCTGTGGGAATTGGATTTCATAAATTAGTGGAAATGCTAATATTCTGGTTCCTACTACTGATTTGGGTAGTACATTTCTTTGTGTCTGATCCAGTGTTGGAGACCAGGTGTAAGGTGACAGGGTCCTTGCACTCGAAGGGACTGATAAGATTCAGTCCCCTGCCCACACACTGTCCCCTGACTTGTTTGGATGGCGATTTCCAATTGTCAGCAGAATGAGAGCGACCATTCATGGTTTACCAGAAGTCTGTAACTATTTACTGAGATTTGCTGTACCGAGAATTTGCCTTCCTGCTTTATCTCCCTTAGAGATTAAGAGGAACATAGAGTACGTCCCTTTTGAACTGACCTCACAGTCAGTGTTAGTGTATAAAAGGCATTGCGCAGTTAATAAAGCTGCTGCAGTCTGTCAATGGCTTGCAGCCCTCCCTATCCCGCTTTCCTGTTTTTCTTCTTTTCTTAATTCCCACCTCCCTACCTCAGCCCGGTTCACCTGTCAGGCTGGCCCGGGCAATTGGCGCCTGAACAGGGACCTGAGGACCTGGGAAGCAGACGGTGAGGAACTCCTCCGGATAAAGAGTGCACTCTAAATATTAAGGTAAGGGAGAAGCAATTTCTTGATAGTCAGGAATAAAGCATGGGACAATTAGAGTCTAGGGAAAATGCCCTTTATAGGCAAATGTTGAAGTCTATGCAATTATAAAATAATGTGATTTCTTGTTCAAATTAAAATCTTAGTTTGTATTTGGAATTTAAAATCTGTAATAAGTGAAACTCCACTGCTGAAACCGCTTGTGGTGTGGAGAAATTCAAAGGTGGAAGGAGAGGGCAAGGCTATCTTCTCTCCTGCAATGAGATTACTGAATGCTTTGTTTAAAAATTATTAAAGAACTCCCAGGGAAATTCAAATCTTGGCCAAATTGGGTGTTAGTTATTACTTCAGAAAGCAAAAAAGAATTAAAAAACTTAAGATCTGTCTATCTTTTAAGCATGAAAAGAAATTTGGCCAGATCTGTTGCTGATGCTTCCCCCAAAGTAAGCAGGATGTCGGGGAAGGGAGACATGTGGAAATCCAATATGGAAGCCCCCTCTCCCAGTATACTAAGGAATGTAGTAATTTACATTCGAATAAACCAAACCTAGTTTTCCAGAGCTACTGGCAAATAAAAAGTAAACTTTAAATTTGCCTCATAAAAAACCTAGAGGACAGAATTGAAGCTATTAATTGATTATATCTTGTATTTTTCTTAGAAATATAAAGTGTCATTAATCTAGGCCATACTAAATATATTTGGCTTGCCAGCTTTAAAAGTTCAAAGTACAAATTAAATTAGGAGAAATTATATGGTTGTGGTAAGTTGCTTATTATTGGTCTAATTTAAAAAGAGGATTGATTCTGTAATCTCAACCAAAATTTTTCTATACATAAACTAGTTTAAAATCTAATTGATATCTTAAGATACTTATAAAAATATTATAATCTTTAAGTCATACATATATATTTGATGGGTTTTTTTTCCATGTCAAAATTTTAAGACTTTAACAGAAATAATTCTTGGAAAGCTCCAAGGGCCCGGAGTAATACAAGAAATTTATTCTGTCTTCTTAAAGGAAATCTTTTTAAATTTAACAGGTCTAATATACTTGATATTACGTAGAAAGCCTTATCAAATAAAAATTAATAAATATACTTTAAATGTTATAAAGGTTTTGACCTCTTAAGAAGGGCAAAACAAAGTAACAATATTTCTTCCAGTTTAAATGATATTCTACAATTTCATTACAATTTTTGATATTTTACAACAGCATATTGTACAAAAAGATGTTCCTAAAGTATTAACTAAAATTTCTATTGGTAGTTCATCTTATGGTAACATTACTTAACATACAATAAACTGAAAAGCAGTCATATTTTTCCACAAAAATTAAAATTTAAAGTTATCAACACTACATTATAAAAATTTTCCAAATACCTCCTAATAATTAAATAAAAAAAGGGGGGATAGTGGAGTAATATGATATAAGGAAAAATTATCCTGTAAGTAAATTTGTAAGTAAATTACATCTAGAAAAAAAAAATTTACTTTGAAAACTAATTTTCATTTGTAATGCTAACAGCAAGACACCCATGTAAAACACATGATATCAAAATAAGCCAAAGGAAAATCGTTTGGGCTAAAATAAAAAGGATCCCAAGTCAAATTTATAGAAAAGATTTCTTTATTAACTTTTGGTTGAGAATATGGTTGTATATTTTCAGAAAACAACTCCGAGACCATGTGGATTCCTGTAACAGAGAGAAATTGACAGGACTACTCCAGCCATGAAGACAGAAGAGAAGCAGTCCAGAGATGGAAGATGCTGACGACGCCTTACCATACTAGCAGTCAGCAGCTGCACATTGCTGCAGGTTGCCCAGGACCAAACCAGAGAAGGTCGGACCTGCATTACCACCATTTATCCACCATCCAGATACCATTACTGACATGTACTCAAAAAACTCTATGACATTGAAACTGGGACTCAAAAACTGTTGGCCCAGAAAGAAACTTACTACAAACTAACTCATTTGCCTCTCAGCATAACCATTATTGCTTGTCTCATTTTTTGTTCTTGTATATTTATTTCTAGTCTGCTTCCGAACCATCGGATCCAGCATCCGATCCCTGCAAATAGGACTACTTGAACTCCATCTAATAAATAGAGAAGGGTATCTGTTTAAGACTGGGTGTAAGCTGACAGAGTCCTTGCACCCGAAGGGACTGATAAGATTCAGTCCCCTGCCCACACACTGTCCCCTGACTTGTTTGGATGGCGATTTCCAATTGTCAGCAGAATGAGAGCGACCATTCATGGCTTACCAGAAGTCTGTAACTATTTACTGAGATTTGCTGTATTGAGAATTTGCCTTCTTTCTTTATCTCCCTTAGAGATTAAGAGGAATGGAGGGTACGTTCCTTTTGAACTGACCTCACAGTCAGTGTTAGTGTATAAAAGGCGTTGCGCAGTTAATAAAGCTGCTGCAGTCTGTCAATGGCTTGCAGCCCTCCTGATCCCGTTTTCCTGTCTTTTTTCTTTTCTTAATTCCCACCTCCCTACCTCAGCCTGGTTCACCTGTCAGGCTGGCCCTGACAATCCAGGACCACATATCATCTACCAAACTTCATACAATATGAAGAGAGTTTATTCAAGAAAAAACTACTTAAACTCACTAAGAAATAAGACTCTAATAGTAAGAACCTAGGAAAATTCCTAAGCAAATAGAATGGAGAAAGTGAGACAAGATAATTAAGCAAGGCCAAACAATTCAAAGAAGTTACAACCAGCTTGTGAAGCACATAACCTTCTCTTCCCCAACCAAGGACACTTGAAAGCAAATGGTTTATAATTCTCCTCCCTAACCAGAGAATACATAGTTTAAATCATCCTGATCAGGGAGATAGAGAACAGAGACCCAATTAATGCCATTTGTTCTAGCTAAAACTAAGTATAGATGAAGTCAAGGGTACAAATAACAAAAACCCAATTATAGCCAGACAGACCCAAGATAAAAGTAAAACAGTAAAGCAGACTAAAAAGTAATGCAGACTTCCTCCATACACTCATTTTGATGCATCAGCATATTAAAAATGCATCTGTAAAGCTGATGGATATTTTGCTGAAACCCTTCCCTAAAATTGTCATCCAGAGAATAAAGATAAAAACCCTCAAGACAAAGACCCAGGGCAGACTTGCTCTACAGCATGCCCATGCAACCTTCTCAAACATGAACTTTTTATTTCTTCCTAAACTCTAAGGGTCTCCATGAGACTTGAAACCATGGGAGCAGCAGGCAGCAGCAGTTTATCTCAGGCTTTCCCACCTGATCCTATCTCTAAGGCCTCTTTTCCTTTGACTTTCCAATGAGCTAAAAGCAGCCCAACCTTGGCTCACTTCTGTCACTGTGACTTACTTCCCAGGGAGCTAGCAGCATCCCTGTTTTGGCTCACATCTTTCCTATAACATTTCTAGAAAGCCAAAGATAAGCACCACCTAGATTCTCTCCTGTTGCTTCTCCTATGTTAAGTCCTTCCTTTGTCTTACTGTCCCAAGCATTAATAAACATACACTCAAAAGTCACCTGGACTTCTGTTGTGATATCTTTCCTGCACTATGTAAGAACCAACACACTATAGGCCACCTTAAGGCATACCCTTTCTGGACCTATCCAGACCTAACAAACATTCTATCCTCATTACTCTCCCTTGCTCTGTGATAGTCTTAAAAGAAAAATAAATAAATAAAACAGGCTACAATTGTGGTGATGGTGAAAACCAGGAATCTTGCAGCCATTGGAGGATTTTCAGCACCTTACAAAGCCCTCCTCTCTGTCATTGTCACTATGTGACCTATCAATGTCCTATGGAAAAGGCCCATTGTCAATAAGTGACTTGACTCAGAGCACCTCCCATGGAAAAAGTTCTATTCCCAGGGCATGTGTCAAAAATAATTAGCTGTGATGTTTAACTCCATAGCTTCTAAACAGTGTGACACTAGGTGAAGCAAATAAAATTTAAAGGTTAAGTCCCCATTGGAGACTTTGAAAAGCTCTGATATATTCCTAGTAATCTGGAAGGTTGTACATATATGAAGTACTGTGTGCATGTTCAGGAAAGATATGAGATATCTCCAGGCACTTACCTTTGGTTAACCTTAGGTCTTGTGTTGGAAAGAAATGATGATTAAGGCAGACTTATAAACTCTCTGAGTATTCATGGTATATTCCAACAGAGACTGAGCCACTTGGCTAAGATGGAACACATATTGATGCCAGGCACTTAAGGAAATTTATTACCAGTCAATAGCTAACCAATAAATTAACCAAGCAGTGGTTGCATATGACAGGGGATACAAATAAAGAATTAGTACAGAAAAGTCTCTCCACAATTTAACATAAATAAAACCAACAACAAAGAATAACAACAAACTCTGGAGAAGGGAGGGAGAACCTGATTTCCTGTTTCCAGATTACATTATTAAATTTTCCAGTTTCAAATTGACATGCAAAGTGATAGGAAAATATTGTTCCTATTGTACCTATGTGAAAAGAAAAATCAGTCAATAGAAACTTCCCAGAAGGGGGCCCAAATGTTGGACAATAATGATATTAAAAATGCATTGTCATGAAAACCAATATGTTCACGTTGACCAATGTCACCCTAATAAAATTTAATAAAAAATGCATTGTCATCTATGTTGGCTACAAGAGACATACTTTAGCCCTCCCCTTGGTGTGGCTTAGTTGGCTGAGTGTTGTCCTATTCACCATAAAGTCTCCATTCCATTAACAATAAGGGCACATACCCAGGTTGCAGTTTCCATCCTTGGTAGGGTGCAAATGGGAGGCAACCAATTGATATTTCTATCTCGCACCAATCTCTCTCTCTCTCTCTCTCTCTCTCTCTCTCTCTCTCTCTCTACGTCTCTCTCTAAAAAATCAATAAAAGATTTTAAAAAGTATCTTCTAGAAAAAGAAAAAAAGAGACACACTTTAGATTTTAAAAATGTTGAAAGTAAAAGGATGGAAATATATGTATATCTCATACAAATGTAACCAAAAGAATGATAGGGTGGCTAAATTCATCTCAAACAAAAATAAACCTTAAGAAAATTATTATTACTAGAGCCAATGAGAGACATTGCATAATGATAAAAAGGAAGAAATAACAATTATAAACATATATGCACATAACAACAGAGAACCAAAATATGTGAAACTAAAACTGATAATGGAAGACAGAAATAGATAATTTAACAATAAATTGGAGATCTTAATATTCCATTGTCAATAATTTGGAAAACAACTAAACAGAAAATAAGTATTCAGGAAACTTGTACAGAATTATCAACCAACTGAACCTAAAGGACAGAGTACTGAATACCAAAATAGCAAGACTATATATAGTCTTTTAAAGTGCACGTGGAATATTCCTCAAAATAAATCATAGACTATGCCATAGACCAGTCTTAAAAATTTTTAAAGAATAAAAGTCACACAAAATACAATCTCTGTGCAAAATAATGCTAAAAGTTGAAATCAACAATTAAGAGAAAATTGGTATGTCAACATATATTAAAATTGAAAAACAATCTTAGAGAAATATGTTATTTGCTTTTTCTCCTTTGTTTCCTACTAGTTATTCCAAAACATGTATTTATGACCATATTTTAAAAAATGTTTTGGGCAATTTGTCTATTAAATCATATGTGTTTACTAAAAACTTTCAACAATGAAGACAAAATAAACCAATAATAACTATTTTATATTGACACTATAAAGAATGCTAAAATTAGCAACAACAAAAAAAGAAAAAATCCAGTTTTTAATGTTGTTTCTGTTTCCCAATTGAAGTCAGTATGAAAACTCTATGCCATTCTGTTAGCTTCGTGCTGAGCAACAGAGCTACAGGAGACATGCCTAATGAGTAGCCGCCAGTCCATTGGTAAGTCCTTCAGGGAAACGTAAAACTAGGGAGAGGAATCTGTACAAACTAACAATGAAATGAGTTAAGAACTAATCCTCTGGTGGAAAAAATCCTTGAGAAGTGTGCCACAAATATAAGCTATATTAACATTGGGTTCAGTTTAATTGGCCTAGTGTAAATTAGTTCAGTCTTCAATGGAACTCAGAGGAGATTTAACCTGATTTGTTAATAGAGTGCAATTATTTAAAACATGGTTCCAGGTTTTACATGAAGTCATACTTTTCTGTCTATTTAAGAAAAATATGTATACATTATGATTTGGTATTCCATAGTAACAATGAAATAAAAATGTGGATATTTTTCCAATAAAGTGGCATTGCTCATCTGAACATGAAAAATATTGAAAATTCTGAGAATGTCTTTTTTTAAAATTTGGCAAATACAATAAATTACTATCAAATATTTAAAAATATAAATTAAATCAAATCCCTCAGGAGGGATCCATTTATTGCTTAAACTTCATATGTAAGACATGAGGAGATTCTGAATAAGAAAAAACTCTTACAAGCACAATATTAATAATGTAGGGTAAAAATAAATGGGAGTGATATCTAGTAGTTCTTGAAAATATTACACATTCAAGATTATTTCTGAGTCTTAGAAAAGTTTTGTTTGGTTGTTTTGATTTTAAACTTTTAAAAAATATTTTCTTCTCTCTGTCCTTACTCCTAAATACACACATGACCACAGACACACACATGTTCACATATGAGGATTCCATTTATTTATACCATAGGTAACAGAAAAATCCCACAAACCTGTCTTAAAAAAAATTTGGGATTTATTATTTTCTTATTTAACTAGAGGCCTGGTGCACAAAATTTGTGCATGGAGGGGGGCCCTCAGCCCAGCCTGCACCTTGTCCAATCCAGGACCCCTCAGGGGATGTCCGACTGCCTCTCACAATCTGGGACCACTGGCTCTTAACCACTTGCCTGCCTGCCTGCCTGATCACACCTAACCCCTCTGCCTGCCTGCCTGATCACCCCTAACGGCCTATGCCTTGCCCACACCTGGGGCCCAGGATTCCCTCCTCTAGCTGGTCACAGGCACCTGGGACTTGGACTTCCCTCCCTCTGGCCAGCTGCAGGCACCTAGGACCCGGACCAGCTTCCCCCAGGCTTGCCACAGCCACAGGGGACCATGGGCAGGTGGCTTCTCCTGGGCCACAACCGCAGGTGCCCAGGACCATGGGATGGGTGGCTTGTCCCTCTCCCCAGCCATACCCACAGGCACTGGTGGCTGGGACTGTGGGGCGGGTGGCTTGGCCCTCTCCCAGGCTGCAGCCTCAGCCACTGGCGCCTGGGACCACATGATGGGAGGCTTATCCCTCTCCTGGGCAGCAGGTGCAGGCACAGCTGCTGGTGCCCAGGACCACAGGGCATGTAGCTTGTCCCTCTCCCGGCTGCATCCTGGCTGGTCCCTATTCCTTTCTCATGAGCTCATTTGTGCCTGCTTGGTTCCCATTCCTCTCTCCCCAGTGTTGAGTATCTGAGCAATTATGGCATGAGGGTGTGACAGCCATTTGCATATTAGCTCTTTATTATATAGGATAAGAAAAACAGATAGGACTGACCTAATGTCTTTATAATACCCTCAATAATTTAGTCTCCTAAATTTTTACTCTGTTATTGATTGTGTATGGGTTTTTATATCCATAAGTGTCACTTCATAGTCCCAAGAAATGTCTTCATCCCAATTATATATCTATATTTACAGCAGGAAAAAAAGATGAGGTCAATAGATAAAATAGTATTAATCAACTAAGTTTGTTCTTTAATAAGGGTGTTTACTAAGAGACATATGCACTATCATCTACCAATATTTTTTTGGTCAGAATTATTGACAGATACTTAACCTTAGCAAAATATAATGGTGAAAAATATAGTATTAGTCACTTTAAAGCTGAGCATATTGTACCCAAACTAAATGTAAATTCTGTTAATTTGAAAAGAAAATAGAGCAAAGGTTGAATAGGAATGTGTCAGTATAAACACACACACACACACACACACACACACACACACACACAAACACACACACAAGGATTGAATGGAATATATGCTATTAAATTCTTCCTTTTTTTTTCCTGTTCTTTGCCATCAATAGTATAAGTAATAATTTTCTATTTTTCATTATACATTTTTTTGCCTAACACATTGTCTAGGAAATGGAGACATTTAGGAAATACATGCTTAATATGTAAATACTAGAGTCCCAGTGCATGGGATTTGTTACTGGTCAGCCAAATGGCACTCCCACTGTGGGAGCACACTGACCACCAGGGGGCAGCTCCTTTGTTGAGCATCTGTCCCCTGTTGGTCAGTGTGTGTCATAGCGACTGGTCAACCCGTTGTTCTGCCATTTGGTTACTGGGATTTTATTATATAGGATATATACTAGTGGCCTGGTACATGGATTTCTGCACATTGAAAGGAAATTAATTAGAATAAATATTTTAATAATATTTATTTTTAATAATATTTTAATAATAGAAGTGTCAACCAAATCATGATTTATAATGACAGATGGGAACACACGCGTGTGATTGGTGCCAGTGAGAGCTTTATATGTATCATTTATGTGCGAGTCAACTTAGCCTTTTATAGATATAGAAAAAACTTGCTTAATTAGACCTTCTTTCTGATTTAGCTAAACTTTTCCAGCCCAATGAAGCACCCCAACTTCTCTTTTAGGTAATTGTCAGCAACACAGCAGTAAATATCAACATGAAGCAGATCATTATTGTAGATCACGCAGGGAGAACAAAGGGTGAAATATTTAACTGCAGCAGTGTTTGACTATATTCTGTGCAGTGAGAAAACCTGAAGTCATTTTCAAGTCCACCATTTCTTACTTCTTTTCAGTTGGGTCAAGTTTCTAAGCTTTCTAAATCTCCATTTTCTGGATAATGAAAAGAAAATAGGATTCCACCAAGTTTCCTATCTACCTACTCCAGCACTTCTGTGAGGATCAAATGAGATGAGGCACAGGAAAACGCTTCACAGACATTTGGTTAAAAAGTAAAATGTTTCCACCTGGCTATAAATCAAGTTGTGTTCCTGGGCTGAAGAAACTCCAAGGAGGCTAGTCGCTAGGGAGAGAAAGACTGGCGTTGCTATGTGATGTCATTACCTGGTGCCTACAGCAACCATTTCCTGGCTAGGCTGTGGGCCGCATTTTGCACCATGGCATCTCGGCAGCATTGGCTGCAATTTGGTGGGCTGTCAATCCAGGGTGGTGGCAGAGCCTGTGTCGCACTTGGGGGAAGCCGAGGGTTGCTTTGTGGGCACCAGGTCCACGGAGTTGTTTCTCTATAAATGGCAAGTGCAAGTCACAGCATCTCCCATGTTAAGCGTCTTTCCCCTGGTGGTAAGTGTGTGTCATAGCAAATGGACAGACAGACACCTAGCACATTAGCCTTCTATATATTACTAGAGGCCTGGTGCATGAAATTTGTGCACGGTGGGGGTTGTCCTTCAGCCCAGCCTGCAACCTCTCCAATCTGGGACCCCTCGAGTGATGTCTGACTACCCATTTAGGCCCATAAACAGGCAGTTGGACATCCCTCTCATAATCCAGGACAGCTGGCTCCCAACTGCTAACCTGCCTACCTTCCTGATTGCCCCTAACTGCTTCTGCCTGTCAGCCTGATCACCCCCTAATCACTCCATGGCCAGCCTGATTGATGCCTAACTGCTCCCCTGCCAGCCTTTTGCCCCAAACTGCTCTCCCCTACAGGCCTGGTCACCCCTAACTGCCCTCCCCTGCATTCTTGATCACCCCAAACTGCCCTCTCTTGCAGGCCTGGTCCCTCCCAACTGCCCTTCCCTGCTGGCCTGATCACCCACAACTGCCCTGCCTTGCAGACCTGGTTCCTCCCAACTGCCCTCCCTTGTTGGCCATCTTGTGGCAGCCATCTTGTGTCCACATGGGGGCAGTGATCTTTGACCACATGGGGCATCCATCTTGTGTGTTGGAGTGACTGTCAATTTGTATATTACTCTTTTATTAGATATAATAGAGGCCTGGTGCACAGGTGGGATCCAGTTCATTTGCCCTGAAGGGTATCCCAGATCAGGGTGGTGGTTCCCTTGAGGTATGGGGCGGCCTGGGCGAGAGGCCTGTGGTGGTTTGCAGACCGGCCATGCCCTCTGGCAACCCAAGCGGAGGCCCTGGTGTCTGGGATTTATTTATCTTCTACAATTGAAACTTTGTAGCTTTGAGCAGAGCCAAGCCTCCTGCTTGCTCCATGGCCCCAGCCATTTTTGTTGGGATTTATTTATCTTCTATAATTGAAACTTTGTAGCCTTAAGCGGAGGCCAAGGCAGGCCAGGGTTGCAGAAACATGGCTTCCTCAATCACCGGGGAAAACCCAAGCCTCCTGCTCTCTCTCTAGCTCCATGGCTTCCACCATTTTTGTTGGGATATATTTATCTTCTATTATTGAAACTTTGTAGCCTTGAGAGAAGGCCTGGGCCTGCCAGGGTATGTGGAAAGCTTGACTTCCTCCATTGCCAGGGAAACACAAGCCTCCTGCTCTCTCTGTGGCTACAGCCATCTTGGCTGAGTTAATTTGCATACTAGCTCCTGATTGGCTGGTAGGCATGGCTTGTGGTTATAGCGGAGGTACTGTCAATTTGCACATTACTCTTTTATTAGATAGGATAGTTATACCAGTATATGAATATGTAAGCATATACATGTGCATACATATTACATATTCTTAAATATAAATATATAAATAACACAGCATATTAAGCATAACATATTAAATATTTTTATATATAAATATATTCATAAAAACAGCATATTATATTTGAACCTGTTGAGCATATGATACCAGTAGCCTGGATGACCTACAGAATTTATTGATCATAACTGGAAATTAGAAAATATCCACGGGGACAACCAAGATGGAAGCATAGGTAAACACCTGAACTTGCTGCCATGCACAACCATATCAAAACTACAACTAGAAGACAAAACGAATATCATCCAGAAACCCAGCAGGCCGGCTGAGTGGAAATTCTACAACTACAAGGAAAGAAAAAAGCACATTGAGTCCGGTAGGAGGTACAGAGGCACGCGTGAAAGGGACTATGTATGCTGTTGTCTTTTTCAATCAGGAGGGAAATATAAGCTCCCAACTGCTCTTAACTCCAGTCCCAGGTGAGATTCTGGGAACCCAGACTCATACTGGGAGAAATTGGACTGTCTGGCATCAAGCCAGAATGCAAGGGCACCTTTCTCTCAGAGGTGCTTTCAGTGATCATGGTTCCTGCATGGTGCTTCGGGACACAGAGACCTGGGGGCCTCTTCAGGTCAGGGCTGAGGGCAGCCATTGCTGTTTGCTCCACATGGTGATTCCCTGAGACCCCGCCCCACCCAATTTACAACCCCACCCAAGCTGTGTGCAGATGCTTTTGCATATGAATGGCCTGGCCTTTTGTGATCTAACAAACTGCAGCTAGGTCTGAGAGCCCCAGACCTTCCAAAAGAAGACCCAAGGCTCCACAGCAGCTTGTATTGCTTCATACCTGGGCCTTATCTGGGCACCTCCAGACCCCAAAGAGGAGGAATTTGCAGATCTCTCTGTAGCTCCTGCTGGGTTGCCTCAGGCAGTCGCTGACTTTACACCTCCTTGAATATTCAAGAGCCAGTGCACCCAAGGGTCAGAGTGAGACCATCCAGATTACAACTCTTTCCATCCATAAGAGACACACTCAGGGGGCAGACTCAGTGAGCGCCAAAGCCCCACTGAAGCAAGTCCTGCCCCATAGGGTATCTCCAGCACAGAAGTTCTCCCATTGTAGACACAACTGGTCCTCACAGCCAATTGACCTGGAGGTCAATTCTTCCCAATGATACCAACAGCAATCAAGGCTTAACTACAACAAGACTGTGCACACATCCCACAAAGGGGTGCACCAAGAGTGTCCACCACAGGTAATTAGGGAGGCCGAGCCATTGGGCCCTAAAGGACACATAGCACACAAAGCCACTCTATCAACACAGGGAATCAGCCAAAATGAAGAGACAAAGAAACAGGTCACATGAAAGCAATGTAGGAAAGTAAACTACTGGATATAGAGTTCAAAACCATGGTTATTAGGTTACTCAACAATCTTCTAGAAACCTCTGAGAAATATAGTGAGACCCTCAAGGATATGAAAAAGGACCAATTAGAAATTAAGTATACACTGACTGAAATAAAGAATAATATATAGAGATCCAACAGCAGACTAGAGGATCCCAAGAATCAAGTCAAAGGTTTGAAATACAAAGAAGCAAAAAACACCCAACTAGAAGAGAAAAAGGAATCTATAATTATGAAGATAGTGCAAGGAGCCTCTGGAACAACTTCAAACGTACCAACATCTGAATTATAGTGGTGCCAGAAGAAGAGATAGAGCAAGATATTGAAAACCTATTTGAAGAAATAATGACAGAAAATTTCCCCAACCTGGTGAAAAAAATAGACTTATAAGTTCAGGAAGTGCAGAGAACCCCAAACAAAAGGAATCCAAAAATGACCACACAAAGATACATCATAATTAAAATGCCAAGGGCAAAAGACAAAGAGAGAATATTAAAAGCAGTAAGAGAAAAACAGTTAGTTATCTACAAGGGAGTACCCATATGACTGTCAGCTTATTTCTCAACAGAAACTATTCAGGTTAGAAGGGAGTGGCAAGAAATATTCAAAGTGATGGATAACAAGAACCTACAATCAAGATTACTCTACCCAGCAAAGCTATCATTTAGAATTGAAGGTTAGAATAAAGAGCTTCACAGACAAGAAAAAGCTAAAGGAGTTCATCACCGCCAAACCAGTATTTTATGAAATGTTGAAGGGTATTCTTTAATAAGACAAAGAAGAAGAAAAAGGTAAAGATAAAAATTATGAACAACAAAGTGACAACAAATGTGTATCTATCAACAAGTGAATCTAAAAATCAAGTTAATAAAAAAATCTGATGAACAGAATAAACTGGTGAATATAATAGAATCAGGGACATAGAAAGGGAGTGGACTGACAATTCTTAGGGGAAAGAGGGTGTGGGGGATGTGGGAAGAGACTGGAGAAAAATCAGACACCTATGGACAAGGACAGTGGGGGGGGGATAAATATAGGGGGTAGGGTGGGAACCAGGTGGAGGGGAGCTATGGGGGGAAAAAAGAGGAACAACTGTAATAATCTGAACAATAAAGATTTATTAAAAATAATAAAAAATAAAAAGGGAAAAAATAAAAATATCCATTTGTATGGTATAAAAGCCTAAGTGATCATTCTTACTGGATGACCAGATGACCAGTTGGTAGTTATGATGCACAATGACCAGCAGGGGGAAGATGCTTAATGCAGGAGCTTCCCTCTGGTGGTCAGTGCGCTATCACAGCCAACCTCTGATGGCTGGCCATCCTCCCATGGTCACTCTGCCTGGGCAGCTGGACCCAATCGACCCCGATTGGGACTGGTCAAGATGGCCCCGATCGCTGGCCAGGCTGATGGATCCCACCTGTGGACAAATCCCGCCTATGCACCAGGCCTCTAGTTTATAATAATAAAAGCATAATATATTAATTAGACCGGTCATCCTTCCAGACAACCTTCTGGACGAAGCTAGGGCTGTGAGAGCAGAGGCAAGCCGCATGACTGTGAGGACTAAGCCCTTTGCAAAAATTTTGGGCATCTGTTGAGAATATAGAAAAGTAAAATCTTTGTATTTTATAAGAAAATTTATGTAGCTTTGTGTTTTATTCCTTATCAGAAAAACAATATATGTGAAAAATCACTGCAACTGTCTGAGTTTTGTTGTTGTTGTCATTAAATTCAATAATAAAGAAAAGAATGTTAAGAATGAATCAACTCATATAGAAGACATGGTAAAAGTCAGCAGTTTTCAGGATAATAAATATATTACACTAGAGTGCAAGAACAATGATTATAAATAAAAACTTCATTTCAGGGAATTAAACATTAATTTATGCTTTATGCATTTTAGATTTGTTTTATTAAATAAGTTTAAAAATAAGCTTTCTTATAAACTGATTGGAAAAAAATGAGAAAGTTGTTTTAGATCAGTTTATAAGCTATTGACATTAAAAAAAAACAAAGAAAAACCATGACTATGATATTGTGTGTGTATGTATGTGTGTGTGTGTGTATGTGTGTATGTGTGTGTGTGTGTGTGTGTGTGGCAACTTCAATAATAGGAGCTATGTATTTAACTCTCCCCCCACACAAAAAAAATAACATGCTATTAGTATTTCGATTTTACAGATAAGGAAACTTCAGCTCAGAGTTTACTAACTTCCTCAAATCTAGAAATCTATTTGAGAACATCTAGGATTTATACTCAGAAACCCTTATTCCAATGTCTTTATGTGATGTATGACCCATTTTACCCACAATTTTCTTATAATTGCGTGTTTCAAGGAATTTGTCACTGCAGAATATAATTGCCTTTACATAATTCTCTGTCTTGGCTAAACATTGGTCAAGTACATTCTTTAATAAAATTGCCTACTGGTCAGAACATACTTTTTAAAAAAGTTTGCCAAAGTACTCATACAAAAGTTTTATCTTATAATTTTAAGATTTTCTGCATATCTGCTTAATTCAGTATAATTCAGACATGACATGAATGATTTAACAACTTTTCTTTTATGCCATCATGACATTTGG
Organism: Ia io; assembly: GCA_025583905.1. Classification (NCBI taxonomy): domain Eukaryota; kingdom Metazoa; phylum Chordata; class Mammalia; order Chiroptera; family Vespertilionidae; genus Ia; species Ia io. The sequence continues at coordinate 39,717,832 of JAJQQW010000009.1, read as the reverse complement.
CCCTTCATATTGATGCATAATAGTCTTTTTTACTTTTTCTTATACAACAGATATTTTCATCTTTCTGTCTACCTATCCATTATCTCTATCTCTATATCTCTCTGTGTGTATATGTGCATTTTTCCTTTCCATATATATCATTTCATTTTAACTCTATGCATTGAGTTACATAGCGCATTTTATAATTTTAGTATTTATTTAAGAAAGTTACACAGTTGATCTTAACAAGGTACAATGCCAGTCCTCTTAATATTTTCTTTTTTGTTTTTATTTATCTTCATTATGCTAAACTTTTTCCAAGCTATAAAAATACATTAGGAATATTTTATTGACTCATTCTAATGGTAATGTATTTATCTGAGAAAACTTTCTTTGAAGTTATTTTGAGAAGAGCAATGTTCTCAACACAATCCAAAATTACTATATTTTAAGAAAAACGACTTCCAACTAAAGAAAATTCAAAATTTCCAGTCAACTTTTAGGTATGAAATTGAATAAGACAAATATATATTTAAAATACTTAATATTTATTAATATTATTCAAACATAAACATCATATTATTTAAATAAAAATTATTTAATTATTGGCATATATTATTTATATACATGATACATTTAAATTATGTTGCTTGCTAATTTTCATGCATCTTATTTCTTATAACCAATTTTTCTGAAAATAATTTGTTCAAATGATGCTGACATTTCTATCATTTTTTATTTATTTAACACAGCATTGCAGAGAATTTTATTTTTACTTATTTTAAATTATTTATTATTGATTTTTTCTTTGTGTGAAAAAATTAAATTCATGTATTAAGAACCTATTCATATATCATTAGAATAGCTGTGGGGTTTTTGTTTGTTTTTTATTGTATCTTGTACCTGTATATTTATGGTTACCATGTTTTAGTAGGGAATGCTACTGATTCAAGCAACTTAAAATGCTTATTTGTAATTATATCAAATACAATTGTGAGGGGGTATTCTTGAAATTAATTGCCACATCTATATTGTTTGTTTGCTCTCATCCTTTTATTTAACACACTTTTAAACAATATTTTCTTTAAATATGCAAAGTAACACTAATTAAAAACAATTCTGATTATTGTATTTTCCTGAACAGTATTTTGGGTTCAAAATAACACATTATATTTTACCCATTTTAAGACATTTATTTTCATATTTAACATCCTTGAAATTGAAATGTTTCTTATATTCAATAACATGTCATAGTTTAATTGCAATAATTTTTCCTTTCTTATTAGTATATAAAATGACATTCCTCTTACAATGAATGACATTCTTAAGCCAATTTTTAAATTAAGTAAATTGGGGTAACATTAGTCAAACCTCCATATTGTTTTCAATATCTATAAGTTTATTTATTTGTTTGTTTTATTTGTTCATGTGTTGCTTTCTGTATCACATTTTAAATTTGATGAAGTAGAGTAATTGAGTACATTGCAATATATCCTACCTAATAATAGAGTAATATGCAAATTGACCGTACCTTCGCTATGCCCACGATTGGCCAGGAGGCGCGGGGGGTGGGACTCAGGGTGGCCGGGGTGGCTGATTGGGCCGGTGGGATGCTGAGCTCGCGTCACCAGCGGCGGCACGAGCTCAGCATCTGTGCCATGGCTGTGCTGCGGCACAGAAGGGGCCTCTGGGGCAGTGAGCCCACATCCTGCTGCCAACCATCAAAAGCAGGGAGCTGGGTGTCCGCTCTGGCACCAGCGGACAGACACCCAGCTCCCCCACGATCGAAAGCGAAAGCGGGGGAGCTGGGTGTCTGTCCGCTCCGGCACCATGCCAAAAGCCTCCACTGGAGGCTTTTGAAAGGCCTGGTGCACCAGTGGACACCCAGCTCCCCCGCAATCGAAAGTGGGGTGCTGTGTGTCTGCTCCAGCACCAGCGGACCCCCTGCCATCAAAAGCGGGGAGCAGGATGCCAGCAGTGTCCACGGAGCGTGCTAGGCTTTGCGGGGCAGTGGATATGGCCTGGATGGCAGGTTAGGCCTAGGGAACCCTACATGTGCATGATTTAATCATGCACTGGGCCTCTAGTGTATATATAATGAATCCCTCTTTTCTGGGAAGTAATTACATATACTTAAGTCTATATATTTGGAAACATATGGAGCATGATTTCTTTCCTAGATCTCTCATGGTAGAACATAATTACATTGTATTAATGATGTATATAATAGAACCAAGTTGTACATTTGTTACAATTGATGAACATAAATTGACACATTCTTATCATCCAAAGTCCAGTTTACCTTAGAATTCCCTCTTGGAATTTTACCTTATATGGATTTGGACAAATGTATAATGATAGCTATCCACCACTGTAGTATCATACAATGTTTTACCTTATATGGCTTTGGACAAATGTATAATGATAGCTATCCACCATTGTAGTATCATACAGTGTTTCACTGGCCTAAAAACCTTCTCTGCTTTGCCTGTTCATCTCTACATCCCTTCTAATCCTTCACAACAACTGATCTTCTTACTGGGAGTGATTAACAAATCAGAAGGCATTTTAAATGATTCAAGTGAGAGATAATGGTAGCTTGACCAGGGTCTTGGCAGGAGAAGTTATGCAAAGTGGCTGTGTTATAACCACTACCATTTGCTTTTTGTAAAAATCTGCAAGTTAATTACAAGGTTTGTGTGTGTGTGTGTGTGTGTGTGTGTGTGTGTGTGTGTGTGTACTTTATAGAGAAATATGAATGGGAGTAGTGGAAAAATAATATCTAACACTCATGTGTGCTTATTATCTGTCAAGTACTGTTCTATGTGCTTGAGACGTATTTACACAATCTTGATAATAACCATTCACATTAAGGACTATATACATTATGAATAGTACTAGAGAACCAGAGCATGGAATTCATGCACTAGGGGGTGTGTCCCTCCAACCTCCACCCTCTCCAATCTGGGACACCTCGAGGGATGTCCAATGGGCAGTCAGACATCCTTCTCACAATCCAGGACTGCTGGCTCTCAACCACTCGCCTTCCTACCTGCCTGATTTCCTCTAACCACTTCTGCCTGCCAGCCTGATCACCACCTAACCACTCCCCTGCCAGCCTGATCGACGTCTAACTGCTCCCCTGATGGCCCAATCACCACCAACTGCCCTCCCCTGCAGGCCTGGCTCCCCCCCCAACGGCCGTCCCCTGCAGGCCTGGTTGCTCCAACTACCCTCCCTTGTAGGCCTGGTCACTCCCAACTGCCCTCCTCTGCCAGCCCAGTCCCTGCCAACTGCCCTCTCCTGCAGGCATGATCGCCACCAACTACTCTCCCTTGTAGGCCTGGTCCCTCCCAACAGCCCTCCCCTGCCAGCCATCTTGTGTCCACATGGGGGCAGCCATCTTTGACCACATGGGGGCGGCCATCTTGTGTGTTGGAGTGATGGTCAATTTGCATATTACCTGTTTATTATATAGGCTACAGAAAATAAACTTTCTGTATATTGTGCTGTGCAAAGTCCCAGAGTTATTAAATGTCAGAACACAATACTCTCCAAATCCTTCCGCGCTGTCTCAAAGCATAAGAGGTTATATTTTAGAGCTGCATTGTGTACCATGGAGTCAATGTACCACAGCTTTTATTCACTCTTCTTCTGATGGGCACTTGGACTGTTCCCTGATCTTAGCTATTGTAGATTGTGCTGCTGCATGGAAGGACCTGGAGAGTATTATGCTAAGCTAAATAAGCCAGACAGAGAAAGACAAGTATCACATGATCATTGATATGTGGAATCTAATAAACAAAACAAACTGATGAACAAAATAGATCCAGGGACATACAGACTGTTGAATCTCAGAGGGAAGGTGGAAGTGGGTGAGTGGGTAGGAAGAGATCAACCAAAGAAGATGTATGTACATATTCATAACCCATGGACACAGACTATAGTGAGGTAAAAGCCTGGGACAAGGGGGGAAGGTGGCTAGAAGGGCTCAATGGGGAAAAAGGGGAGACATATGTAATACTTCCAACAATAAAGATTTACAAAATAAAAAAAAAAATAAATAAAAGATAAATAAATAAATAAATAAATAAATAAATAAATACACAAGTGTTAGTACAGAGAACAAAACTCAACCAGTATGCATCGGACCCTACACACATAATCGTTGTTATACATAAATTGCTTGCCTCCTGAATATAACTGTGAAGGGAGAAGGATGAATAAGATATGGGCACTAAACCTTCAGATTTCTTTCAGGAAGGCATAGAGGGATTTTAGCATTTGATGGATCAAATTATACTGTTTAAATCAGATTATGCAATTATATAATTATAAAAGTAATAATCAAAAGCATTAAAATCAGAAAAATTTAATAGAAATTTTCTCTTGAAAATGTTACTCTAATACAAGAAAGTGGAAAGCAGTAGGTTTTTCATTTAAAGCAAACTTCATGGCTATCTCAGACTCAATGCCCACTTCATATGTTTACTAAGATCACCCACTGTTTGGAAAACATTTTAACTGTTAGATGTGGGATGGTTTTTAAGGGGTAAAATTATACCTTATATAATAAAAGACTAATATGCAAATGTGCCGAAATGTGGAATTACTGGTCGCTATGACGTGCACTGACCACCAGAGGGAAGACACTCAACGCAGGAGCTGCCCCCTGGTGGTCAGTGTGCTCCCACAGGGAGAACACTGCTCAGCCAGAAGCCAGGCTCATGTCTGGTGAATGCAGCGGCAGTGGTGGGAACCTCTCTTGCCTCTGAGGCAGTGCTAAGAACCCCTTGGGGGATGTCCGCCTGCCAGCTTAGGCCCGCATGCGAGCGGGCCTACGCCTGCAGCAGGCCTAAGCTGGCAGGCAGAAAACCCCCAAGGGATCCTGGACTGCAAGAGAGGGCTGAGGGACCCCCCTGAGTGCACGATTTTTGTGCACTCAGGCCTCTAGTTGTCTTACATTACCAATAGAAGGATTTTATAAACTTTAATGGAATTCTAATTTTATGTAAGTTAAGATTTTATGAAAGATAGTATTAATTTATAACATAACTCCAACTCTTTAGCTGTTTGTGAGAATTTTAAATAGACTTGCATGGACTTACTTGCTTCTAGTGTCTGTCCAGGTTTTTTAGGGTTAATATTTGTTAGCATAATTTGTGGAAGAAAAAAATAAGGATGTACTCATTAGTAGGGCCAAGAGATGATCAACTGTCAATTAGCAATCACTCACAGTCCCCATTAAGAACTTCTTCGTTTGCTTTCAGAGACTTGGAAAAGATGAATTATCTGAGCCCAGAAGAACGTGAACTCTTGGGTGAAATGTAAAACAGAGAAGTTTCATTTTCTGAGGTTAGTGGAGATACAACAAATCTTGAGCCCCCAATTGCTCCCTCCAAACTTATGAGAAAATATGTGTGTACATAATTATACATACATATATATATATATATATATATAAAATATTATAATGTAGATGAAAGCCTAACATTTAAAAAGGGAAAAAAAAAAAAGAGCTGCTAACTCAAGATGGCAGTGTAGATAAATGCCAGTACTCATCATCTCCCACAAGCACATCTAAATTACAACTAAAATACAGAACAACCACCATTGAAAACCACCTGAAAGCTGGCTAAAGGGAAGTCCTAGAGAAATAAAGAAGACAGCACATTTAGATGGGTAGGAGAGGCAGAGGGGTGAAGGCTCAGAACAGTCTGGTCCTATACCCACGTGTTCCTTTTCTTTAGTTGTGAGGAAAATTGTCTCTACAGAGGCTTCCTCTGAGGAGCAAAGTGTCCCAGCTTGACACCAGACCCTCAGCCCAGGATGCCAGAGCTGGGAAGAAGAATTTCCCCTAACTACAGGCTATAAAAATAGCGGGGATGGTGAAGGCCTGGGGTGGAGCAGGGTTGGAACCAGGTAGAGGGAGAACAATGTGGGGGGAGGGGGACATCTTTAACATTCTCAATAGTAAAGATTTTTAAAATAAATTAATAGATAAATAGGATTTTTTTCAAAAAAAATGGCGACCGGCAAGAAGGTTGGGAGAGAGAGAGTGTGAGTGAGGAACCCATAGAGGAGAGTGTAGACGTGTAGACGTGTGTGGTGTGTGTGTGTGTATGAGCTAGGGTCAGTTATATTCTGCAGGTCTTCCAAGGTGCTGCCTAACCGGGCAGTCCTAGACTGCGGAGCCCCGCGCACAAAGAGGACACTTCTCGGCGGCTGGTGCGGACGCGGAGACCACACCATCTTGAGAAACAGAGCTGCCTGAGACTCAGATCCTTGCTTCTGACACAAACCAAGACCCTGCAGCCACTGGGGACAGAGAACTGCTATCACAGCTTCAGAGGAAGAAACAACAAGAATCCAGACTTCCCGGCAGATTCCCGTGAGGCAAAGAGCCTATCCCCCTCCCCGCAGGCGCACGCAGATAGCGCCATAGTAACTAATAGACATACCCCTCGCTCAAGCAGCAGAGCTTTGCGCAGGGACGCGCTCCGCCTTAGGGAATTTGGCGCGCAGGACAGAAGCAGCTCACCTTCGGGGAAATCTGTCAGTGCGCACAGAGGGCTACCCTTTGGGGAATTGGGGGGAATTTGGCTTGCGGGTCACAGCTCCCCTTTGGGGAATTTTAGAGCGTGCACAAAGGGGCTTCCCTTTGGGGAATTTGGCGTGAAGGACGGACTCTGCCCCTCTTCGGGGATTCTGGGAGAGTGCACAAAGGCAGCTCACCTTCAGGGATTTCAGAGTGTGCGCCCTAGCCGGTTTGGCTCAGTAGTGAGAGCACACACAGGATGCAGCTCCACTTCAGGGAATTTGGCACGCCGGACACAGCTGCCTGGGATCCCTGACTCACAGCACATTCACACTAAGAGCCAACGACCCCAATTGTTGGTGCATGCACACACAGGGACCCTGATTCTCAACGAGAAACTGCACAAGGCAACAGAGACTCTGACACTCGATTCTTGGTGCAGATACAGGGAAACTCTGACTCCTGGCACATGCTAAGGATCTCATTTTCGGCACATACCAACTGTGTGGTGCTGACAGGGCCCCTGATTCTAAGTGTGCACACGAGACCACACGGAACACTGGGGACACTGACCCTGGGCAAGCCTGGTTCCCACCAACCAAAGGCAGCCACACGTCCTAGTGTCAGAGCACTTCAGTGAAACTTTGGTGGAGGGAAGTCCCCACAGCACATGGCCGAGGTCCACACAAACGGAAGCAGAGCTTTCTGGTGATAGTCAGAATGAGGAAACGAAATAACTCACAGAGGAAAGAAAATGTGGAGTCACCAAGAAAGGAAATTAGTGAAACTGAAGCTTGCAACATGACCGAAAAGGAGTTCAGAGTAATGGTCGTGGAATTTATACATTGGATGGATGAGAAAATCAACAACTTATGCAAGAATCAGGAAGAAATGAAAAGTGATATAGCTACAATCAAAAACACCATGGAAAGTTTCAACAGTAGACTACAAGAAGCAGAGGACCGAATTAGTGAGTTAGAAGATCAGGTACAGAAACAAGCTCATTCTGAACAGCAATTGGAGAAAAAAATTAAAAAGCAGGAGGAAAGTCTAAGGGAGCTTCGGGACAACATGAAACGAAGTAACATGCGTATAATAGGGCTGCCAGAAGGACAAGAAGAGCAGCAGGGATTAGAAAATCTATTTGAAGAAATAATGACAGAAAACTTCCCGGATATGGGAAAGATAAAAGTTACGCAAGTACAGAGAGTCCCAAGCAGGATCAACCCCAAAAGACCCACACCAAGACATGTCATAATCTCAATGGCAAATATAAATGATAAAGAGAGAATCTTAAAGGCAGCAAGAGAGAGACAGAGAGTTACCTACAAAGGAACACCCATCAGATAGTCAAATGATTACTCAACAGAAACACAACAAGCTAGAAGTGAATGGAAGGAGGTATACAAAGTGTTGCAAAGCAAAGGACTGAATCCAAGAATACTATATCCAGCAAGACTATCAATCAAAATTGAAGGGGAAATCAGGAGCTTTGCAGACAAAAAAAGACTCAGGGAGTTTATCACCATCAAACCAGCAATGCAAGAATTGCTAAAGGGAATACTGTAAAAAGAAGAAATAAACAGGAAAGAAGGAATACAGACACAAAAATAGATATGACTACAAACAAATACATTTCAGTAATAACTTTAAATGTAAACGGACTAAATGCTCCAATCAAAAGACATCGAGTGGCTGAATGGATAAAAAAGCATGACCCATATATATGCTGTCTACAAGAGACCCACCTCAGAACAAGAGACTCACACAGATTGAAAGTGAAGGGATGGAAAAATATCTTTCAGGCAAATGGAAATGAAAAAAAAGCTGGGGTAGCAATACTTATGTCTGACAAATTAGACCTCAAAGTAAATGCCATAACAAGAGATAAGGAAGGCCACTTCATAATACTAAAGGGAGAAATCCAACAAGAAGAAATAATTCTGGTAAACATATACGCTCCCAATATAGGAGCACCCAAATACATAAAAAAAACTCCTGGAGGATATCAAGGGAGAGATTAATAGCAATACAATCATAGTAGGAGACTTTAATACCCCACTATCACCATTGGACAAATCCTCTAAACAAAAAATCAGCAAAGAAACAGCAATCCTAAATGACTCACTAGATCAGATGGAATTAATTGACATCTTCAGAACATTTCACCCCAGAGCCACAGAATATACATTCTTCTCAAGTGCACATGGGTCATTTTCAAAGATAGACCATATGCTGGGTCACAGGCAAAGTCTCTTCAAATTCAAGAAGATAGAAATTATATCAAGCATCTTCTCAGATCACAGTGGCATAAAACTGGAAATCAACTACAAAAATACAATCCAAAGAAATCAAACACATGGAGACTAAACAGCATGCTATTAAACAAGGACTGGGTCACCAGAGAGATCGAGGAAGAAATAAAAAACATCATGGCAACAAATGAGAATGAAAACACAACAATCCAAAATCTATGGGACACAGTGAAAGCAGTCTTGAGAGGGAAGTTCATAGCTCTACAAGCCTATTGCAAAAAACAAGAAACAATGGTAATAAATTACCTAACCCTACAACTCAAAGAGCTAGAAAAAGAGCAGCAAGAAAAGCCCAGTGTAACCAGAAGGAAGGAAATAACAAAGATCAGAGCGGAGATAAATGACATAGAGACCAAAGAAACAATACAAAAGATCAACAAAACCAAGAGCTGGTTCTTTGAAAAGATAAACAAGATTGATGAACCTCTAGCCAGGCTCACCAAGAAGCAAAGAGAGAGGACCCAAATAAACAAAATCAGAAATGAAAGAGGTAAAATAACAACAGACCCCGCTGAGATACAAAGGATTGTTACAAAATACTACGAACAGCTCTATTCCAACAAACTGGACAACCTGGAGGAAATGGACATATTCCTAGAAAAATACAACCTTCCAAAAATCATTCAAGAAGAATCTCAACAGCTCAATAGGCCAATAACTATGGACGAAATTGAAGAAGTCATCAAAAAGCCCGGGGCCTGACGGCTTCACAGGAGAGTTTTACCAAACATTCAAGGAAGAACTAAAACCTATCCTCCTCAGACTATTCCAGAAAATTCAAGAGGAAGGAACACTTCCAAGCTCATTCTATGAAGCGAGCATCACCCTAATACCAAAACCAGATAAAGACAACACAATGAAAGAGAATTACAGACCAATATCCCTCATGAACATAGATGCCAAAATCCTCAACAAAATTCTAGCAAATCGGCTCCAGCAGTACATCAGAAAGATCATACACCATGACCAAGTAGGATTTATCCCAGGAATTCAAGGATGGTACAATATCCGCAAATCAATAAACGTGATACATCACATAAACAAATTGAGAGATAAAAATCACATAGTCATATAAATTGATGCAGAAAAAGCATTTGACAAAATCCAACACCCTTTCTTGATAAAACCTCTCAACAAGGTGGGAATAGAAGGCTCATACCTCAACATAATAAAAGCTATATATGATAAACCCACAGCAAACATCATACTCAATGGACAAAAGCTAAAAACATTTCCCCTAAGAACAGGAACAAGACAGGGATGCCCACTCTCACCACTCCTGTTTGACATAGTACTGGAAGTATTAGCTATTGCAATTAGACAAGAAGAAGAAATAAAAGGCAAGTAAAGCTGTCTTTATTTGCAGACGACATGATATTGTACATAAAAAATCCGAAAGACTCCGTCAAAAAACTAATAGACTTAATAAATGAATTCGGCAATGTAGCAGGATACAAAATTAACGCCACGAAATCTATGGCATTTCTATACACCAATAGTGAAATTACAGACAGAGAGACTAAAAAGGCAATCCCATTTACCATCGCACCAAAAAAATTAAGATACCTAGGAATAAACTTAACTAAGGAGGTAAAAGACCTATACACGTAAAACTACAGGACACTGAAAAAAGAGATAGAGGAAGACGTAAACAGATGGAAGAACATACCATGTTCATGGATTGGTAGAATCAACATCATTAAAAAGTCCATACTACCCAAAGCAATCTATAGATTCAATGCACTCCCCATTAAAATACCAACAGCATATTTCACAGACCTTGAAAGAACTCTGCAAAAATTCATCTGGAATAAAAAAAGACCTCGAATAGCCACAGCAATCCTGAGAAAGAAGAATAAAGTAGGAGGGATCTCAATACCAGATTTCAAGCTGTATTACAAAGCCACTATTCTCAAAATAGCCTGGTACTGGCACAAGAACAGACATATAGATCAATGGAACAGAATAGAGAATCCAGATATTGATCCAAACCACTATGCTCAATTAATATTTGACAAAGGAGGCATGAAAATACAATGGAATAAAGACAGTCTCTTCAATAAATGGTGTTGGGAAAATTGGACAGATACATGCAAAAAAATGAAGCTAGATCACCAACTTACACTATACACAAAAATAAACTCAAAATGGATACAGGACTTAAACATAAGACGGGAAACTATAAAAATACTAGAGGAATCCACAGGCAGCAAAATCTCAGACATATGTCAAAAGAACTTCTTCACCGATACAGCCCCTAGGGCAATGGAAGCTAAAGAGAAAATAAACAAATGGGACTACATCAAAATAAAAAGCTTTTTTACAGCAAAAGAAACTATCAACAAAACAACAAGAAAGCCCACTGCATGGGAGAACATATTTGCAAATGGCATCACTGATAAAGGTTTAATCTCCAACATCTACAGGCAGCTTATACAACTTAATAAAAGGAAGATAAATGATCGAATAAAAAAATGGGCAACGGACCTAAATTGAATCTTTTCCAAAGAAGACAGAAGGAAGGCCAAGAGACACATGAAAACATGCTCAAGTTCACTAATTATCCGAGAGATGCAAATCAAAGCAACAATGCGCTATCATCTCACACCTGTCAGAATGGCTATCATCAACAAATCAACAAACGACAAGTGTTGGCGAGGATGCGGAGAAAAAGGAACCCTCGTGCACTGCTGGTGGGAATGCAGACTGGTGCAGCCACTGTGGAGAGCAGTATGGAGTTTCCTCAAAAAACGGAAAATGGAACTCCCATTTGACCCAGTAATCCCACTCCTAGGAATATATCCTAAGAAACTGGGAACACCAATAAGAAAGGAAATATGCACCCCTATGTTCATAGCAGCACAATTTACAATAGCTAAGATCTGGAAACAGCCTAGGTGCCCATCAGCAGATGACTGGATCAGAAAACTATGGTACATCTACACAATGGAATATTATGCTGCCATAAAAAAGAAGGAATTCTTACCATTTGCAGCAACCTGGATGGAATTGGAGAACATTATGTTAAGTAAAATAAGCCAGTCAATGAAAGAAAAATACCACATGATCTCACTCATTTATGGATAATAAAGGACATTAAAAACTTGAACAAAAAGATACAGAGGCAGTAAAGCATCAAACAGTCTGTCAAATTACAGCAGGAAGGTTAGGGAGAGGTGGGGAAGATAAGAGATCAATCAAAGGACTTGTATGCATGCATATAAGCATAACCAATGGACGCAAAACTCTGGGGGGTGAGGGCATATATGGGAGTGGGGTGGGGGGGCAATGGTAAGATATGTACACATATAATACCTTAATAAAAAAATTGGAAAAAAAAATAAAATAAATTAATAGATAAATAAAAAGGAAAAATATTTCATAAAGAGAAAAAATGTATTCATTTCTTAAATTTTTAAATGTTTTCAAACAAGTGACCCAGGGCCTTAAAGTTACTTCTGCCTTCAGTAATTTAGGAATATTTTCTTCTTCTTTCTGAAATACATCCTTATTTTCTATGTCCCATGCCTATAATCTATCCTGTTAGAACCTGATTAAGGGAAGACAGATGGTCAAATAACTTTTGAAGCTCAATAATTTCTTATTATAGCTCTAGTCAAAAAACAGTGACCCAAATACTGTCTTCCTTTTTAACTGAGATGTTAAAAGCTATTTCAGGGATTCTGTATTTACACTTAATTATATTTATACTTAATTAAATCTACATAATTCAGCCGATTTTCATCATTATAAAGTATTGTTATAGGCACGCCAATGATAAATAGATTTGATTCTATAAAGAACAAAGAGCGAATGCTGAGAATTGCTGATTCGTTAAAATAAAATATAACTCCCATTTAGTAAAGAAATTAGCTCCAAAAAATACTTATGTTCTTCCTTTCTCTCAGGATCATGCTCAAGTAATATGCAATTGGCTAATCTCCAGAGCCTACTCAAAGTGGGTTGTTTCCCCCTTGTTTCTGCCACTATTTTCTTTATCTTTTTCTTTTTTCTTAATCTATTGCAGCAATTTTCAACTTTTTCCAACTCATGGCACACGTATACTAATTATTAAAATTCTGTGGCATACCAAAAAACGTTTTATATTTTTTGCTAATCTGACCAAAAAAAGTATAATTTTGACACATTCACAGTGGATGGTTATTGTTTTGTTGGCTGTTGTCATTTTTTTATTTAACAATCTAAGGGAAAAGAGGTCAGTACCCCTGACTAAATAGTCAGATATTGCATGTTTTAAAAATTCTTGTGGCACACCAATGTGCCTGCTAAAGGCACACCACTTGAAAATTGCTGGTCTACTGTCCTCTACATACCTTAAATTCTAATGTTTCCCCCTAACTTCCCAGAGATTCTTATGCAACATGTATTATTCCTCATCATGAATTTAAGCAAATCTTACTTTTTAGCTGGTGTCTTATGCTCTTGACCTATTAATTAACTGTCAACAATTCAATATAATAACTCCTATGAGACTCATCTGTCTCTGAGTAATATTACTTCATAAGAATTGTTCTCTAACTAGATATTTTGGGCAACTGATGATATTTCAACATATTTTGAGAAGTTTAGTTCTCTACATTAATTTATAAAACTTTTCATTTTATTTAATGAATAGAGGCCCAGTGCACAAAATTTGTGCATGGTGGGGTGTCCCTTGGCCTCTCCAATCTGGGACCTCTCAAGGGATGTCTGACTGCCCGTTTAGGCCCGATCCTAAATGGGCAGTCGGACATCCCTAACAAAATCCAGGACTGCTGGCTCCCAACTGATCGCCTGCCTGCCTTCCTGATTGCTCCTAACCACTTCTGCCTGCCAACCTAATAACCCCCTAACCCAGTGATGGCAAACCTATGACACGCGTGTCAGCACTGACACGCGTAGCCATATCTGATGACTCGCGGCTGCTGAGGCGGCCACATGCCGAGGATGAAACATTTGCTGCTCCTGAGGATGAAACATTTGCGACTAGAGTCTTGGAGTTAGACTCTAACTCCAAGACTCTAGTTGCAAATGTTTCATCCTCCCCTATTAGACAATCTGTGCCAGAGGTCTGTAGGCCAAAACAACAGAAGTCTGGCACAGAGCGTCTAGTTCTGGGACTTCCGGTTAAGCCGGGATCTTTGCCCTCACTTCCGCCAGCACAGCAGGGAGCAGCGGAACGCAGCAGGGGACTCATCTCTGGGGGCACTGCCATTACCAGTAACCAAATAACAGTTAACCATAGCAACCATTATCTACTGTTCTGGGGTGTCATGGATTTCTAATCCATCATTACTGAGATAAGTGAGGGGGAGGCTGGGAGAGGCGAGGGTTTGTGGCGTGCTATGGGTGCTGTTTCCCGCCGTTAGAAATAGCGGCAGCCAGTTTAATTCACATAAGGAACACCATCCTGCTCCATAGCGCAGACTCCATTTCACCACTATTACTGTTGTGCATCCTTATTAACCCCTATTTCTACTTATTAACCCTGCCCTTTCCTAAAAGACAGTTATATGCACCATTTTGTGGTTAGTTAGGCTAGTTAACCCCTAATTGCCTGCAGGCTTAACAAGCTATCTATAATTCTATTTTCTGTCACTGCTCCCCTGATGGAGAACCCAAAAAATAAAAAAAACTAAGGTTAAGTAAAGGAAGTGGTAGTAGCAGTGGCCGACCCTTTCAAGAGAGATGGACTGAGATGTATGGCTTTATAGAAAAAAATGGCAGATCATTTTGCATTCTATGTACTGAAATGGTAGTAAGCAGAACGTGGAATATAAATAGACATTTTAAAACTAATCATTCCCAGCTCTTGGAAAAAAGTGAGGATGAAAGGAAGGAATACATTTCCAGGCAGCTACACCTTTATAAGAGCCAATCTAATTCCATCCTTAAATTTATGAAAGGCTCTACAAATTTAACACCTGCAAGTTTGAGCATTGCTCACTCTATAGCTCAGCTTGGAAAAGCGCTCAGTGAAGGAGAATTTATTAAAGAAACTATCCTAAGATGTGCACCAGTTCTATTTCATGATATGCAGAATGAAGATGCAATTATTAAGAGAATATCTGATTTACCACTCAGTAGAAATATCATAAAAGACCGAATAATGAGACTGAACACAAACGTGCAACATCAATTAAAGAGGGACATAAGGAAGTGTAAATATTTTTCGATCTCTCTTGATGAAACTACTGATGTCACATCACATGCTTAGTTGGCCATTATTGGTCGATATTCTGATGGTCTCACAATGAGAGAAGAGTTGATAAAGTTAGTATCAGTGTCAACAAGTAAATCAGGCAGCGAAATACGTAAGGTTGTTATACAAACATTCCGTGACCTAAGCATTGATATCTCTAAAGTTGTGTCAGTGATGACAGATGGGGCACCAAATATGGTGGGGAAAAATGTCGGATTTGTCAAATTGTTTACAGAAGCTATTGGACATCCAATTGTGCCTTTTCATTGTATCATCCATCAGGAGGCTTTATGTGACAAGGCAGGATTCACCGACTTAAACAACTTAATGTCAGTTGTTATAAAAATATTTAATTTAATAGCTGCTCGCCCCCTTCACAAGCGATAATTTTCGGCACTTTTACTGGAGGTTGATTCCACCTACAGTGGACTGCTGATGTACAATAATGTAAGATGGCTGAGCCGAGGCAAAGTTCTTGAGCGCTTTGTGGAGTGCTTTGAAGAAATTAAGGTATTTCTTGACGATAAGGATCTGGGAAACTTTCCTCAGCTTAATGATGATAAGTGACTGGTCAATACCCTGATGTTTTTTACAGATCTCTCTGTTCATATTAATGAACTGAAGTTAAAGTTACAAGGTTTTGGCAAAAGTTTTGACGTTATGTTTGGATACATAAAAGCTTTTGAAAGTAAAGTTAAAATTTTCAAGCGAGATGTAGAAACTAAAACTTGTAAGTATTTTCCTCGAGTAACCAAGTATTTTGAGAAGGCCAGTGCAGCTGTACAAAATGAAATGGAACTCTTGCGTATGAAGTACCAGCATGTTTTACACTCGTTACTTGACCAGTTTAGTGATAGATTTAGTCAATTTAGAAGTCTAGAACAGACCATGAAAATCATTAAGTATCCTGATGTAGTAGTCTATAATAATTTGGAATTAAATGGTTTCCAATGGATGCAAATTGATGATTTGGAGATGCAACTTGCAGAATTTCAAGACAGTATCTGGGCTCAGGTGTTTGTTGACTTGAGGTCAAAGCTTGAGAATCTGGAAAGGTGCTGCTTGGAGAATCAAGAGGAATGCCACTACGAACAGGAAATTCGGAGTGCCTGGAATCGACTACCAGACACTTTTAGCACCCTGAAAAATATAGCAATGGCTTTACTCACAATTTTTCCCTCTACATACTTTTGTGAGGCCTTATTCTCAGCGTTAAATAATATCAAAACCAACAAAAGAAACAGATTGACGGATGAAGTTAGTAGCGCTTGCTTGGGCCTGAAGTGGACAAAATACCAACCTTCAATTGAAGATTTAGCCAATGAAATTCAGCAACAAAAAAGTCACTAATAGGCAGGTTAGTTAAAGAATTCCCCCTCCCCCTCACTTGTCTTAGTTCACGGCACCCCACACAAGCTAAGTAATATCAAGACCAACAAAAGAAACCGACTGATGGATGAACAAAGAAGTCACTAAGCCGGTAAGTTAAATATTTAGTTTTTGGTTTATTAAATACAATTATATATAACAATTATACATTTATGTTATTTAAACTATAAATATCGCGAAATAATGTTTTTTCCTCAAAGTGACACACTACCCAAGTTATGCTCAGTTTTTTGGTGAAGTCTGACACACCAAGCTCAAAAGGTTGCCCATCACTGCCCTAACCACTCCCCTGCCAGCCTGATTGATGCCTCACTGCTCTCCTGCCAGCCTGCTTGCCCCTAATTGCCCTCCCCTGCAGACGTGGTCCCCCCTAACTGCCCTCCCCTGCAGGCTTGATCACCCCCAACTGCCCTCCCTTGCAAGCCTGGTCCCTCCCAACTGCCCTCCCCTGCTGGCCATCTCTGGTGGCCATCTTGTATCCACATGGAGGCAGCCATCTTTGACCACATGGGGGCAGCCATCTTGTGTGTTGGAATGATGGTCAATTTGCATATTACTCTTTTATTAGATAGGATTATTAATAATACATATATTTTATATGCCTTTAAAATATAATAATTATTTGAATAAATATGAATATCCATGAACTACTCTGATAATTACCATAATTTTGCAGCATGCATTTATAGTTAGTTTAATAATTCTATGCAATTATAATTAGTTTAGTAATTCAAATTGAGAAGGTTAGTGAAAAAATTAAGCCACCATATCATATCTAGGAGAAAGGGTATGTAGGGGAGGAAAACGTTTTCATTTACCCTCTTAGTATCTCTTGGTGAGCCTGAAAATTAAAGTAGCAAAAACAGATCAATAAGAAAATGCCTTTTAAAAAAGTTAATATAAGTTTTATGAAACATGGGAGCTTTCATAGGAAATGAGGTCTAAAAGAAATGGGTAAGTTTGAGTATTTTTGTACCAGGTTTGATGAAAAGTAGAAAGTCAGGGAAAAACATGATAGAACAAGAGTTTGAGCAAAGGGTAGTTAACTATGGGGAACTTATCAAAGTGTGTTCATTGGGACTCCTCTCACCATACCCCTATCTTTAAAGATAAGAATGCTTCTTGCCTCTGAGTATGGGAAGAACATCTCTAACAAGAGGGTCTTGTGCCTTGCTTCAGGGGCAGAAGGGGCAATTAAAAGAGTCCTTCCCTGATGTTTCTCAAAATCCTTCATCTTAAAATGTTCATTATACCAAAGCACCATAACTTTGGAGAAATATGTTTTGAATATAAATAGATTCAACAAATTCGAAGGAAACTATTCTATGACCATCAGTACTAAGTTTTCATTGCTTATAAAAGTAATATGTCTATTATATTTCTTTAATGTCAATGTGAACATTTATTGACAATAAGTATTTTGGTCAATATAAAATGAATAAATGTTATGTTTTTTATTGCATTAATATACATTAGATATCTACTTAATGTTTATTTTGGTAAAGCCATAAATCTAAATTATTTTTCAGGTGAGTGAGACAGGTTACAGAGATATCTTGTAAAATAAACCATTAAAGTTGCTCAAAGGAAAGAGTTTTGGCTAAATGTAAGGTGAAATTATCTTTTATAAAAAAATATATTTTATCGATTTTTTTACAGAGAGGAAGGGAGAGGGATAGAGAGTTAGAAACATTGATGAAAGAGAAACATCAATCAGCTGCTTCCTGCACACTTCCCACTGGGGATGTGCCCACAACCAAGGTACATGCCCTTGACCGGAATCGAACCTGGGACACTTCAGTCTGCAGGCTGATGCTCTATCCACTGAGCCAAACTGGTTAGGGCAGGTGAAATTATCTTGACACAACAGATATGCCTTCAACTTATTAATAATATTTTGTAAAATATATGAATGGAAACTTTATCATGTTATTTCATTAGTTATATCTAGTTTAATTTTACTAAAGTTTAAATGAAGAATCAGAATAAATCTAGACCTGAACTTGATGCTACTAATTATATTTTTAAAATTCAAGTTATTAATTGTAAAATCACTTCCAAGAAAAAAAATCTGTGGCACTAAATATCTATCACATTACATAATATGTTAATGTTATTAAACTTAATTGTTTTTTCAAAATCATTTGTATTTAGTTTATAATTTGTTTTATTATTGTTTAAAAGTTATGCTTATAAGTGCTTTGAATCTATTATTATATTTATTAATTCAAATAGCACCAAAATTTATATAATATATATTGACAGAGAACCCAGTACAATAAATAAATTATATTTCACTTGGATATTACTTAAGTTTGAAGGACAATGCCTCACAGCTTGCAAATAATGGAATTGCTACTCTCTGAGTAAGCCATATGTCTCAATTAATGGAACAAATATATAAATATAAATATATATATATTTATATATGTGTGTGTGTATATATATATATATATATATATATATATATAACCATTTAGTAGTATATAAGAATTTAAATAAAGAAGAGTAATTCATAGAGCAAACTTCTCTACTACACTTAGCTAAAATAAAATGCCTTTTGCAAAACTAGCATACACACCAAAATATTTTAAATTATTGCTTTCAGATCATAATATATTGATTCTCAATTATCTATGTTCTTACGAATGTCAGTCCCCAAATTGATGTTAGTTCTCCATCCCCTCAAAAATATCACATTTTGATTCCTTTAAAATTTAAGCAATTTATAAAGACAAGTCCTTGAAAAATCTTGATAATTTTCATTCTTGCTGATTGTTTTGCCTTCTCTATCTTTAACATCAATGATAAATTATTTTCACAGCATTAGGTACTGGGAAGAATGGGAACTTTATAAGGTTTAATGTTATAACAGAAAATTTTAATTTTTATTCTTCATATGACTTTAGGTTTTAATCACATATATCTCTTATTTTTATATATGGAATAATATAAATATAGTATAGATTTTGTGGTCACTGACATTCACAGTTGAAATGCCTCATCTTTCTGTGGACATCTGTTTTTGCTTACATGGGAATGTGTGTTTGTAACCATAAAAATTTTTAAATATGCTGTCTTATATTTAAATATTTATTACCATGGATTGTTGGCATATTAAGAAATAATAAATGATGCATTCAATATTTATTAAGTAATACAAAAACATCTGTCAGTATTAAATTGAAAAAGTAATTTTGTCATAAGAGTACTAAACACAAGCACACAATTGAAAAACTAAAAGCAAAATACAACCAGTAAGATGTTAGGTTCATAAAAAATAAGACTGATGTTAGCATTAAAAACAAACAAACACTGGCTTTTAATTCTAGTAAGGATGATTTGGCTATAAGGTTATATGAACCATATATACAATTTTCACTATACCAAATTGAAATAGGAAAATAATCATAAAGTTACATGTTATGCAAAGGAAAATTTTCCATAAAATAATAGAAGATATGAATTTGTCCATAAGAGAGTATAACAGAGAAAGAGGGTGACTGAATTTAGAATAATAAAAAAGGAATATAAGTGTGTGCTATAAATTATAGTTTTACAATTTAGTTCTAGATAATTATTTGACTGACTATCAAATATTGGAAAGGGTTTAGAAATCATTATTATTTGCTATGCTATTGATATAAATCTCATATCACTTTGTTGATGTTGTCTATGGTGGTGGTACCATTGCCAACCAAATTTAAATTTTTTAAATGATTAACACTTTTATTATCTATCTATCTATCTATCTATCTATCTATCTATCATCTGTCTAATCATCTATCATCTATCTATTTATATTAAATGAAGTCATTCTCTAAGCCATCTTGATGAGAAGGCCTTTAAAGTACATGTAAAATTCTAAACCTTTCTTGACTTGAGAGCATAAAGAACCATAAAATCCAAATGCTTACTGGCAACCTGTGTGTAAAATATTGAAAGTTCAATCTCTTAAGAATGGAGCTATTTATGTTTATGTGTCTTAGCGCAACTGTGAGAAGAGTATTATACAATGTATGTGGCATTCTTCAAAGAGTTCACTTTTGCCAAACCGAAAAGAGCCTTTCTCTTGCCAGCAGGAGCACTCAGGATACAGACACATGAAAATGAAAAATGGAAAACAATAAATGTAAATAAAGCATTGCTATAGCCTTTGCTTGTTGCTTTCTCACCATTTTTACAGTCACACACTGATGACAAATGATATTTTCACTGAAGCAATAGAAATGCAATTGTTTGTTTGTGTGTGTGTGTGTTTTAAATCAGTCCTGTGGAGAGTAAATTTTTAAGTCACACATCAAAGACTTGAAAAGAAAACCTGTACATATTGTTGTTTTGATATAATAAAAATATCAAAACTATTTCACTGTTCAGGAGACTTTTCAGTACAACTTGTTTTAAAAAAGTTATTAGAGTACAATAAGGCAATTCTTTTTTTTTAATTTTAATGTCAGGAAAAATGCCAATGACTTGGAAATGGGCAAAATTGAATTCTTGTGTTTTGAGTGACATGCTTGCATTGTTTAGCAAACTCACTGGTCATTATAGGATTCCATAGGGTTGTGTAACTTTATCTTAGACTAGTGTTTGATCAACTCTGGAGATGGATGTTAAAGTGTAGAAAACAGTAATGTTGATGACAGTGAAAATGATTCTAGTTCATGATGATGTAAATGAATTTTGTTCTATAGAGAATATAAATCTCTATAATTAAACTCTCATTTGAACTGGTTTTAATGAATATTGGCTCATTAATTAAAGAATTGACTAAAATCTTTGACAAGTGTTCATTTTATATTTGTGTGTAAATCATAAATTTACCCTTCTTGAAAATTACACTTTACTGCTATTATTAAGTGAATTAATGAGTGGGATAACCAGACAGTATAAAGTCAAAGAAGGAAAATTAGTCGTAACATGTGTTCAGATACTCTGGTTATCATTATTCTATTATTTTTGGCTCATGGCTATTCCATTATCTCTGTGTTAAAGTACTGAAAAAGAGTTTGTTTCCATTTAACTGATATAAGCCACACTTTTAAATTTTAGAATGCAGCCACGTTCCCCTCTAGAGTGGTTAAGTTCACTTTATAAAGATGTAGACCTATTTATTTAGATGTAGCGGTGGGGTTGGAGGAATTGGTTAGGACTGAGATGCCAGAAACCTGGAAGAAAATGGGAGAAAGAATGACTTCCCTGGGACAGAATCATGGCAGTGCTCTCTTTAGTGTCTCCATCCTCTCTCATCATTCTGTTTTGTTTGTGGCTGCCAGAATAATTAAAGAAGTAGGGAAATAGGTTCTGTTACTATCTTGTTTTTAAGCTTTGCACTCAGGTTGATTAATGCTTTCTTTACACTTGCACTGGCTGCTCTACATTTCCTTTGTAAGTAATGCTAATTAGGTTGAACAAGCATCAAGTGCTTGCAGAGCTGGTGTTTATGCCAGACCAATTCCTGTGGGATGATGATGCTTATGGAAACTAAATGGAAAACAATAGGATGAAAAAGGCATTTCCATCCATTCATCATTTTAGCAAATAGCAATTGAGAACCTAGAATGTGCACTTTGGCTATTAGAGGAAAGAATATCCATGCAGAGTCCTGGAAGTGATAGCTTTCTTTTATATTCAGAAAAGGCAAGGAGGTAAGTGTGATTTGAACTAAGTAAGGAGGAAATTCGTTCAGGAAAATAAAAGTACATATTGTGCAGGGTTTTGAAAGTATATGTTGAAAACTCCTTTTCCTCCCTTTTATTTAGATGGATGATATTGAATGGTTTTGTGCAGAAAACAATGCATGCTTTGACATACTTTAGAAAAGATAACTCTGCTACTACATTAAGAAAATAAAACAGCATAATGTCAAAGATAGAAGTTGGGAACATTATAAATGATAAGGGAAAGTTAACTATGACTTAGACCAGAATATCTGCAGAGGGAGTGAAATATGGTAGCAACTATACTTAGGTAAAAACTGCTGTTTAAATTTTAACGCTGCTATTCTGGCTTCTGCACTCACTTACTTGCTTAAACAATAGGGTAGTTACCTCAGCTCCAGACTGAGACCTGGAAACTCACAAAGGTCATTTTCCTGTGCCTGTGGACCAGAACCAGAGGAGATTGATTCCCACTGACTCAGTGGCTCCAGAAGTTGACTACCTTTAGAGATTATTAACCCTGCTCAGTTCTGGTTTTGTACAATCTGCTTTCGCAAGATAGATCCACATTCCAATGTATTTAGAATTTAGAACAAAGGGAAATTCTTATGGTTTAGACCTTTAAAAGGACTGCCTACACCTAGGATGGCGCGTTCGTGAGGGTGGCCACCTGCGTGTGGTACCCTCACGGCCGTCCTGGCCAGTTCAATAAATCCTTGCCTGCTTTTTTAAAATCAATTAGCAGCCTCCGGTGGTCTTATTTTTGACTCCAGGTTTCGACCCCACAACAGGGAGTAGTGAGGTGTCCAATGTGTTGGATTCAGTATGTGAGAAATATAAATCAATGTTTGTTTTTTAACATTTCAACCTGAAGAACTAAGAAAATGGAGCTGTAATTTATGGAATGAGGCATAAGTTTTTAAAAGTGATTTTCTTAAGGGGTGGGAGCAAGTAGGAGTTTGGTTTTGAGTACATTAAATGTCAGATTCCTATTAACTTCAAGGGAAAATGTTGAGTGTGTACTCAGGTATGGGTCAAGTTCAGGGGGGAATCAGCAATCTTAAATTGGTTTTCTTTTATTGAGTTACAATGAACATATAATAAGATACACAATTTTTAAGTTTGTTGAGTCTTCACAACTGTATGTATCTATGTTATCAAAATCCATAATAGCCCAGCAAGTGTTGCTCAGTGGTGGATCATTGACCTATGTGAATGAGGAGGTCATGGTTTGATTCCTGGTCAGGGCTGTGAGCTCAGTTCTCAGTGATGGGTGCAGGAGGCAGCTGATCAATTATTCTTTCTCATCATTGATATGTCTATCTCTCCTCCTTTCCACTCTGAAATAAATAAATAAATAAACAAATAAATAAATCTATATATACTAGAGGCCCAATGCACGAAATTCATGCAAGAGGCTTGGCCCTCACAGCTGTGGCACCTGGCTTTGTCCAGAAGATTGTCTGGAAGGTCGTCTGGATGGTCATTCCACTTTTATTATTATACAGTAGGTCCTCAGGTTATGTTAGAGATCCGTTCCTATAGCGCGACGTAATGCAATTTTAGACGTAAGTTGGAACTCACCTACATAAGCACCTATGTCATACACATGGAGCACATACACAGCAGAAATGAAGTGAAACAGTGAAAAAAAAAAAACAATTAAAAGAAAGATAACAATTCCTGACCTTTACTTGTGGTAAATAAATAATAAAAAACATAAAGCACATATGTACATACATTGAAATGATGGAAACCTTTTTTTTTTTTATAAATAAATGGGAGATGGTGACATAACCATGAAATGATGTGTTGAATCTGATGTAACCCTAGGGTTGTCTGCATTTTTTATTATTACACTTTTATTATCCTATCTAATAAAGAGGGAATATGCAAATTGACTGTCACACCATCACAAAGATGGCAGGGCCCATAGCCACAAGATGGCAGCATCCAGTTCCCTCAGCCCCGTCAGAGTTGCCCAATCCTTTCAGCCCTGCTGGGGTAGTGGCAGGTGCATAGTGTGGCCAGACCTGCCCTCAGCCCCCCAGCCGCCCAGGGCTGGCCTGAGGCCTAGGAAAGCCCCAGATGTTGGCTGCTCAGCCAATGCCCAAGGCACAGGCAAGCCTTGGATGTCGGCTGCCCAGGGCTGCCCGAGGCTCAGGTAACCAGGGCTGACCAAGGCTTGCACTGCCGGCAGTGGCAGCAGCAGAGGTACGATGGGGGCATTGCCTTTCCCTGATTGCTGGGTCACCTGCCACACCTGAGGGTTCCTAGACTGTGAGAGGGGGCAGCCTGGGCTGAGGGACCCCACCTCCAGTGCATGAATTTTCATGCACTGGGCCTGTAGTTATAGATAAAAGGCTAATATGCTAAGTGTCTATCCAACCAATCACTATGATGCTCACTGACCACCAGGGGGTAGATGTTCAATGCCGGAACTGCCATGATGTGCACTGGCCATTTACAGAGAAACAGCACAGCGGCCCTTGCGCCCACAAAGTAACACTTGGGCCCAGCTGGGTGTAGCTCAGTGGTTGAGCGTCGACCCAGGAACTAAGAGGCCACTGGTTCAATTCCTGGGCAGGGCATATGCTCAGGTTGCGGGCTCGATTCCCAGTGGGTGGCATTCAGGAGCAAGCCAATCAATGATTCTCTCTCATCATTGATGTCTCTCTCTCCCTCTCCCTCCTTCTCTGAAATCAATAAAAATATATTTAAAAAAAAAGTAATACTTGGCTTCCCCCAAGTGGGAGACAGGCACCACCACCACGCTGGAGCAATACCCCACTGAATCTTAGCCAACACTGCCAAGACCCCATGGTGCAAAATGGGCCCACAGCCCAGCCCAGCCTGGAAATGGTGGCTGTGGGTGCTGGGTAATGACGTCACATAGCAAGGTCCGGCTTCCACTCCCTAGTGATGACTAGCTTTCTTGCAGTTTCTTCAGCCCAGGGACACGACTTGCTTTATAGCCATGTGGAAACATTTTACACTTTAACCAAATGTCTGTGAAGCATTTTCCCTTGCCTCATCTCATTTGATCTTCACAGAAGTCCTGGAGTATGTAGATAGGAAACTTGGTGGAATCCTATTTTCTTTTCATTATCCAGAAAATGGAGATTTAGAAAGCTTAGAAACTTGACCCAACTGAAAAGAAGTAAGAAATGGTGGACTTGAAAATGACTTCAGGTTTTATCATTGTGCAGAATATAGTCAAACACTGCTGCAGTTAAATATTTTACCCTTCGTTCTCCCTGCGTGATCTACAATAATAATCTGCTTCATGTTGATATTTACTGCTGTGTTGCTGACAATTACCTAAAAGAGAAGTTGGGGTGCTTCATTGGGCTGGAAAAAGTTTAGCTAAATTAGAAAGAAGGTCTAATTAAGCAAGTTTATTCTATATGTATAAAAGACTAAGTTGACTCTAGCATAATCGATACACATAAAGCTCTTGCTGGCGCCAATCATGCACCTGTGTTTCCATCTGTCATTGTCAGTTGTAATTTGGTTAACACTTCTATTATAGAGAAAGGGTGCATAGCGATATTAAAATATTTCTTCTAATTAATTTCCTTTCAATGTTCATGAATTCATGCACCAGGCCACTAGTAAATAAATAAGATCCATACAAATTTTAGAAATTTCCCATTACTCCAATAAGTTCCTCAGTCTTTGTACTAGTATTTTATTGCTAAAACTCCTTCAACTTCACCTCTGAGGTAATTACTTTCTATCACCAGGGCCTTATTGTGCCTATTCTACCATTTCATAAAAGTATAATTATACAGTGTTTTTATAATCTTTTCTTTATTTTCTCAGCATATTGGCTGTCAGATATTTTTATATTATAGCATTTATAAATCATACTTATATATGAAACTCATTTGATGATCATAGCTATGGACGAAATGCCTCAGATTTTGATGCAAAAATTCTACATAAACAACAAATCCAAAAATTCATTACCTTAAAAGAAACATTTAGTTTTTACTCATTGGTTAGTAGGTTGTCTGGAGTTCTTCTTGGCTCAACTGAGGTTGATTAGGTTTGGTTTAAGGAGCTCCTTGCTTCTGCCTTTTGAAGATGAAGGTAAAGAGCAATAACTCCCTGAGGTAGTCACAAACCCTTGTTATGATGGATTGTAGGAGGGTAAGAAAGCCAATAGAAACTTGGAACTGATATATTTATATCTTTCCACATATCTTTTGCTGAAACAAATTATTTGGCCCAGCATAAAGTTAATATAGTGGGGAAATGTAGTCCTCTCAAGGTATTTAACAGAAAAGAAAGCAAATAGCTGTGGAATCTATACTAGTAAAAGGTTAATATGCTAATTAGACCAGGTCGACCAGACATCTTCCGGTCATCTGGTCCACCTTCCAGACAAAGCCACAGTGGCGGGGGCCGAGGCAGAGACAGTTATTGGCGATCAGGCCAGTAGGGGAGGGTGGGTAGGGGTGATCAGGCTGGCAGGGGATGGTGGTTAGGGGCGATCAGAGGGATTAGGGGCAATCAGGCAGGCAGACAGGTGAGTGGTTAGGAGCCAGTGGTCCCGGATTGCAAGAAGGATGTCCGACTGCTTGTATCGGGCCTAAAATGGCAGTCGGACATCCCCCAAGGGGTCCTGAATTGGAAAGGGTGCAGGCTGGGATGAAGGACTCCCCCAAACACGAATTTCATGCACCAGGTCTCTAGTAATAATATAAACTCACGGGTGAACAGGGTACGAGGTATAAATCATTATTCCTATTAAAATGAAAAATAATATTCAGCTCAAAGAATATGAGTGCTCAATTTAATTTTATGGTATGGATGAGATTCAAACACTGATCTCTTAACACTTAATTTATCATTATGACAAATTATTACTTTTATTTTATTAATAACTAGAGGCTCGGTGCATGAAATCCGTGCACTGGGGGGGGGGGGGGGGGTCCCTTCAGGCCGGCCTGTGCCCTCTTGCAGTCCAGAAGCCCCACGATTGATCACCCCACAGAGGGAGGCCCTATCCACCACCACCAGCGTGGTAGCCTGGGCCTCCTTCTTTAGGGCAATCATGGGAAGATGGTGGGGCCCCTGACCAATTGCATTGCACCCTCCTTGGCGGCGGCAGTCAGTGCTGGGTCGATGTGGCATCTGCAACCCAGGAGGAACTGAGAGGTCAGCAGTTTAACCCACTCACCAGTCCCCGCCTGCCCACCTGAGCCTGCTGCGCACACACTCTGGCGTTTGGTCGACTGTTCAGTTGTTTTGAACATTACGGACCCTGGCTCTTTATATATTAGGATATTAGGATTCAATTGTGAAGAGAAGTAAGGACTTTTACAACCAAGAACAGGAAGATAGAAGACGACAAAGATGTAAGTAAGAAATGATTCATTGCCTTTTAGCTCACCCTTATTCTCAAGACGCTCCTTAATTTACTTAGAAGAGCCAAGATTTATACACTTGAAAATAAAAGTAATAAGAATAGTCTTACTATTCTTCAGGGACACTTATTTTAAATTTAGCACTTAAGAAAGGTAAGATTTCCTGGAGAATAAGGTACTGATTTCCTAACCATTGAGAGAGATAATTAAATATGGAAGCAATGACCCTACCTATTTGTTCTTATGGTATACGTTTTCAGTCATCAAGATGCCTGAAGGGAACACTGTTATAAACACTTTTATGTTAAGAGTATAAAGCTGATTTATCAATTTTTAGTTTATGTTTGTATATAGTGTAAGTTGGTGGTCTAGTTTCATATTTTTGCATGTATCTGTCCAATTTTCCAAATACCATTTATTGAAGAGACTGTCTTGACTCCATTGTATGCTCTTGCCTTCTTTGTCAAATATTAATTGAGCATAATGACTTGAGTTGATCTCAGGGTTATCTTTTCTGTTCCATGCCTGTTCTTGTGCCAGTACAAGACTTAAATGTAAGATGTGAAACCATAAAAATCCTAGAGGAAACCATTGGCAGCAAAATCTCAGACATCTCTCGTACTAATATGATTACAGACACATCGCCTAAAATAGTGGAAATTAAGAAAAAATAAACAAATGGGACTATATCAAAATAAAGAGCCGCTGCATAGCAAAAGAAACCATCAATAAAATAACAAGAGAATCCACTCCATGGGAGAACATATTTGCCAATGATACAATGAGACTGTGGTACATCTATACAATAGAATATTACACTGCTGTAAAAAAAGAACTCTTACCATTTGCAATAGCATGGATGGACCTGGAGAGCATTATGCTAAGTGAAATAAATCAGTCAGAGAAATATAAGTATCGCATGATCTCACTCATTTGTGGAATCTAATGAACAAATGAACTGATGAAGAAAAATACACTTGGAGACATAGAAATATTGAATATACTGTCAAACCTCAGAGGGAAGGAAGGGGAGGTTGTGGGGAAGGGGAGATCAACCAATGTGCTCATATGCATGCATGTATGCATAACCCATAGACACAGACAATAGGGTGGTGAAGGCTTGGAATGGGGGAGAGGGCAATATGGGCAAAAAGGGACATATGTAATACTTTCAGCAATAAAAATTTACTTAAAAAAAAGAATGCCTGACTCCTCATCCCCTTGCCAGTGTAGTAATCTTTTAAGAATAAGCCAAGTGTAATCTAATAGCTAAAAAATGTTCGTTCAACTATTGTTTTAATTTGTTATTTTTTGATTAACACACTTTCCCATAAATGTAACAATCATCTCTTAAACAAACAAACAAACAAAGAGTATAAAGCTGTTTAAATTTAAGAAGCAGGTCCTCATGACTTTGGAAGCAACTTAATTAGTAGGAGCAATTATGAAGGCAGTGACTGATGATGAATGACCACTGGAGATGAGTGATAAGCATCTCATTTTGGGTACTGACAGAACATTAATGTCAATTTTAGAGGAAGAAATAAAATGTAGAGAGCTAAAGAGGTATAATGAGAAAATTTATGAGTTAAAAAAGGGAAAATCTATTTAAGAGTTAAAAAAGGGAAAATCTATTCTGACAATCACAATTTGAGGTCAGTGATTCCTCAGGAGGGGACTTTATGTGACACAGCAGGGTGAAAGTTGCAACAAGGCTGGAGCCAGATTTTGGAAGGTGTTTAAAAGGCCAGATAACGGAATTTAGGCTATGTTTTGTGGGTATTAGGTTATTCTTCTTTAAGTATCGTTTCAGGAAGCTGAAGTAGTATTTTAAGATAATTAATCTGATAGTGTTCAGAGTTATTAAATAGGAAAAACTTGATATCAGTTAGAAAAACATTGGCGAATCAATATGTAACTCATAGTTGTAAGCAGTGGGAAGCAAGAAATAGTTTGAGAAGTATTATTGATTCACAATTCATCAACTATGGAAAATTATTAAAGATCAATGGTTATGAAGAGGGTGAGGTTAAAAATTATAGAAATTTGTGAGCATTAGTTACTAAGAAGATGTTGATTCCCTATGATTTTGTGAGAAGAAGTATTCGAGATAGATAATATTTTTAGTGTGTTTATATATTGTTTAAAAAAAGTTCCTTTTAAGCCTATTTAAAATTAGCTTACATGTGCATATTAAAATATATATACTAGAGAGGAAGTATGAGCATTTTAAAAGTGATAAAGTAAATGCAATGTTTATTTAGAGGCTATGAAGACATAGCAAGAAATGAAATACATTGTTTTTTTTATTCTATGAAACATCTCTAAAACACTATAGAGAAAAATTTAGTGTACAGTAGACCCATCTTGGAAGCCATTCATGTCAATTTAGTCTCTAAATTATTCTATATAACACAGTGTCTTGGTCAACACAAGTACACTTTTGCCTTTATGGAGTGTTTTTTTTTGCAACAGCTCCAAAGACATAAATCCCAAAGATTTTTTGTAAACTAATATAAGGTGCAGTCCAAACCTAACTTATTTTCACCTGGACTTTTATATGATTACATATGTGATAGATATATTAGTGAGGCATCTACAGGAATATTTTTTGTTGCTGTTACATGTTCATTTATTTTACAAGGAGGAATCATTGTTTTTCATAATTCAGTTAATGGTTTATTGAACACATTTTGTTTGAGAAGGGCTATGTTTGTTGCTAAAGATGCAGCAGTGGAAATGACATGTAGCTCAGAGTTTAGTGTGGAAGTAGAATGAATGAACAAATACAAAGGTTTGTGAAAATTGTTATGATGGAGAAATGCCCAGAGTGCTACAATACTGCAGTGAAAGGGCTCAAACTGAGATTAGAGGATTAATGTTCAAAGAATGAATCAGAGTTAGATATAGCTAAAGCTGAAGGGAATAAGAAGCTGAGAATATTCTTAAAACAGGAAACAGGTTGCATGAAGGAATAAAGGATGTGTTGAGAATTTCAAATAGTTCAATATTCCTGAATTGAAGAGTGAATATGATGCAATAGAAGAATCCCACAATGCTTTGAACTTTCCTTTTGCACTTTACCTGTGTTCCTTCCCAATAAGTTCCTCGTGTCTTAGAAGCCCCTGTGTCTCATAAGATCTTTTTTTATACCCAGAAAATAGAGTTAGATGAAATATTGAAATGTGGACCTCAGAAAGGAATCTTAAAGGTGATATATTAAACCTTTCATATTTTAGATAAATATATCCAAATACATAAAATTGAATTTTCAATTTATAAATTGAAAATAAGTGTTCAAATATTACTAGAAACTAAGACTTCCTGATTTCACTACAGATTTCATACTAATGTACTAGTTGACAGTCTATTTTTCAAACAGATTTATACACCTTGTTGTATTCAAGCTTAAATGTCAGCTACTGGAGAAAACTTCATTTTACAGTAAAACATTAAACCCTCAGCTTTGCTCCACCCAATTATAATTATTTTTTAGAGAATTCTTATTGATTCTAAACTGATTCACTAGGAAGAGTTGACAGACACTATTGAGGCTTAATTATTCTTGATTAACATACCACATATCTAAATCATTCCTCATGATTAAGATGATCATATATCCTGGTTTTCCCAAGAAAGGCCCAGTTTACTACTGTTGTAATAAATGTAAGGACTAATAGCTCCTATTTTGTTCTCTAACAGCATCAAGTTTGAACATAATGGTCCTGCAAAATTTCATCCAATACCATTCTAAGATACAATTCAACCATTCTATAATCAATATATATGAATAATAAGAGATAGGGCACATATGATAAAAGGACTCTTATCTTTATCATCAGCAAAGAAAGATATCCTTCAATTTGTAGAGGCCAGGAATGTATACTCTTACTGCATTTATTCTCGAAGAAACTCAAGTGCAGAGGGGGTTTGTCCATAAGCTGTGGCTGGGACAGTTCTAATGGAACATTCTGAAGGTTGAAGTTGTCTTTGAGCTTTCAAAGGGGATTTTAAAGAATTGATTGCTTTTATTTGCCTTTAACTGTGAGAAATGTATGTCTTCTTTGGTATCTCAACCAAAATATCTCTTCCTGCCATTTCCCACACAGTGTGAGAAGGAACTTAGCAGAGAGTGAGATCTCCAGATAGCAATCGACTGCCAGTCTAACAGCCCCCACATAACAGTTATTTTTGCTTTGCCCATGGTGCTGCTCTGTGCCTAATGCCTCCCTGACTGAGGAACCAAATTTAACCTTTTCAGAGACATGAGAAAACTTGTGTGTGTGTGTGTGTGTGTGTGTGTGTGTGTGTGTGTGTGTGTGTGATTTCTGAGTGTCCTGATTCCAATATAAACAGAATTTCTTGATTGTCCCTGCTGTGGAAAAGAAAAAAACAACAACAACCTCTTTTTGACAGAAGCCGGCCCGTTATACATTCATTATGTATGTTTAAGAAAGCAGGATAAAAAGAAATATAAGAAGTAAATAGAAACTTGCATCTGTAATATCTCAGAAAGGCTCTATGCACCTCACCAATACTTCAAACATATCTGTTCAATAATAAATATTTCCACAGTAGATGTGAAGTTGTGGTAAAAAATATTCATGAATTTATATGCCTTTTTGTAAATAATTTTTAAAAAGTGAGAAATTCTATACATTTGGAAATGTTGGTACAGTGACTTTATAATACATATTGCCTTAAAGAGTCTTTATGGTTTGCTATACTAGTACAGAGCAGATAAAATTCAGTTGTACTCAGCAACAGCTCTTTCATTCTTAAACTCCATTTGCCCAAGTTCTTAAAAATTGCTTTTCATTGAAGTATACTGAACATGGCTCTCTCTATATAGTATATATATTTTAACAAAGTTTTCTCAAAGATGTTTATGAAGATAAATCCAAGTTCAACATGCGAAGAACCATGTTGTTAAAAGTTTTTAATGCTGATTAGCATGAATCTTCTTCAACTAATGTTTGCCTAGTCTATATTTTTAAAAAGTTCTGCAATTAAAAATCAAGGCCATTTGATCATTACTGTAGATCTATTTAAATTTTCCTTTAAAGGAAATAGAAGCATGGAATGTTCCTATCAGCTCTGCTCAGGCTAACAAGATCATTTCCAATCACATTCTGCTGTTGGAAGTTTTGATTTTGACACCAGCACCTCCTCCCTCCCAAAAAACACATTGGCTTTACTAACTTGACCTAGTGACCTAACCAGTCAGGGTTGTCTGTGACCCAAACATGGTCACATATAGGCGGATAGTGAGTGGCACTCCCAGTCACCTGCTTGAAAAACAGAGGAGATTAACTTTCAAGTGGATTGGCACAAGTAAAGTTGCGTTAACCCCTTAATGATCAAACTGTCGCACAGTAAGTATCAAGTAGTGTGCTTCAGTGCACAGACTTACAGAGACTTCAGGAGTATATACCTTCCTGTTCTCTTGTCATCTCATGGAAAAGAAAGCACCTGCCAAAGCAGAGTGGAAGCACCATGGCTTTGTATAAACTGAGGAGAGACCATGCCCTTGACATTTACTATAGGATGTTTCCTTCCTAAATCCCATTAAAGAGAATGGGGGATTGTGTACCACACAAGGCTTTTACTAGACAATATAAAGAATCTACAAATCATATAATCCTCTCTCTCTTCCTCTCTCCCACCCACCCACCTAACCCATGTGTCTGTGAGCCTCTCTCTTTCTCTCTTTTCTGTCACTCCCTACACACACACACACACACACACACACACACACACACACACATACACACACATACACACTGTTCTACTTCATCATACAGCATACACAGCATGCAGGACAACGCAAAAAGAATAGCACCTTTGAGAGTTTTTTTTTTTTTTTTTTTTTTTTTTTTACTTTTTCAGAAACACTCCAACAATTAAATATAAACATAACTAGAAATAATAAAAAAACAATTGTGATTGTAAATCAAAATGTTATTAAGAATCCTCACACTCTTTATTTTACCGTCTACATAATATTATTTTTGTAAATACAGATTTTCTACAAAACTACATGTCAACCAGATTTCTACCTCAATGGTATCCTATATAATAAAAGCATAATATGCAAATTGATCTAACAGCGGAATGACCAGTCAGCTGGGGGAGGGGCCAGCGAGCAGGCGGTGCCAGGCCAGCCAAGGCATGTGCCAGTGGGCAGAGCGAGGGGATGGCAATGGGGGTGGGAGTTGGCAGCAACCTGCAGTGGCAGAGGGGCGATGGGGAGCGGGTAGGGCTGTGCCAGCTGGCAAAATCCCCTGATTGGCCACCCAGTTGTCTTCTGCAGAGGGAGGCAGGTGGCAGCAATGGTGGGGTGATGGGGATGGCACCTTCCCTTGATTGGCCAATCTGGTTGCCTCTAGCAGAGGTGAGCAGGCTTAAGCTGTCAGTAGGACATCCCTTGAGGGCTCCTGGACTATGAGAAGGCACAGGCCAAGCTGAGGGATGCCCCTGCCCTTGAGTGCACGAATTTTCATGCACTGGGCCTCAAGTCCTAATATATTAGAGAGAATAACCTTGAACTTGTGAGAATGCCAGAGAAATACCTAGAAAATGAAATAGTGAATTCTATAAGAAACTACTTAAGAAAAAAAGATCAAATATAATCTAGATATTTCAGCTGATGGAAATGCCTTCCCTCTCAAAGCCACCCACAAAGCAGAAGAAAATGAAAACATAACATTTCAACCAAATTCAACATACTCAAACAAGTATTTGAACCAATGAAAAAAACACAAAAAAAAACAACACAAAAAACAAAACTAAAAAAATAAGTCTGAAAAATACAGACAAAACACAATACAGTGAAAGTTTATCAAACTAAAACAGTTTAGAACAGAGGGTATGTGAAATGAATGAAGGTGATTAAAATATACAAACTTCTAGTTATCAGATGAATTAATCCTGGTGAATATATTTAATAATACTGCATTATATATGTTAATGTTGCTAAGAGAATAGTTGATAAAAAATTATCATTACAAGAAAATAAACCAACTTGTAACTATGTGTAATGAAAGAAGCTAACTAAACTTATTGTGGTGATCATTTTATAATATATGCATATATTGAATCATAATCTTATATACCTAAAACTGACATAATGTTATATATCAAATATATCTCAACAGCCCAACGGGTGTAGCTCAGTGGTTTGAGCATGGACCCATGAACAACGAGGTCTCTGGTTCAATTTCCATTTAGGACACACACCCAGGTTGATATTATATATATATTAGTGGCCCGGTGCACAAAATTTGTGCACGAGGGGGATGTCCCTCAGCCCGGCCTGCACCCTCTCCAATCTGGGATCCCTCAGGGGATGTCTGACTGCCAGTTTAGGCCCGATCCCTGTGAGATCAGACCTAAACCAGCCGTCGGATATCCCTCTCACAATCTGGGACCGCTGGCTCCTAACTCAGAGCGCCAGCGGGTCTTTCCTTATTTTCATTTATTTATTTTTTTAGGGCAAAAGTCCATGATTTTTAATTAAAACTGAAAAACTGTCAGGGACAGGAATGACAGAGGACCCATTCTAGGTGGATGGGATCCTTGGGTGGGGAGTGGGGAATACTGTTGACACAGTTGTCAGAATTCAACTGGGGTCTGTGGATTGAACCTTAATACCATTTGAATGGAGATTTCCTCATGTGGTTGGGTAGAGAATTGTTATGTAGGAGTATCTGCTTTTGAGAAATACATAGGGGAATATCCGGGCATCATGTCATGTGTAGAGCATGCTCTCAAACAGCTCAGAAAAAGACTGGGGGAAATGGGCATATCCTATATAATAAAGAGGGAATATGCTAATTGAACACCCTCACAAAGATGGTGGTGCACCACAACCATAAGATGATGGCAACCAGTCCCCTCAGCCCCACTGGGGTGGCAGGTGCCCGGCCACTCGACGCACCTGCCTCTGGAGTCCCCCAGTCTCCTCATCCCCCCAGTCACCCAGGGCCAACCCAAGGCGCAGGCAAGCCTCAAATGGTGGCTGCCTGAGGCTCAGGTAACCAGGGTCGGCTAAGGCTTGTGCTGCCAACAGTGGCAGCAGCAGTGGTGTGATGGGGGGCATCACCTTCCCATGATCTCCTAGTCGCCTCCTGCCATGAGGGCTCCCAGACTATGAGAGGGGGCATGCTTGGCTGAGGGATCCCCCCTCCAGTGCATGAATTTTCATGCACCAGGCCTCTAGTATGTGTATAAATGCACACACGCACACACACACACACACAGTCTAATCTTGCTATTTTTGACTTTACTTTTGTGCACCTGCCTACTTTCTAAGATATGTAACTCCAGAATCAAGGCTTGCAGAGCTTCCTCAGCCATTGGGCCATGGCCAGGGTGCAGGAACCCTGCAGACAGACCCGCACACAGTCCCAGCTGAGGTCCAACAGATGCCACTGTTTTCTTGTTTCCGCTCCAGTATATGAATTGGGGTCTGTTTTGAGATGGGTTCCATTGGGGCTTTGGCATTTCTGTGCTTCCTGGTGGCGTCTGGCTGTGTGGGATGGCCAAGCTGGCACTCCAGTGGCTGCCGGTTCCCTGAGCCTGAGAAGACTGTGCGGTAAAATACGGAGAAAAGATCGTGTCGTAAGCAAGTTCAGGCTGCCCCGTTTCAACCTTATGGAATCAATAGCACCCATCACATACGGTGTCCTTTCAATGGAAACACAGAGAGCACTGCCCTGAGCATGCACGGTGCCGGCTCACGGGGCCCACAGACCAGCAGCGATGGCCACTTGAGGGTGATGTCGTGAAGTCGTGACGCTGAGACGACGCCAGGGGCGAGTCCGACTGCCAACGCCACGTCCTGGCCCATGTCTGGGCCTATGCCCCACAGTGAGGCCTGCGGTTGGGCACCAACAGGTGGCTCGGGGAACTGACATAGCCACGTTGGTACCGCCGCAGTTTCTCTATGCACGTTTAAACCATCCGCGTTCTTCCGGAAAGAAGGGATTTTTATCCCACTGTGGGCGGCCACGCTCTGCTCCCCCAGCAGTGCCCGAGGACCTGGGGCCTACCTGGCACTTCAGCCTTGCTGACCCCGAGGGCCAATGTCCTAACAGCTTCATACCTCTGCGACCCTCCATGCAGCCTGCCAGCATTGTCCACTGCTGTCCATCCAGCACGGTCCGTCCGTCTGCATGGCCCCTGTGGCCGCCTGGCCTCATGCACTCGGGCCACTCCCACCCAGACTGCTTTCTCGCTCCTGGCGGTAGGCCCGGTGTGCCTGCG
The DNA here is from genome assembly GCA_025583905.1 of Ia io. Lineage (NCBI taxonomy): Eukaryota > Metazoa > Chordata > Mammalia > Chiroptera > Vespertilionidae > Ia > Ia io. The sequence continues at coordinate 39,681,107 of JAJQQW010000009.1, read as the reverse complement.
CGGAGCTCCCTCCTAGACTGTATATATATATATATATATATATATATATATATATATATATATATGTGTGTGTGTGTGTATATATATATATATATATATATAGCAACAAAAGAAAAAAAACCTCAGAAATGAAGAATAAACAACAAATTTCCCAAAATAGAAATTAAAGAATGAATCATAACAAATAATTTTACATTGCTCTACCCAAATATACTTCAAAATGTTTATAGTATGAATTATTTCATAGGAAAAGACATTTGACAAAATTGAACCTAGTAGTGATAAATACACAGACACACACAGCCATATGGTTTTACAAACAAATACAGTAAATCTTTTATATACATGAAGTGTCAGTACTACATAAATCGTTTTAAATAAAAAAATAAATAAAATAAATTTTCATATGATGCTACTAAGTATAAAATTCATACTTAAAGATGGTAAAAATAGCACAGAAAAGAACAAGATTATGCAAAAATATTGGCAGAAAAATCTGAATAAAATTACAAAAATAATTTAATATCACATTAAAAAAAACATGACCAAGTAGATTTATATTAGGAATGCAAATGTAACTTAACAGTGTGAAATATCTTAATACAATGTATTATGATAATATTCTCAAGAAAATAGAGATCTTCATAGAGGCAAAAATCTTTTTGACTTTGTGCAACAACATAATACTAATTAAAAAATTAGGAAAGTAGGAAGGAATGGTAATTCCTTAATAAAATAAAATAAAATAGATATGTATATATGTATATATATCTCAATTTTAAACCAGCATTCTATTTTTTATTGAATTAATTGGGGTGACACTGGCTAATAAACTTGTATAGGTTTTGGGGTACAATTCTATAATACATCATCTGCATATTATATTGTATCTTCACTACCAGAAGTCAAGTTTCCTCCTATCACCATTTACCTCCTTTTACCCCCTGGTACTTCCCTCCATACCTCTTTACAAATGGTAATCATCATACTGTTGTCTATTTATGAGTTGTTTTTTAATTCCTTTACATTTTATACCCAACTTTCATCCATCCTCCCCTCTGACAGCTGTCAGTATGTTCTCTGAATCTAGGAGTATTTTTCTGATTTGTTTGTTAGCTCTTTTTGTTCATTATATTCCACATATGAGTAAAATCTTACAGTAATTATCTTCTCTGACTGGATTATTTTACTTAGCATTATACTCTCCAGGGCCATCCATGCTGTCCCAGAAAATAAGATTTCCTTCTTTTGTATGGCCAAGTAGTAATCCATTCTGTAAATGTATCACAGCTTTTTTATCCACTCATCTACTGATGGGAACTTAGGCTGCTTCCAGTTTTGGCTATTGTAAATAACACTGCAATTAACATAGGGGTGCATACATTCTTTTGAATTAGTGTTTCAGGTTTCTTTGGAAATATTCCCAGAAGTAGAATCATTGGATCATAGGCAGTTACATTTTTAATTTTTGAGGTAGCTCATACTGCTTTCCACAGTGGCTGCACCAATCTGCATTCCCACAAACAGTACATGAGGGTTCCCAGTCCTCCACATCCTCATCAACACTGTTGTTTGTTGATTTACTGATGATAGCCAATCTCACAAGTATGAAATGATATCTCATTGTGGTTTTAATTTGCATATCTATGATGATCAATGGCATTGAGCATCTTTTCATATATCTATTGGCCATTTGTATGTCCTCTTTGGACAAGTGTCTATTCAGGTTTTTGCCCATTTTTTAATTGGATTGTTTTGGTGTTGAGTTGTGTAAGTTCTTTATGAATTTTGGACATTAAACCCTTATTAGATGTATCATTGTCAGATATATTCCTCCTTCAGTGGGTTGTCTTGTTGTTGTTGTTGTTGATGGTGTCCTTTGCTGTGCAAAATCATTTTAGTTTTATGTAGTCCTTTTTGTTTCATTTTTCTTTTGTTTCCCTTGCCTGAGACGATTTATCAGAAAAAAAGTATTGTTACAAGAAATGTCTTACATTTTACTGCCTCTGTTTTCCTCTAGGATTTTTATGGTTTCAAGTCTAACATTTATGTTTTTTTATCTATTTGATTCTAATCTTGTGTATGATGTAAGGACGTGGTCTAATTTCTTTTTCTTTTTTCTTTTCTTTTCTTTTTTTTTTGCTTGTATCTGTCCAAATTTTCCAACACCTTTTATTGAATAGACTATCTTTACTGCATTGTATACTCTTGCCTCCTCTGTCAAATATTAATTGACCATATGGTATGGGTTTATTTCTGGATTCTATTCTGTTCCATTGATCTATATGTTTGTTTTTATACCAGTCCTTGCTGTATTGATAACTATGACCTCATAGGATAGTTTAATATCAGGCAGTGAGATTCCTACAACTTTGATCTTCTTTAGTAAGATTGCTGTGGCTATGTGGGCTCTTTTGTGGTTCCATATAAATTTTTGGAATTTTTGTCCTAATCTTGTGAAATATGACATTCATATCTTCATAGGAATTGTGCTGACTATATACTAGTGGATTGCTTTAGGTAGTATGGCCAGTTTAATTTTGTTTACTTTTTCTATTCATGAACACAGTATATACTTCTACTTATTTGTATCTCCCCCAATTTCTTTCTTTAGTATCCTATAATTTTTCAAGTAAAGGTATTTTACATCCTTGGTTATTAAGAGACTTTTTTTTAAGTATCCCTTTCTGATAGTTAATTGTTGATTTCTGGATAATTATGTTGTATCTTGGAACATTATTGAACTTATTTATCAGTTCTAGTAGTCTTTTTGTGTAGAATCTTTAGGGTACTTTATATACAATATCATATCATCTGCAAATAATCACAATTTTACTTTTTCTTTTCCAATTTGAATCCCTTTTATTTTTTCTTATTGTGTAATTGTTGTGGATAGGACTTCCTGTACTGTAAGTTGAATAAAAGTACTGAATGTGGCCCTAGCTGTTTTGGCTTAGTGGATGTCCCTGTTGTGTCTGATCTTAAGGGAAATGCTTTTAGTTGTTGCATATTTAGTATGATGTTGGCTGTTGGTTTGTCATGTATGGCTTTTATTATTCTAAGGCACGATCCCTCTATTCCCACTTTGCTGAGAGTTGTTTGTTTGTTTTTACATAAATGGGTGCTGGATTTTATCAAATGCTTTTTCTGATCTATTGATATGTAATTTTTAACCTTCATTTTGTCTATGTGGTATATCACATTTATTTACCTTTTTAATGTATTGCTGGATCAGGTTTGCTGATATTTTGTTGAGGATTTCAGTTTCTAAGTACATCAGAGATATTGGCCTATAATTTTCTTTTCTTGTGGTGTCTTTGTCTGGTTTTGGTATTAAGTTAATCTTTGCCTTATGAAATGATCTTGGGAGTTTTTCCTACTCTTGAATTTTTTGAAATAATTTGAGAATGATAGGTATTAGCTCTTCTTTGAAAGTTTGGTAAAATTCTCCTGTGAAGTGATCCAGGCCAAGAATATATTTATTAGGAGATTTTTGATTACTGCTTCAATTTCACTGATTGTAACCTATCTATTCAAATGATCTTATTCTTCCTGACTCAGTTTTAGAAGATTGTATCTTTCTGGAAATTTATCCATTTCATCTAGATTGTCCACTTTGTTGACAGGTAGTTGTTTGTAATATTTTCTTAAAATCCCTTGTATTTCTGTGGAGTCAGTTGTCACTTCTCCCCTTTCATTTCTGATTTTGAGTCTTCTCTCTCTCTTTTTTTTCTTTATAACTATATTTAAACTATTGTCAGTTTTGTTTATCTTGTCAAAGAACAAACTTTTGTTTGATTGATCTTTTTTTAAATATTTTATTGATTTTTTTTTTTTTTTTTTTACAGAGAGGAAGGAAGAGGAATAGAGAGTTAGAAACATCGATGAGAGAGAAACATTGATCAGCTGCCTCCTGCACACCCCCTACTGGGAATGTGCCTGCCACCAAGGTACATGCCTTTGACCAGAATGGAACCTGGGACCCTTCAGTTCACAGGCCGACGCTCTATCCACTGAGCCAAACCAGTTAGGGCTGATTGATATTTTTTTATTTTTTTAGACTCATTTATTTCTGCTCTGATCTTTATTCACTTTCAGTTTTGTTTGATGTTCTTTTTCTACTACCTTTAACTATGAAGTCAGATTGTATACTTTACATTTTTCTTTTCTTTTCTTTTTTTAACATATTGCCATTGATTTCAGAAAGGAAGGGAGAGGGAGAGAGAGATAGAAACATCAATGATGAGAGAGAATCATCACTGGCTACCTCCTGCATGCCTCCTACTGGGGATTGAGACTGCAACCCAGGCATGTGCTCTGACTGGGAATCGAACCATGACCTCCTGGTTCATAGGTTGATGCTCAACCACTGAACCACCCCTGACTATAGTATTTGTTTTAAAGTCTATTTTGTCAGCTGTAAGTATTGCTACCCAGGGTTTTTGTTTTATTTATTTTTTCTAATTGGCATGAAATAACTTTTTCTATCCCCTTTCTTTTCCTATGTATGTATATTTTGTACTGAGGTGGGTCTCTTGTAAATAGAATATATATGGGTCTTGTTATCTTATACATTCAGCTAACCTATATCTTTTAATTGCAGCATTTAAGAAATTCATATTTAAAGTGATTATTAATATTTACAAGTTATTGCCATTTTATCCTTTTAACTACATTTCCCTTATTTTTTTGAAAATTGTTTCTTCTTCTTAAAGCATCCCTTTTACATTTCCTGTAATACTAGTTTTATGGTAACAAACTTCTTTAGCTTTTTCTTGTCAGTGAAGCTCCTTTATTTTCCTTCAATTTTAAATGATAGCCTCACTGGGTAAAATAGAATTGGTTGTAGGTACTTGCTTTTCATCACTTTGAATATTTCATGCTGATCCCTTCTGGCCTGAAATGTTTCTGTTGAGAAATCAGCTGAGAGTCTTATGAGAACTTTCCTGTAGTTAACTGATTTTCTCATGTAGCTTTTAAGATTTTCTTTTTGTCTTTAATATTTGGCATTTTAATTTTATGCCATGGTGTGGGTATCTTTGGGTTCTTCTTCTTTGGGGCTCCATGTACTTCCTGGATTTATGTGTTGTTTGATGACACCAGGTTAGAGAAGTGTTCAGTAATTATTTGTTCAAAAGTTCTCAATCCTTTGCTTGTTCTCTTCTCTTTCTGGTACCTCTATGATGCAAATGTTGGTTGACTTCATGTTGTCCTAAAAGACCCTTAAACTAGCCTCATTTTTTAAAATTCTTTTTTTCTTTTTGTTGCTCTGATTGGGTGTGTATTGATACCTTATCTTTCAAATCGCTGATTTTATCCTCTGCATCATTCAACCTACTCTTTATTCCCTTTAGTTTATTTGTCATTTCAAATATTGTAATCTCCATTTCTGAAGGGTTCTTTTTTATGGGTTCTATGTCCTTTTATATGTTGTTATAGTTCTCACTAAGTTCCTAGTAGTTATCACTAAGTTTCTTTTACCTCCTTACACTTTTGTGAACTCTATACTGGTAAATTACTTGCCTCCATTTCTTTTAACTCTTTTTTCTGGAGATATCTCCTGTTCTTTCATGTGGAGTATATGTTTCTTTGTCTCCCTGTTTTGGCTGCCTCTTTGTATTTGCTTCTATGTATTAGGTAGATCTCCTTTTAATATATATACATATACATATACATATACATATACATATACATATACATATACATATACATATATATATGTGTGTGTGTGTGTGTGTGTATATATATATATATATATATATATATATATATATATATATATATATATATATATACACTAGGGGCCCGGTGCACGAAATTAGTGCACTGGAGGTGGGGGGGTCCCTCAGCCCAACCTGCCCCCTCTCACATACTGGGAGCCCTCAGGGGATGTCCTATTGATGGCTTAGGCCCAATCCCCATGGGAAGCGGGCCTAAGCCGCAGTCTAGCCTCCTTTTGTGGGAGGCAACCGGGCTGGTCAGGGGAAGGCACCAGCCCCATCACCCTGCTGCTGCAGCCACTGCTAGTCACCACAGCCACCAAGGTGTTTTCATCAACACAGACTCCAGTCCCTTCACCATGAAAAAGTGACAACTTTCTTTAGGCATTTTCAAGATGTGTCTTTCATAGGATATGCATTTCTTTCTTTCTTTTTTTTTTTTTTTTTTATCCTCACCTAAGGATATTTTTCCATTGACTTTTAGAGAATGTGGAAGATAAAGGGAAAGACAGAGAGAAACATCAAAGTGAGAGGAACACTTTGATTGGTTGCCTCCTGCATGGGCCCTGATCTGGGCCCCAGCCAGGGAGGAGCCTGCAACCTAGGTACATGCCCTTGATCAGAATCAACCCAGACCCTGCTGTCGGCAGGCCGAGGCTCTATCCACTGAGTCAAACCGGCTAGGGCAGGATATGACATTTCTCAGCCCTCCAGCAGCGGACCTTCATTTTTTTCTCCAGAAGTGTGGTGGAAAAACCTTAGATCACCTCTTTGGATTCTTATTACTCAAGTTACTAAGAACATTACCAGTGGCATACAGGAAGCTTAGCCAATGGGTAGTCAGAAAAGGTGTTTCCTCTATAGTTCACACCAATCATAGGCTGTGCCCTGCCCAGGCCTAAAGCCTCTGGCCAAAGCGTTAGGCCTGGGAAGGGGACCTCCAGCTCCCTGTGATTGCAGACACCACCCATTGGGCAGGGGACCCCAGCTCCCTGCAATCCACCACAGGGGCAGAACCCCTTGCAGGAGCGGACCACCAGCTGCCTGTGATCCATCGCAGGCTCCCCGCTGGTGCCCAAGGCCGGAAAAGCCTCTGGCGGAGGCTTTCCCGGCCTTGGGCTCATTGCACCCCAGCCTGCCTGCCATGGATCGCAGGAGCCGACCCCTGGTTGCCTGCGATCTGTCTTAGGCTCCTTGCTGGTGCCCAAGGCCGGGAAAGCCTCCGGTGGAGGCTTTCCCGGCCTTGGGATTGGCCGGACCCCAGCCTGCCTGCCACAGATCACAGGAGCCAACCCCCAGTTGATCCGTTGCAGGCTCTCTGCTGGTGCCCAAGGCCAGAAAAGCCTCTGGTGAAGGCTTTCCCGGCCTTGGGCTCAGCCGCACCCCAGCTTCCCTGCCACGGATCGTAGGAGCCGACCCCCAGTTGCCTACTATCCGTCTTAGGCTCCCTGCTGGCACCCAAGGCTGGAAAAGCCTCTGGCAGAGGCTTTCCTGGCTTGGGCTCGGCTGGACCCCAGCCTGCCTGCCACGGATTGCAGGAGCCGACCCCTGGTTGCCTGCGATTTGTTGCAGGCTCTCCGCTGGTGCCCAAGGCTGGAAAAGCCTCCAGTGAAGGCTTTCCCGGCCTTGGGCTCGGCCACACCCTAGCTTCCCTGCCACGGATTGTAGGAGCCGACACCCAGTAGCCTGCGATCCATGGTTTCCTGGTGGACATGGCTGGTGGGTGTAGCGAAGATACGGTCAATTTGCATATTACTCTATTATTAGGTAATATATATATATATATATATATATATATATATATATATATATATATATAAAAATAATTGATTTCAGAGAGGAAGGGAGCGGGTGGGGGGGGAAGAAACATCAATGATCAGTGAGAACCATTGATCAGCTGCCTCCTGCATGCCCCCCTACTTGGATTGAGCCCACAACCTGGGCATATGCCCTTGACCAGAATTAAACCTGGGATCCTTCAGTCCACAGGCTGATGCTCTATCCAATGAACCAAACCAGCTAGGGCTAGGTAGATCTCCTTTGATCCCCAGTCTTGATAGGGTGCCCTTATGTAATAGGTATCCTGTGAGACCCCCATGGCCCAGCCTCCTTGATCATCTGAACTTGGGTGCTCCAGGAATGGCCCTTGGACAATAACATTTTTCTTCATGCTTCTGAAGTTTGCTGGCTACCCTTGGTTTCTGATAACATCACTACTGCAATGTCTGCCTCTCTGATCACCACTACATTTTCTTCTTATGTTTGCAAATCCAACATTCTATTTAAAAAGTAATACCAGAGGTATTCTCACTGTGGTCATGAACAAGGCAAGGATGCCCAACATTTCCAATAATAGTTATTATTGTACTACAGATATTAACTACTCAATTAAATCAGACAATATTAAATATATTGAGAAATAATCATTTGAAATGTAATTTATATGAAGATGTCAATATCCCATACCTGAATAAAAATAAAGGATTAATAAAATTAAGTCAAGTAACAATTCAGCAAGTTAATACTATATAAAGTTTGAATGCAAAATATTCAAATTACAAACACTTAAAAGATATGAAAAAGAAGACCTTATTTAAAATAGCAACCAAGCCATAACTGGTTTGGCTCATTGGATAGAGCATCAGCCTGTGGACTGAAGGGTCCCAGGTTTAGTTCCAGTCAAGGGCATGTACCTTGGTTGCGGGCACATCCCCAGTAGGGGTTTTGCAGGAGGCAGCTGATCGATGTATTTCTCTCATCAATGTTTCTTACTCTCTATCCTTCTCCCTTCCTCTCTGTAAAAACCAATAAAATATATTTAAAAACTAAAATAGCAACCAAAAAAAAGGTAACATTCTTAAGAATAAACATAGCAAGATATTTTTGAAAGTTCTATAAAAATAATTAAATTGCTCCTACAAACATAGAAGTAGACTTGAAGAAATGACAACACAACCCTCTTCTTAGGATATATGAGTTCTTCATAAGTTACTTTAAAAATTTAAGTAGATCACAGTAAACTTTTTATTACAATTTTTTAAGATAATAGTTGACACTAAATTTTATATAAAAAATACACAAGGATAAATGCACCCCAACTGAGAATCAAACCTGCAACTTAGATATGTGTTCTAATGGGAATCGAACACACAACCTTTTGGTGTATGGGACGATGCTCCAATTGATTGAGCCACTCAGCCAGGGCCAAATTTATTTGTTAATAAGCTGTCACATAACATCCTTTTTCAAAATAAGGGAAAATAGAAGAGGCAAGAGCCATAATGTGTCCCAATGTACAATCTGTCTGCTGGCCCTGCACTATTGACCAACTATGTAAAAATGGGCTAAACCTCAGCAAAGGTTCTGACCTATTGTGTCAGTTACAGCAGAGCCACCTGGTGGCTTGCTAACATTCCGATTTTTAGTCCCAGAGAGTCCTCCATACTGAAGCTGACTTTGTATCATTGCTACTCATGCTAGAGTCTGAAAATTGCTTCTGTAAACAGCTATGGCACCCTGTGTGGTTAGCATCTTGAATCACACCTGGAAATGACTATGAGCTTGTCCATAGGCATCAACAGCAGATGTCCTTCACTGTGTGCAGATAAAGCTTTTTCCAATACCTAAATCCAGGACTAAAAAGTGTGTTTCTTTCATTTATTATGCTTTCATTCCATAATGCCAGGAACAGTATGTTAGTCAGCAGATGGAGAGTTAGATCACCCCTGCCTTCTTATTTATTATCAATAGTTTACTGTGTTCTTAGGGAAATGCACAACTGTTGCATTGTTTAAAACCAAAATAAAATTATATCATAAAATTAATGTTAAAAACAAGTCTCTCTTTCATTCCACTTTAAGGAGTGTTCAAGGGAATGATTTATAGGTACTTACTTATATAATGCATTTTATGACTGTTTACAGAATTGGATATTTAAAGCTTAATTTTTGTGGTCACAAATTGTACATCATAGAGTTTAATTTAAAGCGTATCTGCTTCATTATGTAACTAATGATCCATGTACATTACTCCACATTACACACATATTTCATGTTATAATTATGCATCTCACCATCGAAAGTGTGCATTTAATTATACAGAAAAGTTATACAACTTTAAAACTTGGTAAATATAGTTGAAAACAGGATTTTCTTAAAGAATTCATATGTGAAAAGTAAACTTCTCTGATCTCAATTGCTTTTGTATTTAGAATCATATGTTATATCCAAAGCATCATGTACACCTTATATTAACACTATAGAATGTTTTAGCTGGTGGCCGAGGTAGATGATATTGAAAATCATACTTCTTATTTATCACAGTCCAAAGATATTTTCTGTGAAGAGGCAAATATTTTAAGTGTAAAATTTGACAAAAATAATCTTAGATATGATTTTTGTCAATCTTTCGATTTGGCCTTCTTATATGTTCAGTTATTACTGTTGTCATCACTATCAAAATCTGATCTCTATAATGAACCTATAACTTTCCATTTACTGTTACAGTGTGCTCTGAAATTGAGTCTTTAAACTTCTTCCAGGATAGGCACTTTTAAGTGTCATCCTATTTGACTACATCTTGCAGAACATATCCATGTTAGCATTTTCCCAGTAGAGCATCTACTTTTCTTCTTTTAATACCTAATTTTTTTTAAGCCACTCTAGTCTAAGTGTTGAACCATTGGAGATTTTTTGTTGTTGCTTCTTTTGTTTTTATCTTTATTGTTGAAAGTATTACATATGCCTCCTTTTTTTCTCTTATTGACCCCTTCTAGCCTGCCCCTGACACCACCCTAGGTCTGGAACATGTTATGCATATATGCATACAAGTTCTTTGATTGACCTCTTTTTACCCACCTACCCACCGTGGCCTTCCCTCTGGGGTGTTGCTACTTTTAATATTTCCTTTGTGTTGGTTTTCAGCAGTTTAGCCATTATTTGTTTATGTATGAGTTTCTTTATTTATCCATCTTTGAGTTCATAGACATTTTTGAATTTGTGGTTTTCATGTATCTTCAGTTTTGGAAAGTCCACATTATGTTTAAGAATATTTTTTAAAACTTAGAATTATAGCAAAGAACAATATATTACATAAAGAAACATATAGAAAGTCTATAAATAAAACTTCAACAACTAAATGAAATAGCAAAAAAATAAATTTAAGAAATCAGAGGAGTTAAAGACGAAAGCATTCAGAATGGTCAAAGGGATGAAAAATAAAAGAAATTCAATAGAGATATAAGCAGATAAAAGTGGGATGTTTAATATACAAACACTAGAGGCCCAGTGCATGAAATTCATGCATGGGGGGGGGGTGTCCCTCAGCCCAGCCTGCACCCTCTCTAATCAGGGACCCCTCGAGGGATGTTCAACTGCCCGTTTAGGCCCAATCCCACCGGGATCATGCCTAAACGGGCAGTCGGACATCCCTTTCACAATCAAGGACTAATTGCTCCCAAACAATCGCCTTGCCTGCCTGCCTGATTGCCCCTAACCACTCCGTTGCCAGCCTGATCAATGCCTAACTGCTCCCCTGCCAGCCCGATTGCCCCTAACTGTCCTTCCCTGCAGGCCTAGTCGCCCCAAACTGCCCTCCCCTGCAGGCCTTTTTCCCCCTAACTGCCCTCCCCTACAGGCCTTGTCCCCCCCAACTGCCCTCCCCTACTGGCCTGGTCACCCCCAACTGCCCTTCTGCTCGCCCAGACACCACTAACTGCCCTTCCTTGCCAGCCTCATCTCCCCCAACTGCCCTCCCCTGCCAGCCATCTTGTGGTGGCCGTCTTGTCTTCACATGGGGGCAGTCATCTTTGACCACATGGGGGCGGCCATCTTGTGTGTTGGAGTGACCATCAATTTGCATATTACCTCTTTATTATATAGGATTTGGAGTCTCAGAAAAAGGAGAGACAGAATGGGAACAGAGTCATTATTTCTACCAGTACAAGTAGAATCTAAAGTCTGCTGAGTTTCTTAGACTCTTAGTCACATCTTTCAGAAGCTCATGTATCCTAGGGGATAAGTGACCTCCCAATGCCACTAACAGAATACTGTTTTATACAACATTTTCATATAAATCATAAATTTTAGACCTCTCATGGAAGCCAGGCCTTCAGGTTCAAAGTCTCCTAAAAAGAAGAACTATAAAGAAGTGAGCCTGGTTTTATCCTTGAGGCATTTAGCAATTATTTAAGCCAGTGGTCGGCAAACTCATTAGTCAACAGAGCCAAATATCAACAGTATGACGATTGAAATTTCTTTTGAGAGCCAAATTTTTTAAACTTAAACTTTTTCTAATGCCACTTCTTCAAAATAGACTGGCCCAGGCCATGGTATTTTGTGGAAGAGCCACACTTAAGGGGCCAAAGAGACGCATGTGGCTTGCGAGCCGAGGTTTGCCTACCACTGATTTAAGCTTATAATAATCAAGTGGCCAATAAGGTCAGCAGAAATAGGTGGAAAGTTCAGAAATGGTATCTCTTAGTAGTGGCAAAACATCAACTACAATTAAGGCCTGCCAAGTGAGAAGAATCCCTGGTGGAACCAAAACAGACCAAACTTAACAAAATTTATAACCAAATCTGTAATTAGCTTAGAACCTAAGTAGAGCAATGTGATCTACCCTTGCTGTAGCTCCTTGGAAAAAGATTTTGCGAATCATTTATGGTGAAAGGTATTACAATCCAAAGGCTCAACAATTATTTAAAAATACTATTCATTTGCTAAAAAATTAGCAAGCACAAGAAGGAAGGAAGGGAGGGAGGGAGGGAGGAAGGAAGGGAGGGAGGAAGGAAGGCAAACAAAAAGAGAAAAAAGAGAAAGAAAACAGATAATGAAAAGAACTCCAATAGGATATATATATATATATATATATATATATATATATATATATATATATAATCTCCTAGAGGCTGTGTGCAAGAAATTTGTGAACTCGGGGCAAGGGAGAGAGGGGTCCCTCAGCCTGGCCTGTGCCCTCTCATAGGAATCAGTTGTTCCAACACTTGGTCTATTTGCATATTAGGCCTTTATTATATAGGATATATAGTTTCAATGGTTGTGAGACAAGCTAGTAAACCAAGCCAAGTGAAATAAGAAAACTGGTCTATTTGCATATTAGGCCTTTATTATATAGGATATATAGTTTCAATGGTTGTGAGACAAGCTAGTAAACCAAGCCAAGTGAAATAAGAAAACTGAGACAGATAGTTAAACGAGTAGTTTGCAGCCATCTAATAAATCTAAATACCAAGCAGTTTGTAGTCACCTAGTAAATCCTGTTCTCCCTAAAACAAGGACACTTAAGAATAAATGGTTTTTACTTCTCCCTAATCCACCAGGATAAATAGCTTAAATCACTCTACTTGGGGAGATAGGTAGCAAAATCCAATTAGTGCCATTTGTGCCAACCACACCAAAGACAGATGAAGTTAAGGGAGTAACTCTCAGTTTGACACATGAGCATACAATTGATGAATTTTCTATTGAGATCCTCCCTTAAGATCTTTCCTAAATTCCCAGCCTTTAAAACGACTCAAAAGAAAAGTCCAAGAATGTGCTTTTCCTCTCAGGAGTAGTCCCAAACTTTCCCCTTCCCCATCTCCTTCCCCACAGGCCTGCATTTACTAAAATCTGAGGGACCCCAGGAGACTTGCAACCAGGTAGCAATGGGAAGCTGTAGCTGGTTCCTCAAACCTTCTGAACCTGCCTCCAAGTTCCCAAAGCAGCCCTGCTTAGGTTCATATCCCCACCCAGTCTCTCTCCTGTAACTTCTATCCTAAGCCCTTCTTTGTTTCGCTGTCCCTAGCTTTATTGAACATCCTCTAATGTGACTCCAATTGTGAAATCTTTCCTGCAGGAAGTCAAGAAACCACACCTACTGGCTGGCTATAGGCAGACCTCTCAGGGCCAGGTAAGAGAGTTCTGCCTATAAGAAAATCACTTTAAATGTAAAAACACAAATAAGTGAAAAAAAAAAATGATGGATAAAGGTATCCTATAGCAAAAAAAAAAAAAAAAGGCAATATGTATCTCAGAGGACAAAAATTACCAGACATAAAGTGGATCCATTTATAATTATAAAGAAGTCCATGAAGGACATGTTATTCTCAATGTGTACTTGTATGCATCTAAATATTTTGTCTAGGGAAGAATATTCAAAGCTGTAGAGAATGTTTATAAGAATTTATTTTAGTCAAACTGATGACAATTGCTGGGAAGCAATATCTCAAATATTCCAACAAATGACAGTTTTGAAGTTTTTATTATGCAATTGAAATTAAGGAAGGAATGTAGGAGTATTACATGAGGATGGGAGAAAGCAAGGTGGGGGTTGTATTACAGGATTATTAAGAAGATTATGTACTCTCTTGATGGTGTTAAGCCTATTTCAAAGGCGTGTTAAAGCTAGATACACAAAACAATGAGCAGGGCTTGCTTAAGGCAAGGATAAACCTCTTACTAAAAAAGTTATATGCCTAAGGCTTGACTATTGACCATTACCTGCCCTGTTAGGAATTTATAATCATATCAGCCTATGAGGTTATTTTCTGCAGATTTCCTCTCTCATTCACACATTTAACTTAAAAATATATGAAGCAAAAACTACTGGAACTGCAAATAGGCAAATCTGTAAATATTGTCAGAAATTTCAGAACGCTGCATTCAATAACTAATTTACAAATATAGGTGAGAATCAGTAAAGATATAGAAGACTCAAAGAATACTATTAACTGATCTGACATAACTGACATTTATAAAACACTTAACAATACAAAACACTTACATAAATGCAGTAGTATTTACCAATGCAGTAGTAGTAGTATTTACCAAAAGATTCATTTTCTAGGCCATAAAACAAGTCTTTAAAATTTTTTAAGAGGACTGGGAGGGGGGAAAAAATAAATAAATAAATAAATAAATAAATAAAAATAAAAATAAAATTTTTTAAGTACTCTGATCATGCAAAGTATATTCTTTGACTACAATGAATTTAAATTAAAAACAAATAACAAGAAGGAATTCTTACCATTTGCAACAGCATGGATGGAACTGGAGAGCATTATACTAAGCAAAATAAGCCAGTCAGAGAAATATAAATATCACATGATCTCACTCATTTTTGGAATATAATGAACAACATAAACTGATGAACAAAAGCAGAGACAGAGAAGCATTTATCAGACCATCAAATCTCAGAGGGAAGGTAGGGGAGGATGGGGGTAAGAGGGAAAGATCAACCAAAGGACTTTTATGCATGCATATAAGCCTAACCAATGGACACGGATACCAGGGGGGTGAGGGCATGAGTGGAGGGGTGGGTGGGCAATGGGGGCATAAGAACACATATGAAATACCTTAATCAATCAAAAAAAAAAACCACAACAGTAACAAAATGATACATGGAATATCTCCCAAAAATTGCAAACTAATAATATTTTTATAAATGATGCAGGTGACAATGGAAATATAAAATTGAAACTAGAAGTCATTTTAAACTGAATGGCAATGAAAACATGACACACAGCAATGCATAGTATGCTGCTGAAGCAATATTTAAAGGGAAAGTTATGGCCTAAATGTGAAATCTCTCAAATCAGTTACCGAGGCTTCCATCTTTAAAATCTGGAAAAAAAGAGCAATGACATTAGATTCTACATTCAAAAACTAGAAAATAATTAGTGCCAAAAAGCAGAAGATAGAAAGTAATAGGAAGCAGATATAATAAAATAGAAATGAGCCAAAAAATAGAAAAAAATCAATGAAAATCAAAGCTAGTTCATTGAGAATAGCAGTAAAATTGATAATTGTTCAGCCAGATCAAACAGAAAAAAAGAATGAAGTCACAGATTATAGAAAAAGGGATGATAAAAGTAACATTGCCACATATTCTACAGATATTTGAAATAGAATAACAAAATAATATGAAAAACTTGATGGCAATACAATTGACAAAATTGATAAAATGAAAAAAATCCTCGAAAGGTAAAAACTATCAAAGTTTGCTCAAGAAGAAATATATATTCTAAATAACTCTATACTTATTAAATAAATTAAAATTTTCTTAAAACCTTCTTACAAAGAAAATTTCAGGCCTATAAGGATTTACTGGGAAATTCTAAATAATATTTAAGAAAAAAATTATTTCAATTCTACATGATTCTTCCAGGTAATTGAATAAGAAACACTTCCCAACTCATTCTATGAAGCCAGAAGTGGTATTAAACCAAACCAGACAAAGACATTATGAGTAAAGGAATCTACAGAACAATGCATCTCAAAAACATAGACACAAATAAACTTATCAAAATTATAGAAAATTCTTTTTAATGATATATAAAAATAAAATAACTGAACAAAATGGTGTTTTTCTGAGGAATACATGTTGGTTTAACACTTGAGAATCAAGGCACTGTATCATATCGATAAACTAAAAAATAAGAGCCATGTTATCATCTCAATAGACACTAAAAAACACATATAATTCAACATCTATTCCTGATAAAAACATTAATAAAAGCCTATGATGCACACAAAATCCTGGATGAACCTAAATTAATGATGATGAAGAAGCCCAATAAAAAGGTTAATATTGTGTGATTCAATTTTTAAAATGTCAAATATAAACTTCAATATAAAAATCTCAAAAAATAATATGTAATGAAAAAAAGTTAATAAATGGTTCCATGAGGACAGGGTGTGGCAAGGAAAAAGAGTCCACAAGGGAATTAATTATGCTACCTAATAATAGAGTAATATGCAAATTGACCGCACCTTCGATACACCCACAAGCCACGCCCACCAGCAAATGGTTGTAGGGAGGCTGGGTGCGGCCGAGCCCAAGGCCGGGAGGCTTTCCCGGCCTTGGGAACCAGTGGGGAGCCTGCACAGATCGCAGGCAACCACTGGGGGTCAGCTCCTAAGATCCTTAGCAGGGAGGCTGGAGTGCAGCCAAGCCCAAGGCCGCTGCCGGGGGCCAAGCCCCGACCCTGAAAGAAGGCAGAAGGCGGTGGTCACAGCCAAGGCCTGGGTCCCTGGTGCTGGCAGAAAACTGGTGCAGGCAGCCAGGTGAATGAAGTTCTATTGCACGAATCTTCGTGCAAACGGGCTGCTAGTATACTTATATTGTGGCAATGATGTGTATATTTCTTATTTTGATGAGGTCATGATTTAATGCATGTGTAGATACAACATGACTTGAATATTTAAAAAATATAAAGTTTATTGCATGTCAATTATATTGCTATTATTGTTAATAAAATTAAAAATATACAAAATGGCAGTACCTATAGGGAAATACATTTGTATATCATTAAGTATGAGCCAGTAGAGAATCCAATATTGATTATAGGGCATAGAGTAGAATTTAAAGAGAGAAATCTTAAGGCAAGACAAAGTTGGTATCTGGCGTCCATTCCTTCCACACCTGGCCTGGTGACCATTGATTGCCTCCTCACTTGACCCCACCAAGGCCTTTGCCCCAGGCTGGGATGGGGAACTGGGGGTGGGTGGCAGCAGACGTGGCCCCTTTCCCAGGGGGGCCGAGGGCCAGGTCCCTCCTCGGGGCCAGCAGCCAAGCTCCTGTGCCCCGTCCCTCCTCCCGGCTGGCAGGCTCTGATTGGCCCATCACTCACCCACTATGCTGGCAACGCTGCAGTGAGGGAAGGAGGACCAGGAGGAGACAGGGAACCATGCAGTGGCAGGGCACTGGTGTTGGTGTCCGTTCCTTCTGCACCCAGCCTGGTGACCATTGCCTCCTCTCCAAAGCCCACCAGGGCTTTTGAGCCTTGGGCTGGAACAGGGAACTGGGGGTGGGTGGTGGCAGATGTGGCCCCTTTCCCAGGGGGGCCGAGGTCCAACCTCCAACACCCTGTCCCTCCCCCTGGCCAGCAAGCCCCAATCGTCATGTGATCCCTCCCCCCATTCCTCCCCCTGGCTGGCAGGACCTATCAGCTGGCAGGGCCTAGGGACCCCACCCGTGAACACATATTTGTGCACCAGGCCTCTAGTGTACGTATAAGTGGACTAAAAATTTAAGGTGACAAATGAGAACACTGCATTCTTCAGTGAAATAAAAAACTTGCAAAGAAAGGAAAATTTGGAAAAAGACCAAAGCTATAATGTAGTTTTCTTAGAGAGCTGAGGGTTAATTATTATACACTATTTGCAATATCAATAAAGATTTATATATCATAATGTGGGAGGGAATACTAGAGGAAGTGAAAAAAATTTCAGGATAAGAGATTATATATATATATATATATATATATATATATATATATATATATATATATATATATATCCTATCTAATAAAACAGTAATATGCAAATCATCACTCCGCTACACTCACAAGCCACGCCCGCCAGCCAATCAGAAAGTGAATATGCAAATACACCTAACCAAGATGGCTGTAGACTCGGAGAGCGGTGGTTAGAACTGGGATATTGGAGCCGAAGATCAGAGGGGAAGATCGGAGCCAGCGGGGGTCCCCCACAGGTGATCAGAGCCAGCTGGGGTCCCCTGCAGGCGATCAGAGCCAGCTGGGGGGTCCCTGCCCAGAGCCCAAGCCTCAGCCAGAGGCTTGCAGCCTTGGCTGGGGGTGGAGCCCCACGATGGGAGACAGCAGGGACTCCCTGCCCAGAGCCCGAGCCTCAAACAGAAGCTTGAGGCCTTGACCTTGGATGGAGCGGGCGATAGAGCCAGCTGGGGGTCCCTGCCCAGGGCCCGAGCCTCAAACAGAGGCTTGCTGCATTGGCTGGGGGCGGAGCAGGGTGATCAGAGCCGGGTGATCAGAGCCAGCTGGGCTTCCTGCCCAGAGCCCAAGCCTTGGCCAGAGGCTTGCAGCCTTGGCC
Source organism: Ia io (assembly GCA_025583905.1). Taxonomy (NCBI): domain Eukaryota; kingdom Metazoa; phylum Chordata; class Mammalia; order Chiroptera; family Vespertilionidae; genus Ia; species Ia io. The sequence continues at coordinate 39,662,539 of JAJQQW010000009.1, read as the reverse complement.
GTTGGGGCGGAGCCTGGCAATTGGAGCCTGGGAATCGGAGCCAGCTGGGGTCCCCTGAGGGTGATTGGAGCCAGCTGGGGGTCCCTGCCAAGGGCCCAAGCCTCAGCCAGAGGCTTGCAGCCTTGGCCTTTGGGGCGGAGCCTGGCAATTGGAGCCTGGCAATCGGAGCCAGCTGGGGTCCCCTGAGGGCAATCGGAGCCAGCTGGGGGTCCCTGCCCAGAGCCCAAGCCTCTGCCAGAGGCTTGCGGCCTTGGCCGTGGGTGGAGCCAGGCGATTGCACCAGCTGTGGGTCCCTGCGGGCGATCGGAACCAGCTGGGGGGTCCCTGCCCAGGGCCCAAGCCTCAAACAGAGGCTTGCGGCCTTGGCTGGGGGTGGAGCCAGCTGGGGGTCCCTGCCCAGGACCCGAGCCTCAAACAGAGGCTTGAAGCCTTGGCCAGGGGTGAAGCCTGGGAATCGAGCCAGCTGGGGGTCCCCTGCCAAGGGCTGGAGGCTTTAGGCCTTGGCAGGGGCGGAGCCGGAGATCACAGGAGATAGGTGTGAACTACAGAGGAAATACCTTCTCTGACCGCTCATTGGCTAAGCTCCCTGTATGCCACTGGTAATACTCTTAGTAACTTGGGTATAAGAATCCAAAAAGGTGATCTAGGGCTTTTCCATCACACTCCTGGAGAAAAAAACGAAGGTCTGCTGCTGGAGGGCTAAGAAATGTCATAACCTGCCTTACACGGTTTGGCTCAGTGGATAATGCCTAGGTTTGCCAACCGCAGAGTCCAGGTTAGATTCTGATCAAGGGCATGTACCTAAGTTGCAGGCTCCTCACTGGCTGGGGCTCAGGTCAGGGCTCATGAAGGAGGCAAGCAATCTAAGTATTCCTCTCACTTTGATGTTTCTCTCTGTCTTTCCCTTTCTCTTTCACATTCTCTAAAAGTCAATGGAAACATATACTCAGGTGAGGATAAAAAAAAAAAAAAAAGAAAGAAATGTCATATTCTATGAAAGACACATCTTGAAAATGCCTAAAGAAAGTTGTCATTTTTTCTTGGTGAAGGGACTGGAGTCCGTGTTGATGAAAACACCTTGGTGGCTGCGGTGACTTGCAGTGGCTCCAGCAACGGGGTGATGGGGCTGGTGCCTTTCCCTGATCAGCCTGGTTGTCTCTTACCAAGGGAGGCCAGACTGCGGCTTAGGCTCGCTCCTTATGGGGAGCGGGCCTAAGCCGTCAGTAGGACACCCCCTGAGAGCTCCCAGTATGTGAGAGGGGGCAGGCTAGGCTGAGGAGAACCCCCCCAGTGCACGAATTTCATGCACTGGGCCCCTAGTGTATATATATATATATATATATATATATATATATATATATATATATATATATATATATATATAATGTGAAAAGGGTTCTGAAGCTATGAGTTTATAATAAAGACCATATTTCTTTAAATGTTATTTAAAGTGCAGTTGTCATTTGACCAAGGTTAAACTGTTATTTTCTTTCCCTTATACTATTGGGTAGAAATAGATGAGCAGAAATAAATATGCAGGTTTATGAAATGGAGCTCATGAGACTTTATTTTCATCATTACTTTTAATAAGTATGACATACCTATCATTATACCAGTGCCAATTCTGCTGTCAAAAGCAGACTAGAATAAGATGTTCAAGTGTGTAAGACATTTCTATAAGTGGTTAAGGCTACACATTTCCAGTGTGCATACTGTAACTTAAGTCAACATTAATAACAGATGACATATGTAGCACGATAATAAAATCATAACACTGATTATTTTCCTAAGCCCATGACCACTACAGAAAGGAGAAAACTATAATCTACAAATCAGAATGTATTTTTAGAGAACAATGGAAAATAAAGAAAGGAAGGAAATAGAATCAGGAAAAATCCAAGTGTGCCAATATCCATTCTTGTCTTACTGATAGAGCTTGGACTGGCATGTGGCCTCTTAGCTAAATTCGAATCTTTTTATCTTTCTCTTTGCTAGATATGTCATGTAAATCAATTCCAGCCCAAACTGATATGTAATATAAAATGATTTCTGATTCTAGGACTTGTTCATAAATTAATTAGGTATTTATTTTCTACCTGTTCTTTCTCCCATTCAATGTAAAAAGATGACAGAAAATGGAATAGCACATTTGACCCTTGAATGGCAAAAATGTCAGAGCAGCCAAAACAGCTCTAATATGCTTGCCTTTCCACTGTTACTTACTTTGCCTTGTTTAAGCCATTATATTCTGTGGTCTTGTTAGAAAAAATTACCAAAATCTTTCCACGTTGGCCAGTGTGGCTCAGTCGGTTAGAGCTGTGTCTGTTCACCAAAAGGTGGTGGGATTGATTCCCAGTCAGGGCACATACCCAGGTTGCAGGTTTGATCCTGTGTCTCAAGGTGCATGTGGGAAGCAACCCATAGGTATTTCTCTCTCACAACAATGTTTCTCTCTCCCTTCCTCTTTAAAATTAACATCCTACCTAATAATAGACAAATATGCAAATTGACCATACCTTCACTATGCCCGCGATTGGCCAGGAGGTGCGGGAGGGTGGGACTCGGGGTGGCCGGGGTGGCCGATTGGGCCGGTGGGACGCTGAGCTCATGTCACCAGCAGCGGCTCGAGCTCAGCGTCTGCACCATGGCTGTGCTGCGGCACAGAAGGGGCTTCTGGGGCAGCGAGCTCACATCCCACCATGGACCATCAAAAGCGGGGGAGCTGGGTGCCTGTCCACTCAGGCACCAGGCCTTTCAGAAGCCTCCGCCACTCTGGAGGCTTCTGAAAGGCCTGGTGCACCAGCGATCAAAAGCAAAAGCGTGGGAGCTAGGTGCCTGTCCACTCAGGCAACAGGCCTTTCAGAAGCCTTCGTCACGCCAGAGGCTTCTGAAAGGCCTGGTTCACCAGCGGACAGGCACCCAGCTCCCCCGTGATCGAAAGCAAAAGTGTGTAGGGGACCCTACACGTGCTTGATTCAATCATGCACTGGGCCTCTAGTATATATATAAAAATCTTCCCAGCTCTAGCTGGTTTGTCTCAGTGGATAGAGCGTGGACCTGTGGACCAAAGGGTCCCAGGTTTGATCCTGGTCTAGGGCATGGACCTCATTTCAGGCTTCTCCCCTTGCCTGGGCCCTGGTCAGGGTGTTAAGGAGGCAACCAAGAATTTTTTTTTTTTCCTCTCACATAGATATCTCTCTCTGTCTTTCCCTCTCTCTTCCGCTATCTCTAAAAAAAATAAATAAATAAAAATAAATAAAAGGAAAAATATCCTCAGGTGAGGATTATAAAAAAAAATCTCAGAGAAGTTTGTAATATGTGATGATCATAACGGCTGCTGATCATCAAGAACTTATAATAGTACCCTTCAACCTAGAAGTCTTAGGATATGCTAGATACATGGTTTTAGACTGATCAGTGAGTACTTGCTGAGTTCTGCAAAGTGCTTAACACTGTGTGAAGCCCTGCAATGAATGTAAAGAAAGATGAATTTAAGTTCTGGAGGATAAAACTCACATACAAATTTACATGGAACTACAAAAGACCCCAAATAGCTGCAGCAATCCTGAGAAAGAAGAACAAAGTTGGAGGAATCTTAATACCAGATATCAAGTTATAATACAAAGCCACTGTAATCAAAACAGCCTGCTACTGGAACAAGAACAGGCATATAGATCAATGGAACAGAACAGCAACCCCAGAAATCGGCCCAAGCCACTATGCTCATTTAATATTTGACAAAGGAGGCAAGAGAATAAAATAGAGTCAAGACAGTCTCTTCAATAAATGGTGTTGGGAAAATTGGTCAGATAAATGCAAAAAAAAAAAAAGAAACTAGACCACCAACTTACACCATACACAAGTATAAACTCAAAATGGATAAAAGAGTTAAATGTAAATCGTGAAACCATAAAAATCCTAGAAGAAACCATAGGCAGCAAAATCTCAGACACCTCTCTTAGCAATATATTTGGGGATAAATCTCCTAGGGAAAAGGAAACTAAGGAGAAAATAAAACAAATGAGACTACATCAAAATAAAAAGCTTCTGCAAAAGAAACCATCAACAAAATGTAAAGGGAGCCCACTGTATGGAAGAATATATTTGGCAATGATACATCTGATAAGGGTTAATATCCAAAGTATATGAGGAACTCATACAAATTAACAAAAGACAAACAATCCAATTTAAAAATGTACAAAGGACCTAAATAGACACTTCTCTAAAGTAGACATACAGATGACCAAGAGACATATGAAAAAGTGCTCTACGTTATGATTTGCATCAAAGAGATGCAAATTAAAATGACAATGAGGTATCACTTCACACCTGTCAGAATGGCTACCACCAACAAATCAACAAATGACAAGTGCTGGTGAGGATGTGGAGAAAAGAGAACCCTAGTATACTGTTGGGGGAATGCAGACCAGGTGCAGCCATTATGGAAAACAGTATGGAGTGTCCTCAAAATATAAAATATGGAACTGCCATTTGACCCAGTAACCCACTTTTAGGAATATATACTAAGAAACCCAAATCACCAATCAGAAAGAATGTATGCACCCCTATGTTCATAGCAGAACAATTTGCAATAGCTAAGATCTGGAAATAGCTCAAGTGCCCATCAGTCGATGAGTGGATAAAGAAGCTGTGGTACATTTATACCATGGAACACTATGCAGCAGTAAAAGAGAGGGATCTCTTACCCTTTGAGACAGCATATCTAGAAAATATCATGCTAAGTGAAGTAAGTCAGTCAGAGAAAGACAAGTATCACATGAACTCACTCATATATGGAATCTAATGACCAAAATAAACTGATGAACTAAATAGATCCAGAGACATAGAAACATGGAAGACTGTTAAACCTCAGAGGGAAAGCAGGGGAGGATTTGTAGGTGGGAAGAGATCACCAAAGAACTTGTATGCACATATATTCATATCCCATGGGCACAGACAATAGGGTGGTGAAGGCTTGGCGTGGAGGACAGGAAAGGGTTAGAAGAGGTCATCATGGGAAAAAGGGGAATATATGTAATACTTTCAACAATAAAGATTAAATAAATAAATAAATAAGATGATGGTGAAGAAGAAAAGAACAAAAATATGAACAATAAAATGGCAATAAATATATATCTATCAACAATTGAATCTAAAAATCAAAATAAACAGACAGGAAATCTAATGAACAAAATAAATTGATGAATAAAATAGAACCAGAGGCATGGGAACATGGAACAGACTGATGAATCTTAGAGGGAGTGAAGGGGCAGAAGAGATTAACCAAAGATATTATATGCATATATGCATTACCTCTGGACTCAGACAATAGGATGGTGAAGGCCTCTGACAAGTCAGGAACTGAGTGGAAGCAGGCTATAGGGGGAACAAAAGAGGATACCTATAATAAAGATTTACAAAAAAGAAAAAAAAAAAGAACTTAGAATAAGCCAGTATTCTCTTATACTGTTTATATCCTAAACAACCCTTTGCTATAGAGAGAAGAAAGACTAGAACATAAGCAACATGAACAAGTTCAAGCATCCAATAGCTTGTAGATGTGGAATGGAATTTTTCCCAGATCTCAAGGATCCTAAAAGTCCTTGTTCTTTCTCTTATGCTACAGAAACTTTATAAGTGCAGAAAAGGTAACCTCATAATAAATACCCAATCTCAAAGGTGTAAAAATGGTGCTAAGGTCATGGCATACCCATTTTTGTAATTCTAGAATTTCTGAGACATTCACGAAATGCTTTAAGCTGTGTTGTCATTCAATAAAAAATACATGCTACCTTTTTGTCTGTGTGAAACAAGAAAAATAGTAGAGTGAACTTATAGGACTTCTCCATGACTACATTAAAAAGAAATTCAAAGATATTTATCAAACAAGAAATGAATTTGTATAATATAACCGAAATAATAAGTCTATTTTTAGAATAAAAATAAACAGACTCAGACTAGATGTCTACTTGTGGGACTTGTTTCTGTTCTTTATTTGATAAAGAAAGTTTACTGATCAAGTTTAATGATTTATAAACATTAACAACTATTGAATCAATCACATAACACAATTATAAAATTCCTCAGAAGTTGATGCCCTTCAGGAAGAGTCTGATGGCAAGGTATGTTGTTAAATCAGTGCAAGTCTTTTAGCACAGCTGGCTAAGGCAGCCATGTGCAAGTATTTAATAGTTCAGAGGCCATGAAGCAACAGCAGTACAGCAGCCAACTCTGAGGAGTGTGGCTCCTCAGTGATGAGATCAGTGTGGCCCACCCAGAACTATTTAGGAGTATTAGGTGTCCTGGGATTTCTAAAGCTCCACACCCACAAGAGAAGTGGCACATGAGTGAGAAAACTTCATTTGTCAAGTTATTGCTTGTGACCAAATGGTGGCTCACAATTGCTTCCAGTACTCAGGAGAGTGATCCAGCAGCTTCTTCTATACACCAGAGCACACTTCAGGTAAGGATAGACCCAGTGTTGCAAAATAGGTCAATTCCCAGAATGCCTGTAAAACTCTGATAAGCCTAACATCTTTCCTTATAGACTAAGAACACAAAGTGAAGCAGGCTAAGGTTACTTTACCTTTTAAATTTTATTACATATTATTTTATGTTGGTAATATATGTGGGATCAAGGAAGCCAGTAACTGAATCAAACAATGTCTTAGATGACATTTCAGAAGTTATCAAAACTAGATTTAATCTTGTTAAAATATTGCCTTGAGGAAAAAAATGTTAAAATATTCTACTATTGCATTTGCTTAATAGTAATATAATTTACTTCTCAGCTAGTTGTGTTTCCCGTAAGCTATATCTTCCATTTGCCATCTAAAAATTGTTTTTCCCCCACATAAAGTTGGTGCTATGTCATACCGGAAATTACATACATAAAAAAATGCTGAATGAAAAAATAACCGTTATTAAAAAATAATGAGAGGCATGTGTGGGCATTAGGTGGTATTAGGCATCAAATTATTGCAGCATGACTCCCCGGCCCCATCTCCCACAGACAGGCTTACACTCAGACCTAACTCCTCCGAGAATAGTATCTTAGTCAAATAGAACTACAACTCACTAACAAGACCATATATCAAATGTAAATACCTTCCCTTTGAGGGCAATGAATATGCACCTCAAGAATTTTGCTGTTTGCTTACACTTGCCCTGCCCTGTATGTGATACTCGCTTAAGTATGTTTAGATATGTATATTTTTAAGTATTTGCATCTTTATAAACTCTCAAGAGAGAAAAAGAGCTCCCAGAATACAAATGCTACTGAAGCTTGCCCACATTTTCAAAACATTTTATGGACATCAAAAAATTCAACAACTATTGAGAAACTTCAGTGTGTTAGTAAGGTATACATAATCTTGTTTATCAGAGCTTGGAGTCTTGCCAAAAAACACACCTTAATCAAATACTTAGCAAGACATAAACTATTTGAATTAAAACATTGCTGTATAGACAATAACCAAGAGCAGTGTGAGGCATGTATTAAGCACTCAGTAAATTCTTATGAATGACTCCTCACTACTTGAGTTCTGTGAAGTACTTCAGTTCAATGCAATCTGATCTGCGTGGTCAGGAATGACTTCCCAGCAGAAAGACCATTAAAATTCAAAGCTAAAAGTTATGAAGAAGTTAGCTAAGTAAGGAAAGATGAGAGGCGCTGGCTGAGTAGCTCAGTTGGTTAGAGTATTATCCTGATACACCAAGGTTGCAGGTTTGATCCCTGGTCAGGACACATGCAAGAATCAACCAATGAATTCATAAATAAGTGGAGCAACAAATCAATCTTTCTCTCTCATTCTCTCTAAAAAATAATAATAATAATAATAATAATAATAATAATAATGATAAAGAGGTGAGATATCAGCCAAGCAGAAGAACATTATAAAATAACTAGTGGCCCTGTGAATGAATTTGTGCACACTGAAATGAAATTAATTAGAAGAAATATTTTAATAGCACTATTTGCCCTTTCTCTATAATAGAAGTGTCAACCAAATTCATGATCAACAATGACAGATGGAAACACACGTGTGTGATTGGTGCCAACGGGAGCTTTATATGTATTGCTTATGCACAAGTCAACTTAGCCTTTTATAGATAAAGAATAAACTTGCTTGATTAGACCTGCTTTCTGATTTAGCTAACCTTTTTCCAACCCAATGAAGCACCCCAAATTCTCTTTCAGGTAATTGTCAGCAACACAACAGTAAATATCAACACAAAGCAGATTATTATTGTAGATCATTCGGGGAGAACAAAGGGTAAAATATTTAACTGTAGCAGTGTTTGACTATAGTCTGCGCAGTGAGAAAACCTGAAGTCATTTTCAAGGACCACCATTTCTTCTTTTCAGTCAGGTCAAGTTTCTAAACTTTCTAAATCTCCATTTTCTGGATAATGAAAAGAAAATAGGATTCCACTGAGTCTCCTATCTACCCACTGTGAGGATCAAATGAGATGAGGCATGGGAAAATGCTTCACAGACATTTGGTTTAAGTGTAAAATGTTTCCACCTGGCTATAAAGCAAGTTGTGTTCTTGGGCTGAAGAAACTCCAAGGAGGCTAGTCACTAGGGATAGGAAGCTGGGTGTTGCTACATGATGTCATTATCCGGGCTGGGCTAGGCTGTGGGCCGCATTTTGCACCATGGAGTCTTGGCAGCATTGGCTGCAATTTGGTAGGGTGTCTCTCTGGGGTGGTGGCAGGGCCTGTGTCCCACTTGGACGAAGCCAAGAGTTGCTTTGTGGGTACCAGGTCTTCAGTGCCGTTTCTCTGTAAATGGATAGTGCACATCACAGCAGCTCCTATGTTGAGTGTCTGCCCCGTGGTGGTCAGTGCACGTCATAGAAACTGGTTGGATGGTGGGACACTTAGCATATTAGCCTTTTATATATATAGAGAGAGATTTCCTAAGATGTTAGTGGAATGTTGTGTTCAAATAAATGGAAGAATTCTAGAGGGGAGCAAAGCAGTTAATGGTGTGAGTAGATAGGTGGAAAATGCATAAAGCAAATGTTCTGATAGTGCACTGTAGAGATTAGGTATTATATGCTAAGGATAGTGGAAAATCATTGGATGATTTGAAGCTGTGAATTCTGTTTTATTCATTCATTTTCATTTATTAATAATTTAATCACTTCTTTGATTCATTTATTGATTTTATCTGTTTGTCAAAACTATTTTCATATTAGAGAAATAATATTGTCAAATAGATCCAATCTTCAATACCTAGTTGTGCCATCTTACTTAACCTTTTCTTGTCTTAATTTTATAACTCATCACTCAAAAAATTTTTTTTAACTTTAAATAGGTAATCATCAATCTTCCCTTATTAAGAGCTTATACCTCAATAACAGCTATACATGCTTTTTATAGACCATTAATTTAAGGTTTGGCTAGGAATAGATACCTCCCATTGGAAAGCAAGATGATCAGAGAGGAGGAAGAAATACCCACTGACATTGTGCCTGTGTGGATAAATTGTTGCTTTAGTTTCAGTTCTCTCAAAAGCTTAACCTATATATCCATTCAGTCTCCATATCAGAACCTAAATTTCAATATAGATAGTCTGTACATCATACAGAAAGAGTGGAGAGGTGGGCATAAAACTCATAGGGGGTAATGGGGAAGAAGTAATAGGATGAAGAAGGAAGACAAGTCAGAGACTTGTCAGCTGCTATTACACTGGACATCTGGGGATCAATTTTCCTTCAAACCTTCTGTGGATTTGTGACAAATGCACCTTAGAATTGCCCCTTCAGATAGCAGGGATTTGGACCAAATTTCTACCCTCTTCCACTCTCATTAAGCAAAGACCTCTCACACTTCCAGTTTGCACTGACATATGGGCTGAGGAGATTTTATCACTTAGGAACATCTCTGGAGTAGAATAGCAAAACATGTCTCTATTTGTTCCTGAAGGAGAGCAAAAAGTGTCTTCACATTTGTCATTTTGAGGACTCAAGGAATCAAGAATGGTGTAGAGAGGGCTACTAGGAACTGGGGTACAATTCTGTTGGAATAAGGAGTCATTAACAGGGGTCTATGGTGAGAAGCTTTTGCCATATCTGTATTTTAGACTGAATAGTCTGCCTGCAAGGTGGAAATGAATTTAAAAGTGGGTTACACTAGAAGCTGGATAACACTCAGGAACATATCCATTTCCTATAGAAAAAAGCCCCCACTCTTTAACATAGCAAGCAGTGTTCTGTATATACTGGTCAGTAAGGGGAGGCCAAAAACTATAAATGTGATACAAATAATAGGTTGATAACATGATAGAATAAATGATGTGGTAGGGCTAGAATTATGAACATTTTAGAAATAAAATTAAAGGTATTTGAGGACTAAATACAAGGAAGGGAAAATTACTTGGAATAACTTCAAAGACTCTGGCATGAATGATTGGGTGTTAGTAATGGGAATACAGACAAAAATATTTGTTGTGTTGTTAAAATTTCATGGGGATAAGAAGATCAATTCACTTTTGAACATATATCAATGTGATTTTTAAAAACTATTTTACTATAAGTCTAAGGTTCTCCCTTGGACAAGCAATAGAGATTTGAAGTCATTAATACTGTATATTTTCAACTGAACTAGAGTTTGTAAGAGAAATGTTTGATTCCAACTCTGGGACATTAAATATATAGAATAAACCTGGAACATACTGTCAATTCAAGTAATAAGGAATTGTCAAAATTCACTCTGGTCATATCGAAAGGACTCAGGAGCCAATTAAATGGGACACTTTATATGTATTTTTATTGATGTCAGAGAGGAAAGAAGAGGAGAGAGAGAGAGAGAGAGAGCGAGAGCGAGCGAGAGAGAGAGAGAGAGAGAGAGAGAGAGATCAATGATGAGAGAGAATCGTTGATCAAGTGCCTCCTGCAAAAGGGACCTCAATAAATAAGTGGCAATTTCTTTCTTAGAAAATGTGAATCCAGTCTTGTGTGTTTGCATGTCTACATTTTTATCCCTTTCAAAAAAATGAGATGGAGCATTGAAAGCTGTGTTAAATATAGTATAAAAATATAAGAGTATCTAGAAATAAAAATTTAAGAAAAAGTAACAATGTGAAAATCAGCACCCTTGTGAAAAATAAGATGAAAATACTTGAATCCCCCTATTACTTATTACTTCCATCCTCTTTTCTGTGAAGACCACTCTTTATGATAGTAGGTAAGAAGTAATACTCTTCTCTCACACTTATAATTTATATAAAGTTCATTTTTAGCTGCCTTTCCAAGTCATAAATGTAAAAATCTTTTGGCTAATGGCAATCTAGAGGGCTAAGGAGGGGAAGATGATGTGGCAGTATATAGGTGACTATATAAATGAAAAGGGGATTGACATCGAATCAATGGTTAATACAAAAGGCAAATGGAATTATTTATACCAATAGCCCAAACGTCTATTGATATTGATATTTTGGCATCTTCCCCAAAAACTGTGTTTGAGAAATTGATATTTTCACTTATCACCATAAGCATAAGCATAAACATACTGATCAAAACTCTAAATGCAAGCCAGTATATTTTTCTTTCTTACAAGATCCTTGTCTAACCATCATTTTTATTAAAACTCAGAGGAAAAAGCCTTGTAAAAAGAGACTGTAAAAAATCCTTGCTTATTTTTAAAGTTCTAATTTCTTTAACAAAATACAATTGGGAAAAAAACATTTAGAAATAAAGAAAATGCACAGAGTTCAAGAAAAACTGGATAAATATGACTATATGTGAGATATTAAGCAGCTAGGTCTCTCTCTCTCTCTCTCTCTCTCTCTCTCTCTCTCTCCTCTCTCTCTCTCTCACACACACACACACACACACACACACACACACACACACACACTCCATATTAAAGTCCATCCTAATCCTGTGAACTGGAGTCAAATCTATCTGTATCTTATAACTGTCAAATTAATCCCTGTAAAATCAGAACTTGCTTCCTAAATTTTAAATTTCTAGAATGATATAAACCTCCTGTGTTTTCCCTTTAGGAATAAGAGTTGCTTCAGTAAAACTTAAGATCAACTAGTGATATGTGTCAGCAACTGTTTTATATTGCCTATTGCCAACGGAACTGAACAATATAATGGCATATTTACAATAGCAGAGCATCCATGGATCACTCATGAACTGGAACAGGTTACTGTGGAAATGGCCTTTCATATGGTTAGTCAATAACCACTATGCACTCATAATGCAAAAGAGTGATATGTGGTATACAGTAAAAATCATATTTAGCTGCTTGACATTTTAAAGATATCATCAGGTTATTAATGTGACATTTTAAAACCAGAAATGGTTAGCATAAAGAGTAAATTATCAGGTGGGGAAAAGAGGAGCTGAAGGAAAGTTGGGGCCTACTAAAATGTGGAGAAAATAGCTGTATACACCACATGATTTTGCTTGAAATGACATCTGTCATATAGTATAGTATAGCTTCTAAAACACACAACACACACACACACACACACACACACACACACACACAATATCTACTAGTGATAGCCATATTTTCAGACCCTACTATTTTATCTCTTTACCCTGAAGGCAAACTTTGATTTCCATTTCTGTAGATGAGCAAATAGAAGAATATTGTATATTTGGATGGCAGTAATCACCAGTGAGATTACTGGGTCAGGCTTATTATCTTGTTAGTGTCACTTGCATTCACCAACAATAGTTTGGAAGTTCCCCCAGGGTATAAAAATTAGGTCAGATAGTTCATATGGACCTTGGCTATCTGGACCTTACTACAATACCTGGTAGGAATCATGGGCTTCCAATTTATTCTGTTAAAGAAGAATTATAGATGTTCATCTTCAGCTGGAAGGAATCCAGGAGAGAACTATAAACTTTCAATTTTAAAGGATGTATTTCTCTTCCCACTGTATTTATAGGTGCTATGATATCATAATGCTGGGAACCATCATATTTGTATGTTTTCTGTAAAGGGATCACTTACAGTAAGACTATTATACTGACTCAAGTACGGTCACTAAAACTGACACAGTCAGGAGGTTTCCTGCTACATGACTAATTTGGGGAATATTGAACATTAATGTCCATTAATTAATGTAATGAGGAAGGAAATCAGGAGCAGTACTTTCCTAAAGATGTGACCTGGGTATGCTTACCTGAGAAGTTATCTGACCTCCCATCTGTTCTGACACTTTTACTTGTGACAATATCTTTTAGAATTGCCTGAACATACTGTATTGATACTCATCATATTCAAATGTGGATTTGTTCTATTGTCCCTGCTTGAAAGTATCTATAATTTGAAAAAATGTTTGTTTTTTTTTCATGCATGTAATAAACTATATGCCACACATTGCAATTTTGAATGATGCTGTGCATATTAAACAGAAAACAGCAGTTTCAAATTGCAGAAATGAATAAAAGAATAATCCACTTGTGTAGGAAATAAAATTTTAATGAAATTGTCATTAATATTTATGTTAAATGTCATCTAAATCTAAAGAGACATGTTAACATAAGTGTCTGAATGCCCTAGGATTGCTTGAAACTAAATTTCCAAGGAAGTATTTTCTTTTTATTCAAAAGCTTTCTGATTTCTGCTCCAATGTTTGTTCTATTTGAAAATTCTTTCTCATTTTTGTTCCAGATGTTCACAGATCAAACACAGAACATGGATAAATGAGGATATACAGCTGTAAGCATAAATTGACTGTTTCATTCACTTAGAGGTTGCTATGATAAGGTCTTCCAAAAAATGTTCTTTCTGCATGTTTTTTATGACTCACAGTATTATATATTTGCTGTGCATTTTACTTAAAATGTTTTCCTCTTATCCAATAAGCATAGGCTTTATCTTTTTACACTTAAGAGGTATTTGGTATTCACTATCTGTTGTTTTAAGAAATTATGTGTCAGGAAAATATTACAGTTTAAAATAACAGTGTTTGGAGATGTATAATAAAATCATTAAAATATGTAATATTTCAAAAACTAAAAGACATGATAAAATGCTTATGATAAATTGTGATTAACATATCAAATACAGTATACATGCACAATATTTGGGTACAATTATAGATATATATCAGATGTAATAGACCACATGTTCTTATGCTAATACTCTCCCTATAATAATAATTTATTTTCATATTCTTTAGTGTAATCAAACAAATATTTACTTTATTTTTTTCTCTGATTCCCTAGTTTTTCATTGTACTTTTCATCAAATGTCAATAATCTTTTGGTTTCTTAGGAGTGCTATTATAAAAACACTAGTGGCCTGGTGCACAAAATTCGTGCACGGGAGGGAGAGGTGTTCCTCAGCCCAGCCTGCACCCTCTCCAATCTGGGACCCCTCGACAGATGTCCTACTGCCGGTTTACAGGGATCGGGCCAAAACCAGCAGTTGGACATCCCTCTCACAATCTGGGTCTGCTGGCTCCAGCCACTCACCTGCCTGCCTGCCTGCCTGATTGCCCCTAACCACTCTACCTGCCAGCCTGCTCGCCCCCAAATGACCTCCTGTCAGCCAGATCACCCCCAATTGCCCTCTGTGCCAGCCTGCTCACCCCCAACTGTGCCCCTGCTGGCCTTCTCGCCCCCACCTTCCCTCCCCACTGGCTTGCTCACCCCCAACTGCCCCCCTGCTGGCCTGCTCACTCCAAACTGCCCCCCCACTGTCCTGATCACCTCCAACTGACACCCACTGACAGCCTGCTCACCCCCAACTGGCCCCTCTGCTGGTCTGCTTACCCCCAACAGCCCCTGCCGTCCCATTCTGGCCTGATCACACCCCGGTGACCCAAGGTCCCAGCCCCTCCTTTTTTTCTTTTTCTTTTCTTTTCTTTTCTTTCTTTTTTTTTTTCAGAGCCTCCTTGAGCAGAGGCCAGGGCTGGCTGGAAGCAAGTATTTAGGATTTATTTATCTTCTATAATTGAAACTTTGTAGCCTTGAGCGGAGGCCAGGGCCAGCCAGGGCAGGTGGGAAGCTTGGCTTCCTCCATTGCCAGGGAAACCCAAGCCTCCTGCTTGTTTCAGCTCTGTGGCCAGCTGCCATCTTGGTTGGGTTAATTTGCATACTTGCTCCTGATTGGCTGGTGGGTGTAGTGGAGTGATGGTTAATTTGCATGTTTCTCTTTTATTAGTATAGATGCCCAGAAAGCTGAGAAGTGGTTGCTTTGTGAAATATGAAATATACATTTAAAACAACATACTTATAAATTAACAGGAAAGAACCCACCAAGTTGTCATTTGAAGTATTCACTTTCAGAGTTCAAGCATTTATTTTAATAGTAATGCCATTGCTCAAAATAATTTCAGAAATTCTTTTAGTAACTGTCTTCAAAACAAGACTACTAGACTCACAGGCATGCTGTTATTTCTTCTATCATTCTCTCACAAAGTTTCTCCTAATAGATAATTCATGGTTTTTGTTGTTGTTAATCCTCACTCATTGATACTTTTTCCCCCATTGATTTTTAGAGAGAATGGGAGGGAAGTGGAGAGAGAGAGAGAGAGAGAGAGAGAGAGAGAGAGAGAGAGAGAGAGAGAGAGACATTGATGTGAGACAGACACATCGATTGGTTGCCGCCCATCTGCTCTCCGACCAGGGCTGGGGATTGAACTTGCAACCCAATTATGTGCCCTTGATGGGGAATAGAACCCATGACCCTTCGGTGTCAGGGAGAATGCTCTAATCAATTAGCCACACCTTCCAGGGTAATCATTTATGATTTTTAAGGATTCAAACTGTGTAGTGGTTTTTTAAAAAGCAATAATAAGAAAATTGTACTTTGGGTCATCACATCAGTGTGAGGCAGCACACAGCAGGGCAGGTTCAAGGACTCTGTAGGAACAATTCCCCAGGTGGCTGATGGCTGAGGTTCTAAAGGCTTCCTTGGCACCAGGAAATATGGAATTCAAGTCTTAGGCCAGCTATAGCTTATATGCTCTCCAGACTTCTAAAAAACAAAAGATTTGGACTAGAAGTAATGAGATGTGTGTTCCAATTCCCATTCTCATCTAAAAATATAAGAAATATTGGTGTTTCACTCTATTTCAAGGAATATTAAAAAAGATTATGAACTCATGTCAATGGGCCCTTAATAACTATTATGGAATAAACAGGTTAAGCTTTCTTTGCAGTACTCTCATTTTCCATATCACACAGCTTATCTATTTAGCCCACTAAAATACAACAACACAGTATTATCATGCTGTACAGGCCTTTATCTCCAATGGATAATGCAAAACATGCCACCATTATTTTTGTGAGGTTTCAAAATTATTTGTAATGGTTGAGCGCACTGTGAGATTTATGTTACTTTGGAAATTAGGTCATGGAAATATTTTAGGATAGATTGACTTTCATGTCATTTGTCTTCCAAAAAACAGTGATGGCCATCACATTTACCTTGTGTTCTGCCCTCCAGAGGAAAAGAACTTTACATTATAATTAAAATGACAGAAGCTGAAATTGTGGAAAGAATACAAACAATGATTTGCTCCATTTTGTAGGAAAAGTAAGATAGCTTACTATGAATTTTTTTCTTTCTTCCTTATCTTCCTCCTCCTCTTACTCCTTTTTTATTCTTTTTTTAAAAGATATAATCCTTTTATTTTTCTCCTTAAATATTTGTGATTTTAAATATCCACTCCTGAAGATGATACAAAAATAATTAGGAATAGTTTTTTAAAGTAAATTTTTGGGGTGACATTAGTTAATGTAATTATATTGGTTTCAAGTGTACAATTCTATGACATGTCTGTATATCGCATTGTGTGTTCACCACCCAAAGCCAAATCTCCTTCCATCACCATTTATTTGACTCCCTTTCCCAATTAGTATCCCCTACACCCCTTTTCCTCCATAACCACCATACTATTGTCTGTTTCTATGAATTTCTTTTTGTCTTGCTTGTTCATTTGTTGCTTCCAATTTTATATTTCACATATGAGTGAAGTCATATGGTTCTTGACTTTTCATTTCTGACTTATTTCAGTTAGCATGATATTCTAAAGATTTATCCATGTTGTTGCAAATGGCAGTATTTCATATTTTCTTACGGCTGAGTAGTATTCCATTGTATACAGGGTGTCCCAAAAAATGTATACACACTTCAACAGCTGGTAGCTATTAAATAAAAATGAGCTGTATTTTAATAAACACTGACTTTATAATTATTCAAAGTATGTGTGCATTTTTGGGGTAACACCCTATATATGTACCACATCTTCTTTATTTAATTATCTATGGAAAGACACTGATTGTTTTCATGTTTTGGCCATCATTAATAATGTTGTGATGAACATAGGGGTACATATATGGTATCTATACAAAGAAATGTTTAGCTAGATACCCAAAACAGGGGTTGCTGGGTCATATGGTAATTCTATTTTTGTTGTTGTTGTCATTGTTGTTGTTGTTTTTAGGATACTCAACACTGTTTTTCACAGTGGATATACTAGTTTACATTCCTACCAGCAGTTAAAGACATTGAATAAGACACAAAGGAATGGAAAGATATTCCATTTCATTTTTTAAATGTTTTATTTTTTTAAAAAGCAAGTTTTTATGATACAGCACCTTAAATGTTTGGTTCTTAATTCAAATTATTATTATTTTTTATTGTTGAAACTATTACAGATGTCCCTCATTCCCCCAACCCCTTTGCCCTAGTACCCCCACCCTCTCTGGCCTTCACTACACTGTTGTCCATGGACTATGCATATATGTTTTTTTTGGCTAATCTCTTCACCTTCTTTTATCTAGTCCCCCAACATCCCTCCTTTCTGAGACCTGTCAGTCTGTCTCATGTATCCATGTCTCTGATCCTATTTTGTTTGTCAGTTTATTTTGTTCCTTAGATTCCACATATAAGTCAGATCATATGGTATTTGTCTTTCTCTAACAGGCTTATTTCACTCAGCATAAAAATTTCCAGGTCCATCCATGCTGTCACAAAAAAATAGTTTCTCCCTTTTTACAGCTGCACAGTATTCCATGGTATCAATGTACCAAAGCTTTCTTTCCACTCATCTACTGATAGGCACTTGGACTGTTTCCAGATATTGGCTATTGTACATAACACTGCTATGAACATAATGGTGAGTATATTCTAGTTGTTGTTTCATAATTCTTAGGGTGCATTCCAAAATGTGGAATCACTGGGTCAAATGGCAGTTCAGTTTTTAAATTTTTGAGGAAACGCCACAATTTTCCAAAGCGGCTGCACTAGTCTGAATTCCCACCAGTAGTGCACTAGGATTCCCTTTTCTCCACATCCTCGCCAGCACTTGTTACTTGTTGATTATTGTTTCTGCAAGTGTGAGGTGATATCTCATTGTAGTTTTAATTTGCATTTATATCATGAATAGTGACATTGATCATTTTCTCATCTGTCTATTGGCCATCTGTATGCTCTCCAATGGCAATTTTAAAATAAATATAACAAAAAATAATAAAATTTGTATGGAAATACAAAAGACCTTGAATAGCCAAAGCAATCCTGAGAATAAAAAAACAAAGCTGGAGGTCTCATACTCCCTCACTTCAAATTATACTACAGGGCAACAATAATTAAAGCAGCGTGGTATTGGCAGAAAAAATGACACACAAACAAATGGAACAGAATTGACAGCCCAGAAATAAACCCACCTACATATGAACAAATAAATTTCAACAAAGGAGTAAAACAATTTACAATGGAGAAAAGAAATCATCTTCAATAAATGGTGCTAAGAAAATTAGAAAAAATGGAACTAGGCTCTATTTGTCATCCTACCCAAAAATTAACTCAAAATGAAACAAAAACCTAAAATAAAATTTGAAACAATAAATTATATAGAAGAAAACATTGGTACTAAATTTATGGGCATTGGTCTTAGGACTTTAAGAATAGTTTTAATTTATAGGTTGAAAGATGGCGACTGGCAGGAAGGTAGGGAGAGAGAGAGTGTGAGTGAGGAACCCATAGAGGAGAGTGTAGACGTGTGTGGTGTGTGTGTGTGTATGAGCTAGGGTCAGTTAGATTCTGCAGGTCTTCCAAGGAGCTGCCTAACTAGGCAGTCCTAGACAGCGGAGCCCCGCGCACAAAGGGGACACTTCTCGGCGGCTGGTGCGGACGCGGAGACCACGCCATCTT
This sequence comes from Ia io, assembly GCA_025583905.1. Classification (NCBI taxonomy): domain Eukaryota; kingdom Metazoa; phylum Chordata; class Mammalia; order Chiroptera; family Vespertilionidae; genus Ia; species Ia io. The sequence goes on along the minus strand of JAJQQW010000009.1, from coordinate 39,643,393 downwards.
GAGAAACAGAGATGCCTGAGACTAGGATCCTGGCTTCAGACACAAACCAGGACCCTGCAGCCACTGGGGACAGAGAACTGCTATCACAGCTTCAGACCAACAAACAACAAGAATCCAGACTTCCCGGCAGATTTCCGTGAGTTAAAGAGCCTATCCCCCTCCCCACAGGCTCGCGGATAGCGCCATAGTAACTAATACACCCACCCCTCACCCAAGCTGCAGAGCTTTGCGCAGGGACTCGCTCCACTTTGGGGAATTCGGTGCGCTGGACAGAGGCAGCTCCCCTTCGGGGAAATCTGACAGTGCACACAGAGGGCTCCCCTTTGGGGAATTTAGGGGAATTTGGCTTGCGGGACACAGTTCCCCTTCGGGGAATCTTAGAGCGCGCACAGAGGGACTCCCCTTTGGGGAATTTGGCGAGCAGGATGGACTCTGCCCCCCTTCGGGGAATCTGGGAGAGTGCACGCAGGCAGCTCAGGAATTTGAGAGTGTGCGAAGCCCTAGCCGGTTTGGCTCAGTAGAGAGAGTACACACAGGACGCAGCTACACTTCACGGAATTTGGCACGCTGGACACAGCTGCCTGGGATACCTGACTCACAGCGCATTCACACTAAGAGCCAGTGACCCCAAATGTTGGTGCATGCACACACTGGGAACTTGATTTTCAACGAGAAACCACACGAGGCAACAGAGACTCTGACACTCGATTCTTGGTGCAGACACAGGGAAACTCTGACTCCTGGCACATGCTAAGGATCTCATTTTTGGCACATACCAACAGTGTGGTGCTGACAGGGCCCCTGATTCTAAGTGTGTACACGAGACCACACAGAACACTGGGGACACTGACCCTGGGCGAGCCTGGTTCCCACCAACCAATGGCAGCCACACGTCCTAGTGTCAGAGCACTTCAGTGAAACTCAGGTGGAGCGAAGTCCCCACAGCACACGGCCCAGGACCACGCAAACTGAAGCTTGAGCTTTCTGGTGATAGTCAGAATGGGGAAACAAAATAACTCACAGAGGAAAGAAAATGTGGAGTCGCCAAGAAAGGAAATTAGTGAAACTGAAGCTTGCAACATGACCGAAAAAGAGTTCAGAGTAATGGTCATGGAATTTATACATCGGATGGATGAGAAAATCAACAACTTATGCAAGAATCAGGAAGAAATGAAAAGTGATATAGCTACAATCAAAAACATCATGGAAAGTTTCAACAGTAGACTACAAGAAGCAGAGGACAGAATTAGTGAATTAGAAGATCAGGTACAGAAACAAGCTCAATCTGAACAGCAATTAGAGAAAAAAATTAAAAAGCAGGAGGAAAGCCTAAGGGAGCTTCGGGACAACATGAAATGAAGTAACATGCATATAATAGGGTTGCCACAAGGACAAGAAGAGCAGCAGAGATTAAAAAATCTTTTTGAAGAAATAATGACAGAAAACTTCCCGGATATGGGAAAGATAAAAGTTACGCAAGTACAGAGAGTCCCAAGCAAGATCAACCCCAAAAGACCCACACCAAGACATGTCATAATTTCAATGGCAAATATAAATGATAAAGAGAGAATCTTAAAGGCGGCAAGAGAGAGACAGAGAGTTACCTACAAAGGAACACCCATCAGATTGTCAAAAGATTACTCAACAGAAACACAACAAGCTAGAAGAGAATGGAAGGAGGTATACAAAATGTTGCAAAGCAAAGGACTGAATCCAAGAATACTATATCCAGCAAGGCTATCAATCAAAATTGAAGGGGAAATCAGGTCCTTCGAAGACAAAAAAAGGCTCAGGGCGTTTATCACCACCAAACCAGCAATGCAAGAAATACTAAAGGGAATGCTGTAAAAAGAAGAAATAAATAGGTAAGAAGGAATACAGACACAAAAATAGATATGACTACAAACAAATACCTTTCAGTAATAATTTTAAATGTAAATGGACTAAATGCTCCAATAAAAAGACATCGAGTGGCTGAATGGATAGAAAAACATGACCCATATATATGCTGTCTACAAGAGACCCACCTCAGAACAAGAGACTCACACAGATTGAAAGTGAAGGGATGGAAAAATATCTTTCAGGCAAATGGAAATGAAAAAAAAGCTGGGGTAGCAATACTTATATCTGAAAAATAGACCTCAAAGTAAATGCCATAATAAGAGAAATGAAAGGCCACTTCATAATACTAGAGGGAGAAATCCAATAAGAAGAAATAATTCTGGTAAACATATACACACCCAATATAGGAGCACCCAAATACATAAAAAAACTCCTGGAGGATATCAAGGGAGAGATTAATAGCAATACAATCATAGTAGGAGACTTTAATACCCCACTATCACCATTGGACAAATCCTCTAAACAAAAAATCAGCAAAGAAACAGCAATCCTAAATGACTCACTAGACCAGATGGAATTAATTGACATCTTCAGAACATTTTTTCCCAAAGCCACAGAATATACATTCTTCTCAAGTGCACATGGGTCATTTTCAAAGATAGACCATATGCTGGGTCACAGGCAAAGTCTCTTCAAATTCAAGAAGATAGAAATTATATCAAGCATCTTCTCAGATCACAGTGGCATAAAACTGGAAATCAACTACAATAAATACAATCCAAAGAAATCAAACACATGGAGACTAAACAGCATGTTATTAAACAAGGACTAGGTCACCAGAGAGATCGAGGAAGAAATAAAAACATCATGGCAACAAATGATAATGAAAACACAACAATCCAAAATCTATGGGACACAGCGAAAGCAGTCTTGAGAGGGAAGTTCATAGCTCTACATGCCTATTGCAAAAAACAATAAACAATGGTAATAAATTACCTAACCCTACAACTCAAAGAGTTAGGAAAAGAGCAGCAAGAAAAGCCCAGTGTAACCAGAAGGAAGGAAATAACAAAGATCAGAGTGGAGATAAATGACATAGAGACCAAAGAAACAATACAAAAGATCAACAAAACCAAGAGCTGGTTTTTTGAAAAGATAAACAAGATTGATGGACCTCTAGCCAGGCTCACCAAGAAGCAAAGAGAGAGGACCCAAATAAACAAAATCAGAAATGAAAGAGGTGAAATAACAACAGACCCTGCTGAGATACAAAGGATTGTTACAAAATACTACGAACAACTCTATTCCAACAAACTGGACAACCTGGAGGAAATGGACATATTCCTAGAAAAATATAACCTTCCAAAAATCAATTAGGAAGAATCTAAACAGCTCAATAGGCCAGTAACTATGGACAAAATTGAAGTCATCAAAAAGCTTCCGGCAAACAAAAGCCCGGGGCCTGACGGCTTCACAGAAGAGTTTTACCAAACATTCAAGGAAGAACTAAAACCTATCCTCCTCAGACTATTCCAAAAAATTCAAGAGGAAGGAACAATTCCAAGCTCCTTCTATGAAGCCAGCATCACCCTAATATCAAAACCAGATAAAGACAACACAATGAAAGAGAATTACAGACCAATATCCCTCATGAACATAGATGCCAAAATCCTCAACAAAATTCTAGGAAATCAGCTCCAGCAGTACACCAGAAAGATCATACACCATGACCAAGTAGGATTTATCCCAGGAATGCAAGGATGGTACATACCCACAAATTAATAAACGTGATACGTCACATAAACAAATTGAGAGATAAAAATCACATAGTCATATCAATTGATTCAGAAAAAGCATTTGACAAAATCCAACACCCTTTCTTGATAAAAACTCTCAACAAGGTGGGAATAGAAGGCTCATACCTCAACATAATAAAAGCTATATATGATAAACCCACAGCAAACATCATACTCAATGGAAAAAAAACTAAAAACATTTCCCCTAAGAACAGGAACAAGACAGGGATGCTCACTCTCACCATTCCTGTTTGACATAGTACTGGAAGTATTAGCCATTGCAATTAGACAAGAAGAAGAAATAAAAGGCATCTAAATTGGAAAAGAAGAAGTAAAGCTGTCTTTATTTGCAGACGACATGATATTGTACATAAAAAATCCGAAAGACTCCGTCAAAAAACTAATAGACTTAATAAATGAATTTGGCAATGTAGCAGGATACAAAATTAACGCCAAGAAATCTATGGCCTTTCTATACACCTATAGTGAAATTACAGAAAAAGAGACTAAAAAGGCAATCCCATTTACCATCGCACCAAAAAAATTAAGATACCTAGGAATAAACTTAACTAAGGAGGTAAAAGACCTATACACGGAAAACTACAGGACACTGAAAAAAGAGATAGAGGAAGACATAAACAGATGGAAGAACATACCATGTTCATGGATTGGTAGAATCAACATCATTAAAATTTCCATACTACCCAAAGCAATCTATAGATTCAATGCACTCCCCATTAAAATACCAATGGCATATTTATCAGACCTTGAAAGAACTCTCCAAAAATTCATCTGGAATAAAAAAAAAACCCCCGAATAGCCACAGCAATCCTGAGAAAGAAGAATAAAGTAGGAGGGAATCTCAATACCAGATTTCAAGCTGTATTACAAAGCCACTATTCTCAAAACAGCCTGGTACTGGCACAAGAACAGACATATAGATCAATGGAACAGAATAGAGAATCCAGATATTGACCCAAACCACTATGCTCAATTAATATTTGACAAAGGAGACATGAATATACAAAGGAATAAAGACAGTCTATTCAATAAATGGTGCTGGAAAATTGGACAGATACATGCAAAAAAATGAAGCTAGATCACCAACTTACGCCATACACAAAAATAAACTCAAAATGGATACAGGACTTAAACATAAGACGGGAAACCATAAAAATACTAGAGGAAGCCACAGGCAACAAAATCTCAGACATATGCCAAAAGAACTTCTTCACCAATACTGCCCCTAGGGCAATGGAAGCTAAAGAGAAAATAAAGAAATGGGACTACATCAAAATAAAAAGCTTTTTTAAAGCAAAAGAAACTATCAACAAAACAACAAGAAAGCCCACTGCATGGGAGAACATATTTGCAAATGGCATCACTGATAAAGGTTTAATCTCCAACATCTACAGGCAGCTTATACAACTTAATAAAAGGAAGATAAATGACCGAATAAATAAATGGGCAACGGACCTAAATAGAATCTTTTCCAAAGAAGACAGAAGGAAGGCCAAGAGACACATGAAAACATGCTCAAGTTCACTAATTATCCGAGAGATGCAAATCAAAACAACAATGCGGTACCATCTCACACCTGTCAGAATGGCTATCATCAACAAATCAACAAACGACAAGTGTGGTGAGGATGCGGAGAAAAAGGAACCCTCATGCACTGCTGGTGGGAATGCAGAGTGGTGCAGCCACTGTGGAGAACAGTATGGAGTTTCCTCAAAAAACTGAAAATGGAACTCCCATTTGAACCAGTAATCCCACTCCTAGGAATATATCCTAAGAAACTGGAAACACCAATAAGAAAGGATATATGCACCCCTATGTTCATAGCAGCACAATTTACAATAGCTAAGATCTGGAAACAGCCTAGGTGCCCATCAGCAGATGACTGGATCAGAAAACTGTGGTACATCCACACAATGGAATATTATGCTGCCATAAAAAAGAAGGAATTCTTACCATTTGCAGCAACCTGGATGGAATTGGAGAACATTATGCTGAGTGAAATAAGCCAGTCAATGAATGAAAAATACCACATGATCTCACTCATTTATGGATAATAAAGAACATTATAAACTTGAACAAAAATATAGATACAGAGGCAGTAAAGCATCAAACAGTCTGTCAGATTACAGCAGGAAGGTTAGGGAGAGGTGGGGAAGATAAGAGATCAACCAAAGGACTTGTATACATGCATATAAACTTAACCAATGGATGCAAAACTCTGGGGGGTGAGGGCATATATGGGAGTGGGGGGGGCAATGGTAAGATATGTACACATATAATACCTTAATAAAAAAAATTGAAAAAAAAGAATAGTTATAATTTAATCAATTATTCTTTTAGCTGAATGTAGGTGTGGCTAAGAAGAAAAAAAAACTGATAAGAGTGGAGAAATGGAAAGGAGTCTTACCTACATTGAAAATAAAATTATATAAAAGAAAGACATATCATCTCATTCTTTTCAAAAGAAAATTAATCCTGTTATTCTTTTTGAATAACCTAAAGACAAAGTTATTATATATAATATTCATGCACGGGGCATGTGTTCCTCAGCCCAGCTTGTACCCTCTCCAATCTGGGACCCCTCGAGGGATGTCTGATTGCCTGATTAGGCCCGATCCCACCAGGATCAGGCCTAAACAGGCAGTCAGACATCCCTCTCACAATCCAGGACTGCTGGCTCCAAACCGCTTGCCTGCCTGTCTTCCTGATTGCCCTAACCACTTCTGCCTGCCAGCCTGATCACCCCTTAACCACTCCCTTGCAGTCTGATCAACCCCTAACTGCTCCCCTGCTTGCCCTATTGCTACTAACTGCCCACCCCTACCAGCTTGGTCACCCCTAACTGCCCTCCCTGCCAGCCTGATTTCCTCTAACTGTCCTCCCCTGCTGGCCCGGTAACCCCTAACTGCTCTCCCTTGCCAACCTGGTCACCCCTAACTTCCCTCCCCTGCTGGCCTGGTCGCCCATAACTGTCCTCCCCTGCAGACCTAGTCACCCCAACTGCCCTCCCATGCAGGCCTGGTCACCCTTAACTGCTCTCCCCTGCTGGCCTGGTTCCCCCCAACTGCCCTTCCCTGCAGGCCTGGTCTTCCCCAACTGCCCTCCCCTGCAGGCCTGGTCCCCCCGCAACTGCCCTCTCCTGCTGGCCCAGTCACCCCTAATTGCCCTCCCCTGCAGGCCTGATTGCCTCCAACTGCCCTCCCTTGCAGGCCTAGTCTCTCCCAACTGCCCTCCCCTGCTAGCCAACTTGTGGTGGCCATCTTGTTGTCCACATGGGGGCAGCCATCTTGTGTATTGGAGTGATGGTCAATTTGCATATTACTCTTTTATTAGATAGTATATATATAAAAGAGAGAGAGAGAATATAGATATATGCATTTCTCTCTATCTCTCTATCTCTCTTTCTTTGTCTCTATCTATCATCTATAACAGTCCAAGAGAGTAACCTTTATATACTTATATTGATGCTGTATATTTATATCAAACACTATTTTTTTGATTTAAGGAAACTATATTTTATTGTAAATAGCATTTAAAGAGGTGCTTTTGTGAAGTAAGGGACTTAAGTTACCCATATAAAGTCAATGGTAGATAATGAGAGGATCAATTGAATTTTTTAATCTTAAATGTGTTGTACTATTTAGTTTTCTAATGAGAAAACTAAATTTTAATTTTAAAAATTAAAGTTTACACACGATATTATGCTTTGTTTCCTAATAGGATTATAATGCCTAAGAAAATTTTCCAGACACATTTTATTTTTTTCCAGATTCTCTTTTATCTGAGATCTCTTTTATGGTTAAGATATCTGAAATGATTTTTCTCTTGCTTAGCATTTACTGAACAAACTAATAAGATTCTACAGATCTGAAACATGTGGTAGGTAAGATTGTGTATACAACCAAAGTTTTAGATAATCAATACAGCACTCTTCTTATGAGAGTTGCAATTAGTTACCTATATACCTTTGATAATTTGAAATATATCTTCAATATAATATCTCTTTCCAATTAGTTGTATAGATGTTTGTAATCATATACTTACTGACAGGTAATAGTAACTATATGCATATCTAATTCCTCAATTCCTTCTTAAATTATAAAGGTTTTATTTTATCCGGATATCACAAATACAAATATTTATTTTCAACTGTCATAACATTTTAAATAACAATTGTATATAGCATTATAACTGTAATGCCAAATAATTTACAAGAAAATTCATGTATTGATTGCTCTTCTGACATGTGAGTTTTATATAATGCATTCTTCTCAAAATTATTTGAAGTAGCTTTAAAAACATTACAGTTTAACTTGGTCGGTGTGGCTCAGTGTTTCAGCATGAACCTATGAACCAGGAGGTCTTAGTTTGATTCTCCGTCAGGTCACAGGTCTGGGAGGACTATTTCAAATTAAAGGAGACTAAAAAGACATGGCAACCAAATGCAGCATGTGAGCACTGACTGGGTCATGGATGACAAAACAAAAAAAACAAAAAACAAAAAAAACACACACACACACACACAATAAAAACTAAAAAGCTATAAAGAACTTCTGGAGGACAGCTGAGGAAATTCAGATATATTTTGGATATCATATGGTTTAATTAATGTTAACTTTCTTGAGTATAACATGGGATTGAAGTTATAAAAGAGAGTGCCTTTTTTTTTAAAGGAATACAAGCTATCTTTTTGGGTGTTAAATGTTATATCTGTGACCACTTTCCAATCACTCAGAAAAAAAATGTGACATACATGCATGTGGGGAGATATATATATACACACACACACACATATATATATATATATATATATATATATATATATATATATATATATATATATATATATATATTAGAGGCCCAATGCACAAAGATTTGGGCAAGAATGGGCCTTCCTTCTCCTGGTTGCCGGCATCACCTTTGCTCTGGCCTGGAGCTGCCTTTCTGACTTTGCTTTGGCCCAGAGCCGCCATTCTGCCTTCCCACACTGCCCAGAGGCCTGGAGCGGCTGGTGCAGTGTGGGACACCTGCGTCCTGGCCATGGCGACGACTCAGGTGTCCCGCCCTGCCCCCGGCCGCTTGGTGCCTGCATATGCAAATTAACACACCATCCTTGTTGGGTTAATTTGCATACTCACTCCTGATTGGCTGGTGGGCATTATGGAGGTACGGTCTTTCTGCATCTTTCTCTTTTATTAGTGTAGGTATGTATATATCTTACATATATATATTTCCCAGTTTATATAAAGTGAGAAAGAAAAGATAAATCAAATGTGGCAAAATAATAGCTGGTAAAGTTAAAAAATATATATATATATATATATATAGGTGTTTAAAATTTTTTAAAAAGCATAAAGAAGAGGACACAATTTATATTCTTTTTGAGTAATGCAAAATTCTTCCTCCACAGAGAATCAATTTAATTAATCATTTGCAATACTAACTTGAATACTAAATATGTTATCCAAAAGTTAATGCCAAATGTGTGGCAAGTCAGCAGTGAACACACTAAGTGCTGCCGTTGTCTTTCCTGCGAGTTGCTTACTTCCCAGCAAATGGATATTTTCCTCTTAGTGCAAATATTTGAAGTCTCCTAGGATGTGCATTGTTCTAACTCATTGTGAGACATTTTTTATTTCATGCTGTTTCGTCTCTCTGCCAAGCTAGCTTTTTTATGTGTGTGTGCAATTTATAGACTCATCATTTAAAATGTTTATGGATGTGGGATTATTCATTTATCTTTTGTACAATTTCTAAAACACAGAGCCATGTGTATTATCTGGTACCAACTGTATAATCTTGTAATTCTAAATTTCTTGAAAATACAAAGTGATAAAAACCCTAAGCATTATGAACTGACCTGAGAAAATAAGATACATTTAAATTATGTGGCCCAAGGAGGAATCACTTTGCTTTTATTAGAGATATCTAAGCTCATTTAGTTGTCTTAGGCAAGCGCCACAGTACAAAATATTTTACAACTAATTTCATTATTATCTTGTAAGAGATAAATGAAAAAGAAAAGTCAGGGCAAAAGGAATAATTTTAGTGTTTCTCTGAATGTCATTTTTACTTAAATGATCATTTATCATTTTAGGTCTCTTGTTTACATCCAATATTTTCCTATGCATATACCTATCATTTTATACAAAATTATAAACTAATTTGGGTCTGTCTGGCTCCAAACTCTAAAGTAGTACCAAATCATTTACCACTATTATTCTAATAAAAATATTTAATACATGAACAGGCTATCAAAATGTGTTATTTTCCGTATATGCAGTTCAAAACCCAGTTTCCTTCAGGAAATTCTCTGACTTCAATTAGAATTAAAAACAGAAGCTGATAACAGTATGAGCCTCACTAAACAAATATGTTTTACTATTTTAAGTAAAGGGGTTAAAGAGATAGAATGAAATATCAAATGGCTTGCAGTCCTGAAGCCTTACCAGTAGATACATTTTACATCTAAAACAAGCCTTTAGTTATGCAAATATCTTACACCAGAACAGTTGGCACATCAGAGTCTTTTTTATTTATTTTTTATCTTTTTGCTATTTCAGTCCACATTATTATTTATTAATGAAACAAAAAAGAAAAACCCATATATATTTCATA